>CM062848.1:10515835-11115835 GCA_031772225.1 Eubasilissa splendida | reverse complement strand
ATAAAATACTACAATAGATATAATCCATCACAAAAAAATTCTTGAGACCGGTTGTACTTTTTAGTGAAAAATTTGGTAAATTAAAAATTTATTTGGATTGTTTGATCGTTAGTAAAAAAATATTTACTTCTCGAAAGCACTCATTTTACTATGCGATATCCGATAGTAAAAACGAGAATCGATAGTTAAATATGGCGGACTTTTCACAGCTGTTCCAAAAGTCATCTGACACATTGACATAATCATTCAATATCGCGCTATTTTAGTGATGAGTTTGTCCGATGATGATTTCGTCGTTTAATACATAATACGGAAAAATTTCACCATCAAAATGCCTAGGCGAAAAAAAACAGACGAATAAAGGATATTTCATAATTATTCATATCTCCATCTATGCTTTAACAGTAGTAAATTTGATGTATCAACAACCCGCAAAGGATTTTTACTACGTACATTAGAGTTCAAAGTACAGAATAATTGCATAGTTGTATAATTTGTACAGTATAAAAAAATTAAGTCAAGGGAAAGATAAAAACAAAAAAGTATTGAAATCTTACAACCCATACTTGATCATGACTATCAAAAATCTTAATTGTACAGTTCAAAAAGACATTCGAAAATTAGGATTTGATTCTTGTGGTGGATGTAAGAAAGGTTTATCTTCTTTAATCTATAGTAATTTGTTTATTATCTATGGTTTTAATTTGATATAAAAATGAAATATTTATTACCCACGTGTGAACATTCACAAATTCAATGACATGTTCCGAAGCGAAAATTTCCTTGGTTGTACCTAGGTTAATATCGGTGCGGCCTTGCTATTGCAGTTGGATTATCACCAAATACAACATTAAATATATGTTAAAAATGGTGAGTTGGGCAGTTATTTTAATCACAAGTAGCTATACAAATGGCCACATTTCTTTTCATCAGTAGGTTACCAGTAAAATGTGAATTCAATCGCTGAAATGGACAGAATTTTGACTAACAATTCCGGTTCCTCAGACACAGTTATTGTTCCGCTATAATCATTTTTTTGTACTGGCTTGGCTCCTGTGTCATCTGTGTTAAGACTTTATTGCGACGAATTAAGCTTTCATTGAGACACATATTAATCAAATTAATTTATTGTACACTTCATTATTTAAATTATATGTATTATAATATACTAAACTAAAACAAGCAGATTTTAAATAGACTAATAAAATAATATTGTCGTTTACGAAGAATGACCTCATATATACCTTTTATACTTTACTACTAGAAAAACTAAAACTACATATTACAATACTTCTCCACTAAACTATGAAATAAAGGTGAGACTGTTTAGCAACAACTAAATCATTTGTCTGACACAAACTACCGTTAAACATTTAAAGATTTTTTCTATTTTTCTACAACATTTTTTTCAGCTAAATTGCTAATCACAAGGTTTTTCTCCGTAAACGATAAACTAGTATAAATTTGTGAGAAATTATTGAGTTTATCTGTAATGTAAATTAAATAAAAATATGACAAAACTTTAGTTCCAATGATATACTGTAATATTGTACATTATAAATAATGGTATTTAAAGTATAAAAAAAAATTACAATAAAATGCAAAATTTTATCATTTTAAATGTATGTATGTATTTAATATTTATAAAATATGTAAAATGATTGAATATTAAATATGGATACCGTGTTACAAACACATAATTCGCTAAAATGTACCGATTCACATTTAAACATTGTCTATATACGCATTACAAAATTTTGGTGTAAAAATATTTTCATCAAAATTTGAGGATAAACATACTCTTTCATTTTCGTAAAAAGTAAAAGGATATTAATTATATTCTACTTATGAAAATAATACATGCTTCGATAAAAAAAACATTGAAATAAAATAGGTAAGTCTTAAAACGTTAAAATGAGTATTATTACACCAGGTAAGTGTTTAACAACCTCATTTCTAATTGACTCGAATTAAAGATTTTAAAAAATAGTGTAGTGTTATTTTAGTTTTTGATACAAAAAATAAAACTAGGCCTTAGCATCTCGTGCTATAAAAATAGGACTGATATGTATTTGTGCTTATGCCACCAACCTATGGTCAGTCTCAGACTATGGTGCAACTGCTAACAAATCAAATTAATCAAAAATATAAATAATCCCCAAATGAATATGCTACGAAAATCTTGCAAGAGAACAATATTCCAAATCATTATTCTTTAATTTATTTCTGTAGAGGACGACTAACACTTGCAAACTATTCAAGGAGCTGCTAGTAGAAGGAATAGTGTATTTGAGGAATATAAGTTGTACAAACAAATATTGTATATTCAATTACTTATATAGATAGTATTATAATGGTAGCATGAACTGCAAAAGTACAGTGGACAAATCAGAGTGACCCACTAGGTTGATACACCACTGATGATAAATAACTAACTACATCTTCATAAGGATATACAATAAATGTATTTTTTCTCAGATAAATCTTTTCTATCGCCTCCTTAAATATCAACAAGTTTCAAAAATAAAACTATAAACATGTAAACAAAAATACTAAGAGATCAAGATAATTTACTTCTGTGACGCGTACTGCAAAGCTTAAATTATCAGTTAAAGAGCAAAATTTTCAAATCTCAGTCAAAAAATCAGGTTAAGTATTTTCAAGAAAAAACACAAAGCAGTCAAATTTTTGCACAAATTTCATCAGTTTTGATGAATTGATGCGAATAATAAATGCAAATGTATAAATTGATTTTAAATAGTTAACAATAATAATTTCTTGTACAAAATTCGTAAGAAATATTATGAACAATCATTATCAAAATGTTTCCATAATCGCAATAAAACTAAATAAACATACAAAGTGCGTAATAACGATCAGAAACAGCATTATGATTTCCTAAAAATTCCGCATTGACTCACGTCAAAAAATATAGACATTAAAATCAAAACTGTAAATATGAAGATAACTAATTTACTTACAACTAAATGGGAACAAATTCATTACATAATGTACATACGATTGTTATAAAATAATGGCAAAGAATACTTCAAAACGTAATATAAAGACTAGCTATGTGAGACTGTATATCTATATACATATCTACATAAAATATGAGCAGTACTCGTGTGGCATTACTCCGCGGCGAGGATAGAAGGTGTGCGTGAGTGAGTATTTATTGAGATTGGTTATACGCGAGGTGTAAATATCTGCAAATCTAAAGAGTCTCCTGGAGAAGTACGTCGGGTTGTGATAGGTACGAAAGACGCTGCCAAATTGAGGATTAAAAACAGATTTTATCTCATTCCTGCAAAAAAAAAATACAAAATAGAAGATATAAAATGCCATTATAAACAATTAAAGAAGTCAATAATAAATCAACAGCAATGCATGCATAATTTAAATGAGCAATTCGATATGATGTGCCTGTCCGCTTGTATCAAATGTAAATACTGAATCTAAACGCACCCAATTAACAATTTCATCAGTTTTATTTTCTATACATATTATCAATTCTGCCAGTTTAATTTTCTAATTAATCTGCAACCAGTTAATGTGACCCCAGATAATTGAGAGCCTGCAGTAGCAATCGATAAGCAATGTGCCAACAAAATAAATTAACTTTTCTGAAACTGAACTTGTTTCAATCACAAAGGTGTATGCACATTATAGTGTTCCTTTCCAGAATTGTAGGTATGTAATAAATAAATAAAATAGTAAATACCTCAGTACATCTCTCTCATTCATCCACTTCTGCAAGATCATCCGTGCTTCATCTCCTCCGTAATCCTGATGGTCCTCTATAAGTTGAGTTAACATCTGTAGCCAGTTAGCATTTTCCTTAAATAATGTATTGTTTAAAGTGTTGATCTCGTGCTGAAAAAAACGAGAAACATAAGCAAAACATAGTACCTGATTAGGCACTAGTTTGTGGATTTAAATTTCCCTAAATATCACAGACTACCAAATATGTAGACATGAACTAACGCAAATTCCTCGTTTCAATATTTTCATGTTGGTGTCACCCACGTGATCACTTTGGTACCACTTACGCAATCAAATAGCTCTGCGACTATTTTAAATATATGACTCGATTGGAATGAAAATTTTAACGCCGACAACATAATATGCATTAATGTAAAAAATACGTCTTGTTTACACAAAGATTTAATTTTCGAAGAGTAAATACTTTTACTGTTGCATAAATGTGTAATAAACTGTTGTATTTATGTTTCCAGAAAGAATGTATATAGAATGACCCTTGTCCCACAACTATTGTTCCAAACCCCTCTCCTATATGTACACTTTATTTCATGTCTATTCATTTACTGGTCTGTGCCTAAATATACATTCATACATCCATAAATCATTAAGCATAAATATTGTGTTGTGGGTTGCTCATATAGGAGAAAATGGAAACTTCTAAGGAGAGTTGAGGGGTTTGATGGATGACCAAAAATGTAATGATGAGAACGTCAATCAAATATAATATACTCGACATGATAAAAATGAACAAACTAGTGATGCAGTCACTCAAACGAAAGCCTGGAAAGACACCTTGAAACATAACATTGTGAATGTCTCACCCCTAATTCGTTAATAATAGCTCCAGTCCTCCACCCATGTTCCAGAGTAACATCTGCCAAGTCACTGTACGGATGGTCACCAAAATACAGCACCTTTTCTCCACGCCAACCGGTTAAGTCTTGCAACTGACGCACGGTTCCCTGAAAATAAATAATATACATAAACGCATCAATCAAAAGGATACTTTTATATTATCCGGGGTTAACTAACTATGACCAAAAGACATAACCAATTTGCAGAACAAAAAATATCAACTTTGCAGAATTATTCAAAAAATCAAAATGAGTTATATGATCAAAATGTTGGTATACCTATATATTATATACATATATCTAAAAAAGCTAATATTTTATATTTGTATGTCTCACTGGGTTAAACCTATGTTGAGACTCAATCTGCATAGGATAATCATCCACTCCCCTTATCCAAAAGCATTTTGATAAACCAACAATTTTTATTACACTTAGTGCATATTAGTGATCGTAAAATCGTTATTTAAACAGTTCTTTTAACCGTAATTGTAACTGCGATTGTGTTAGATTATAACGATGATTGATAATTGATTAACCTAATTCTTCAAGCAATGACAGGTACACTAAAAAGTAAGCCTCCAACAGTTAAATCTTACCACAATTTTTGTTAAATCTCAATTACCAATCAGTAGCACAATCACAGTCACGTAACGGTTTACCATCACTAATGCATAATAATACAGCAGACTCCAGAATCGGATTATCTGGGATGCGGATTCGAATTTTGGAAGTTATTGAAAAAAAATATTTTTAAACAAAAGTGTTCCACATTGCTCTTGATAGCAAAACGCATGTTTAAAGTTGAGCACATCAGTTGTCTATCGTGGCTAACAAATGGTCTGTCAAAACATAAATTTTATTTTTACTATTTTCATTGCTTTATGAAGGTTAGTCGATTCCAATCTTTAATGTCAGTTGTTTACAATAGAGCGTAGTAAATTATGATGGTGGCGGGGCCCACTGTCAGGGACGCCACAAAAATTTATTTATTTCCAAAGCAAAATATATTTGTGACTAATTAAAGTTGCAGGGCGATATTAATGTGCCTTCTGGATGATTAACATGGTTTGAATAGAGGCACAGCATCTAACAATTCACCGTACAAGGCGAAAAATTAATCAGTGATCTAGCTGCATGAGAATTCATCTCAAACTTTAAAGCATTAATAAAAACCGAAGCCAATTTAATTCCCTGATTAAACCGGATTGAATGCGATGAAAATTTCTAAATTTTCAAGAAAATCATGAAGAATAATAAGTGTCACGAAATTTGCGATGAATTGATACAAAATATGACTGATCACGAAGTATTAAATGACAAAGATGTTTTATAATGTGACGAATGATACAGTGTATCCTAATAATGATGACGAAGAGGAATTGATTTTTTAAAAAAAAATCAATCACGATGTCTGCGAAATTTAAACCATGGATCTTGGCTGTCTTAAGCAGTAAGCAGAATGATAGCACACCCGCTGTAAAAATCATCTAGAGAAATATTCTTAATATATCATCAAAAACCCGCAAGGGGAAAAAAACAAACCCCTTTACTTCCTTATTCTATTTTGACTTTTTTTAGTGAAATAAATAATAATTGTGTTAAAAATATTTACGGTGAAAGCTATTTGACAACCCTGCAACATCCCGGTCGGCATTTGCATTTGTACAAAGCATACGTGCGCGACATTCGGACAGTAAGCGCGTAGTGCGTGATTTTTGTAACTTATTAACGTTTTTTCAGTGCTTTGGAAGTAACTGGGAAATTCAATTACCCAGGATTTTTTTTAATCCATCTATTCCGGATAATCAGGAGTCTACTGTAATCCTATCAAAGTAATTTAAATAGTTTTTACCTCATAATATATGACACCCTTTTCCAACTTAGTCACCTTGTCCCAGACATGAGTTCCTGAAGTTTGATCAAAAACTCTTATGGGTCGAGATTGATCTGTGAAAAATCTGGGCTTACGAGCCGACACAATCACGAGATCAAAGAAGTCGCGCCAATCTGGCCCCACCAACAACCCCATACCAGCATTACTACAATATGTAAATGTATATTATAAACATAAATGGGATAAATGCATAAGCATGTCCTAATAAATAACTAAATACTTACACAAAATGATATGGGCTATTTGTCACAAGGAACAATTTTTTGCCACCGTTGACTAGCTTATGAAAATATCTCCTGATATCCGGATTGTCGTGAATGTATTCCTTCACATTTTCTGACACTATACTATGCATCACAGGATGGCAACTTTTTACTGAATTCTAAAACAAAAAATTTATTACAATATACACTTCAATGGACACAAATACTTATAGTTCTTAAATAATAATTTTTTTTAAATCACACATAATTACTACAAATGCGTATATGTATATAGTACCAACAATTTTTTTTTTAATATATTTGAGAACTCAAAAAATGCAGTTTAATATAAATTAAATAAATCAATCAATTGAAAAAATATTTGGTCGCATTCACATTTTCATGAAAATAAACTTTCTAATTAGACAACGACGATGCTCTTTAATAACTCTTCTAGTAATAACTTATCCGAATTCGCAAACCACATCATGGATAATAATTATTATTATTTTCATTCATGTACCACTTTTTTTTATTATTTCAATCTTATTACATCACATGTAAAGGTAATAAAATTAATAATTTTAAAGCTTAGAAATAAAAAGAATTTTAATCTTGAGTATTAATTTGTTAAACAATATCACATTCTCCAACTCATCTCCTCTCTTCTAAATATTCCCGTTACAACCACCCTTCCACCAGTAACTCCCCCCCCTATTGTCTAAGTACCAAATTATATACTTGTATGTATCACGCCTTGTTTCCTATGAGTGTATTCAGTTTATTACTTCGCCTGTCAATGAGAGTTACTATTAGTCTCGAAACTCGAGTAGCGTTAATAAACTCAAGTAGAATTATAAGTATTGTATTCATGTCTATTCATTTTGAAAATCAGTTCATCATTACTTGAGTCCTTTGCGATGTCAATCTTCAATCCTGCTCTGCAATTTACTTCTGATAAAAAAGTATTTACCTAGTACCTGTTCCGTACTTTAATTTAAATATACTCAAAACTAATGAACATGTTATTTTTAAAATGTCCAAATTAGGAATAGAACAGAGACATGCATCAAACATTGCTCCTAAACTGTATAACTAACTGCCAAAATCAATGTATACAAAAAAGAGGTTCTAAAATAGCTTAAAGGTCTTCAAAATTATTAAATAATTATGTATTTTACATCTTTCTGATTCCCAAATTCTAATTTGATCAATTTCTCAATATTTTTTATATTTTGTTATTACTTTTCACATTATATTATTATAGATCTAGATCTTGTTTTATATAAATATTGATATCCAGCCCCACAATTCAAGATCTTTCTTATTTGGCGGTTCATAACTCTATTGTTGTATTATGTTGTCAAATGTATATAAATAAATACTTAAAATAGTTTTAAAAAAAAAAACCTGTAGACGAAAAGATCCAAAAAATTGATAATAATATGTAATCTAAATAAAATTATTGATTATATTTCACTGTTCACCATTCAAATAATAAATTTTTTAAAAAAGCATTTACTCTCAATATAGGTAATATTAACACAAAAATAATATATGTAATACCGATGCATAAATAAATATTGATGTAGCTCAAATGACAATCAAATGCAATAAATTTCCTTCAATTAAATACAATGAATGTTTATGATAACAAATGGACGATAAAGGTTTGCTAATAGCTAGCACATTCACTGTCCCCATCCACGGCCTAACACAATAATTGGCAGCAATCATATCACATGCTGGCCCGATCATGGCACAGATTAACTCACTTTGACGTCTCTGAACAAGATCTCCGGATGGTAGTCAATATGGTTTCGGATAAACAACTCGGCGACATTGCACAACAGACTAACTTCAGGCACTGAGAATAAGTCGGCCAAGTGGATCATCTTTGAATGAACATCCTAAAAGCAAAATAAAATATTTTTTTAAGTATAAGCAAAGATTAAAATGCATTGAAAGGTGTAAATAATGCCAACATAAAAAAATAAACATACCAATGTTTGTGAAAAAATATCAAAATAATAAAGAAAGATAATTTTATTATTTTATTTATCTCCAATGAAGAGTGACTTTTCAAAAAAACTATTATGTCAAAAAGTTGAATTGTAAGAAAAGCAATGTAAATTGAGTAACTTATTTTTATTATGTTTTTTTTTAAATATATTACATTTATACAATATATTACATTTGAATATAATAAAAATATTAAAATTGAATTATTGATTACCTATGTTTGTGAAAAAATATCAAAATAATAAAGAAAGATTATTTTATTTATCTCCAAAATTATTATGTCAAAAAGTTGAATAATAAGAAAAGCAATGTAAATTGAGTAACTTATTTTTATTACATTAAAATGAACATTTATTTTTAAATATATTATATTTTAATATAACAAGAATATTAAAATTGAATTATTAATTAATAAAAGGCATATTCCACCACTTTAATATAAAAATTAAATCTTGTGTTTATGTTAACATTTAAAAAAAACTACACAAATTACATGATTTAAAATGACCCTGAATGACTTCATAATGAAGGCAAATTAGAAATAAAATTATTGATTAATTGTACGATTGAAAACTAAATTAAGAGACTCTTTACCATTGACAAAATACTTAAAGAATGTTTAACTTTAAATCATAAAAACTGCAATGATTTTTTTTTTACTTATTGAAGTCGATCTTCAATTATTGAATGTTTGTTAAAATATCCGTAGTATTTTGTAATAATAATAATTAACAGAAAGCAAACGACTATTGCCGATTGATTATTGCTAGGCCCTGTGAGCAGCCATAGCGACTACTTTGTAGCCAGTGTTCCGGATAAACTTATTTTTCAATATTGAAAACAAAATATTATCAAAAACGGGGGGAAACGATCTACCAGAGTACAACCTAACTTAACTGATCAACGCAAATAAATACCCAATCAGACACACAGTGATAGGACTAACATGTGTTTGTACACATAAGAATATTATTACATTACACCTACATAACTCTCACACAATTTTAAAAAATCTGCCGTCTCCGGCTATTTCCATTCCTATACTACCAGTGGCTAGTCCCGAGCAGTTAAAGCTGGATCGTGAGAAGTATTATCATCCTCAGTGATGTATCTCGAGTCCTAATAAACTGATTATTAAAAATAAATGTATTTTTTTATAGAAATTAAGAATCCAAAAAAAAAAATTTTACAAATAAAGCATACTGAAATCTATTTCATTCAATCAAATTTTTAAATCGAAAATATAATTTGAGATAAAAAAATCTAAATATTGCGCAAAATGAGAAAATGCAAAAAGTTATATTTTTCTAACATTCATTATGTGAATTAACTCAGATATTACTTTGTTGACGTTTGGCTGATGTTAATTTCATATTTATAGCTTAACGATAGTTTATGGCCATCAGATAATCAGTTTTTAACAAATTAAACATAATCATTTGAGATCC
This sequence comes from Eubasilissa splendida, assembly GCA_031772225.1. Classification (NCBI taxonomy): domain Eukaryota; kingdom Metazoa; phylum Arthropoda; class Insecta; order Trichoptera; family Phryganeidae; genus Eubasilissa; species Eubasilissa splendida. The sequence continues at coordinate 11,105,649 of CM062848.1, read as the reverse complement.
TCTAATAATATAAAAACTTAATGTTCTCTACCGTTCATTTTCATCCTCAATTATTTTCATAATTATTATTTTAATATATTTTATTATTGCTTAAATGAATGACGCATTGAATGAAATAATATCTAATGGGAGCTTGTCAACTGAGGCAAAACTAGAGGTACATAGAGTCCTGGTACCGACCCTGATGTATAGAAGTGAGCCCTGGAATTGGCAGAATAGGAATGAAAGTAGACTGAATATGCAGTGGAAATGTGATCACTTAGGTATATGCATGACAAGAGTAAAGAATTAAGAAATTAGGTGATAATGTAAAGATGATCTTAGCATAGTGAAGAAAATTAAAAAGGATTACTTAGGTGGTCTGGTCATATGGAACAGAGAAATGAGGAGAATAGTAAGAAAGATATACTATGCAAGATTTAAATCAATCAGGTGAACCACACAGGAAGACGGTCCTATTAGAAGCCTCAATAAGAAAATGTATGAAGTGAGAATTGTGCGTCAAGACAGAAGAGTCTGGCACTCTATCATCTCTGCATAACCCTACAGAAATGGCATGATAGTAAGTTTGTTAAAACTTACTGCAAAATACAATGTAACAAAATGCTAAAAAAGTAGGTAACCATGAAAACTTGGAACAGTTTTATTTTGCCAATAAGTAGGTATTAATTAAATAGAGTTAAGAATGTTGTCACCATGTAACTTTATGTCCAAAATTAGAAAAATCACTGATTTTATCTTTGAGGTTATTATTAAGATGATTCAAATCTCTATCCAGGTAGGCACTATGATAAAAAAAAACAAAATTACTATCTAACATACTGAGGTACAGACAATTTTTAATTTAGTTTAACTCAGATTATAAGTTTGTAGAGCTTTTGAAAACGTAGAGGAAGATATTAAAGTTGTAACATTCTAATGTCACAGATTGCTGTAGAAAATGACAATTCAATTTTAAAATTTTTCGAAGAATACACATTTTTTGTTAGAAAATATTATATTATAGGTGATAAAAAAAGCAGAAAATAATTTTATTAAATACATTTTTTATGCTGATTGTTTATTAAAAAGGGTAGTTTTGAGACACCTTGTGAGTAGTTTAGCTATACGTGACTATATTTTTTTAGAAAAAATAAATAAGAATTCTGAAAAAGACAAAAAATACTAAATACACAGAATTAAGCAAAATATTGCGCTTGTACATAGGTACCTATTTTTATTTTAATGGTAAAATAGTATTGAAATTAGAGCGAAAAGTGGCAAATCTCAGTATATCTGTATACAAAAATTACTTCGGGTGAAGCGTTGCTCCTGTGATGTTCAATATTTTTGTAAAGTGCCGAGATGTATGATTATGCTCAGTTTATAGTTCAATCAATCAGCAACTATTGACATAAGCTTTGGCTGTTTTATAACTGAATTTCTGTACTTTTTAAATGGCAAAATAAAGGACAAAAATTGTTTTTTGCAAAATAAATAAATCTAATCTACACTCCAAAATAAAAAATGTCCACTATAATAAAATATGTATGGTCACCGTAGCTATAAATAGCATTGCCCTCATATTTAAATTATCCTTTAAACTAAATTTAAAAAGACAATATATCAGTTATGTTCTTTATCATTAATTATATGCAGTTGTGGTACTTATTATTTATGCATTTTAGATAACCATACCTCTGTACAGGTAAACATAGTGAATTGACAACATGCAAAGTATAATTACCCTTTCAGTTTTGGAATGGCCTTCGACATAAGCTATTGGTATTATCCTGTTCTTGTAAAGACCCAACACTTCATCTGTAGATAGTGGAGTCAGTCCTCTGTATACTGAACCAAACTGTATTTGTAGAAAGGAATCCAACTTTAAAAGCACGCCTTTCTCTACATCGTAATGAAGACCGCGAACAGCAAAACCCGGTTTGTAATCAAGTTTAAGTATGTCGGGAGGGTACTGCAAACGAATAAACAAGTCAAGATTGAATTAAAAGTTTCAAAATAAAAATCGACTTCGTAATACAATGTTAGGTTAAGATTTCCACCTTATATTTCTGAACTAGAGTGTCTCTTCCGAGATTGTACAATAAATAATCGAGAGATTCCTTATAATGGGCCAGCGTGTAATCATAGTCGAACCCGTAAACTTCGACTTCCTCGAGATCCAGCTCATTGCACGCGAATACTCCCTGCGAGTTAACATCTTGCGGCAATTTTTTCGCTGAAAATATTACATTGAAACAAATGACAATACACAAAAACAAATAACAATATGGCATGTTACATTACATAATTTGTTAAATCATATTGTTACACTCAAAAATAGATTTTTATATATAATTTACTCACATTTGCATTTAATCTTAGTTCTCTTATATGCTTCGTTTAAAATATCTTTCGTAGAACACTGCCGCGAATCGATGCGAATAATTCCATTATTTTTAGGAAAAAATTTCACTACTGGGATACCCACTTCGAATATTTTTAAACTTAATAATCCCGCCCGATGCATTTTCAAGCGATGCACTTGACGTACTCCGACGCAGAAATTCACATAACCTAATGCGAGACAGCTGTTTGCGCGGGCACTTTAACTCCCATAGTTGGCCGCCAGATGGCATACACGCTGCGCGCGAAAATGCACCCAGATTTAAATAGCTCGCTTGGCAACAGCGACGCGAAACCAAGCTATACTCCTATATTATTGTATTTGTTCAACTCCATTTTAGATCTGCATGAATTCTTTATTTCATTATTAAGGCGAACACATTTTAGCTGTGTAGTTGCATTTTTTCAGAACACAGTTCTGTGGTATTTTAATACAAATTAAATTAATCAACTAGAAATTCAGAGGTAGAAATTAAATATTCTTTCGATAGATAGATTTTATCTGTATATCTTTCTAGTTTATTCATTTAATTTGTGTCATTCTAGTGGACTCATTTAATTTTTATTTATTAATGTCTAATATAGTTTGACAATGTATACTTTTATAATGTGTACCTGTTATTGATTTTAACACTTCAAAAGTGAGGAGGAACGTGAAAAATAGGAGATATAGTTGTCGGTAGATAATTTTTATTTTTCTAAAATTATACACATACATGTATTATTATTTAAATATATTCTTTTAAATGAAACTCATAACTGATAAAAATATTTTATTAAAACAATGTCATCGCATAAATGTAATGAGAAAGAAAATTATATTTAAGAAGAGTATTGGTGGTAGAGAGTAATATGTAAATTGTTATTTTAAATTTCTGGGAATGCACTCCCAATCATATTTTTACTCCGGTATCTGAAGTTGTGTGTTCTGAGATTGAAGTTTTGGCCCGCCAATGTCAATGGGCAGGCCCTGTCAACCCTTGTTAAAAAGCAAAGAGAATACAGAGCTATTTCTAATTCTGGTGATGTTCCAATAAACATGGTGTCAACTGGCTTATCAATTCCCTTCATGTTGAAATGTAATTTCAATATTGCTCCTTTCTGAAAGAGAAAACAATCAAATAATCATTATAACACTTTTAAATGGTTCATTAATGAAAACCAATGTCCCGCAACCAGCATTTTTCGGAATTCATATTACTTATTTTTATTTATTTATTTAAAACGTTATGTGTATATGTATTTTAATACCCGCCTCACTGAGCTTCGCCCGTGCTGAGGTAAACATTTTACATATAATAGTTACTCAATAATCAGAAAATATATAGGTAAGCACTTTGACTTTACGTAGTTAATTAATAAATTGAAAATAACAAAAAGAATGAAATGGCGCTATGTTTAAACATAAAATATAATATGTAGAATAAAACATGAAATTTTTTCATGTGTTCTTTAAAATTGTGTTCAAAGGTAATGCTTTTATAATTTAAGGTAAGGTTAGTATTAAATCTGCATCAATATTTTCTAAGAGTCGTCAAAATACGAGTTCATTTTCAAAGAATTAAAATAATACAAATTCAGTTTTTAACATAATCAATTCAATTAATGACAAATATTTACGGTTAGTGCACAGACACACACACGCACGCACGCACGCACGCACGCACGCACGCACGCACGCACGCACACACACACACACACACCAGGTTAATATTGTGTCACCTGGAGGAATTTGACTATAAACTCACACACAGGCAGTCTGCTGTCACTTGAAATCGCTTATTTAAAATTATATTGAGTTATAATTTTAAATTGGTGGTCTTTGGGTGAGGGAGGCAAGGAGGGATTCCATTGTTTTACGTAGGCCATAAAGAGTAACGATTTGATCCAGGAGGATCTGATGTCCGGTAGTGTTGGATGGTGTGACTACATTTTTCTCCGAGTCCTAGAGTGTTACTGAGCAAATTTCGAAATGATTGGCATTAAAATTACTATGTATTACACATTAATGTCTAGGGGAAAGGTGGGATAACCGGAGGGGAGATGCTGGCTGTGTTTAACGTAGGATCCTAGATCGGTCAAAGGGTATAGAATTATATAGAAAACAGTCAATTATTAATAATTAATAATTATCATGCAATTTTATAGCTATCTAATTTTAATATTAATAGGCCTAACTTTCTTCTAAACCTATGTTATGCGATAATAGATTTTTAAGGTTAATAATAGTCTAGTTTTTTTAAATAACGTTTGGCCACCTCCGAGGTAAATAACAATTTGGGCACGATTCCAATTGGACTCATGATACATACATGTAAATGTGAAAATAATAACTCTTAAGAATTTATCATGATAGATCGACATAACATAAAACATATTTTACGACTTAAGAATAATCATAATTTAAAAAAAAAAAATATTATAAAATGTACTCAGTAGCGGATTTATAGAGACGCGCAAATCGCGATTGCGAGGGGCTCTGCTTTCCAGAGAGTTCCCGAATAACTGAGAAAGGGTTGTAAAACCAGGAGCAATAGAGAAGGCAAAAAAAGGCTTAGAAAAAATAGGCTCCAAAAATACTGCCATATCGAAATGTGCTCGGCTGCCGTCGGGCATTCACGATTACGTGTACGCTTGGTTTTTGTCAAGTCGACTCGGGAGTGCTAGGCCCCAAGTCTGTTAGTATTGATAGCTTAGTCTAAAATATCTTCTGTGTAATTTATGCAGTGTTGTGAATCATTTTGGGGACCCTTCACCTCAAGACAATGAGCCCAGTGAAACAGAACCCAGCGCTATAAATCTACCCCTGGAGATATTTCAATGAATTTAATACAAAATAATCTTGAATCATCAACCAAAGATGAATACATTTAAAACTTACGTCTGCTAATTCGACTTTCTTCAAATATCCCAAATAGTTGGCGCGGTTTGCAGCTTCCTCCGCTTGGAAGTATATCCAGCTATGGAGGCCTAAATTATAAAGAAAAAGTATGATTAAGTAGGTTTTACAAGCACGAAAATGTTATTGATTAGTTTAGTATTGTACGAAAATACACAACAGAAATACCTGAAACTTCACCATTCTTTATTTCTGACACAAATATGTGCTCGAATCCGGAGCTTCCAATTTTTCCCTGTCCTCTAGAGTACATGTTGAACCAAATCTGTTTCAAAACATCCCGCTGCTGTCTTGGGTCTGGAGTCACTAAACCTGGGGGAGAAAAATACATTCATTTTAGTGAAATTACTGCTAGTTTACTTGCAAACATTTTATAATCCTAATTCTTCAAAATTATTAAAGACTTATATATTTTAGAACATGGACTTGCTTAAATTAATCTGTGAAGGTTTTCGGAATATAATAAGTACTATTCATATATTTAAATTGCACAGTCTAACAAGAAATGGTTCCCAACTAAGCTCATCGCCTGTTTTAGAGAAAGTACCCTACACGCGTGTATATGCATGTATTACGCGGGTTTCTCCATTAAATAGTAAGAATAAAATCGGTGTACAATTATGTTTGTTATTTTTTATATATATATTAATACTTCAATGAAGAAAAAATAGCAAATGTCTGTTTTTGAGCATGTTTATGAAAAAAAAAATATGCGGATTTTCGCTTTACGGCGATGATCTGATCCCTAACCCGAAATATTAATGCATGCATTGATATTGTAAATTTTAAAAGTTCATTTTTTGCTATGATGATTCAAAAATTGTTAGTACATATTAGCGTTGGACAATGTAATGTAGGGTGCAAACCTGCTCGGCCCCTATCTAACCCCAATGCACCGCATTGCCCACGCCACTGTGCCACTTTAATAACGACACTGTTGTTATACTTACAATTAAAAATATGCAATGATGAGCAAATTATATTCTTTTTTTAAAGACATTACTAAGTTTATCCTATATTATTTTGCTACCTTCTATATTACCTATATTTAATCTAATAATTTTAATTTAATTTTTTTATATAACATAATATATTTGACACACCAGTCATTTTTATTGTATAATTTGGTAGTTTGTATAAGAAAGTCTCTCGCCGAATAAAGTTTATTATTCTTGCTTTATTTTGTGTTATGTTACAAAAATACTAAATATCAATCTGATATAAAATTGGTGAATTCTCAGTATGCCGAGGATATTTGACATTGTATCAACCTATTAGTAAAAGAGCTCTATCCTATATCATTATTATTTGTAAAATATTTAAATATTCTTTTCTTTTGTCAATGTCATTATATCCGCAGAATGACTCATGAGAGTGTATATTATTTACCTTTATCTTTTAAGAAAGTCATCAAATGTCGTATGACAGGTGTGGCCATGATAGCATCTAAAAATTCATTTTCTTCAGTTTTCTCCTAAAACAATGAGTTGCATATTAAAATACACTATTTTTAAATCTCTTCATATTTTACGTGTATCTGTGAAATTATACAATTATTATTACCTGCGGTGTCACGTGCTCATTTACGGTAGTGTCTTGCTCGTAATTATCCAATAAAACTTTCATCGCTGCAATCGTCGGTATACTCCAGGCTGCTGGCTGGATCGTCAAAAGCCTATAAATATTATATTGTTAAACTTTATTTGTATACGTATTGTCTTACAAACAATAATTAATATTGATGCTGGAAATAAGTATGTATTAATAAATATTAGTTAAGTACTAATAATAATAATGCGTTTATTCCAGCGTGATCGGGTTTTTTTTTATTCGCCATAAAGATAATATATTTAAGTTACAAAACATTATTTATGTTACGAAAAGAAAAGCAAAAAAATATTAATAAAAAAAAAGTTCACACATGTATATAAATATAAACAAAATATAGATATTACATTTCAGTCACGGCCATTATTGTATCTGTAGCTATTCTGTAGCCGTTTCCATTATTTGATCAGGTAATAATAATTAATAGAAACTAATAAATAGTAGAATACTCACGGTTGAGGAGCGACGTCATCTTTTGAAAAAGACGATGTCTTGCCTTGGTAATTTACTGTTATATATTTCGCTGCATTATTGGTGTCTTTTCTTAACAAAGCTTCGCTGATGTCCTTCAATTCGTTGTCACTAACTAATTCCTTGGTCGTACCAGCACTAGCGGGCTGCGGCGAAGCGGTAGCCGGCGGTAGATCTTCTCCAATAACAAGAGGCCGCAAGAACTGCGACGACTTCGGCGTATTTCCGGGAGAAATGCTTGGTGGACTTCCTCCAGGCTTACTATTTCCCGCTACGACAGAACTCCAGCTTACAGGTTTTGTGGGTGTTGCGGGAGCTGCGACCGTTGTGCCACCGCTGTTGGGCAAACTGGGAAAAGCCTCCCGAGTTGGCAATCCCACAGATGGTTTCTGATTTCCAATCACATTACCCGGTTGTGGTTTAGTCGGTATTAATGGACCCGCATTACTTTGTATATTCAAGTCAGGTCTGTTTTGGCCCTGCGTATTTACACCGGGTCCACTGCTACCCTGCCTATTTAAGTTGGTATTTTGAGTAGCCGGATTTTGTCGGTTACCCGAAGAACCGTGTCTTTCGTAATCGGTAGTTCTATCATTAAATTTATTTATGAGCTGCTTAACAGCTGATGCTGGAGTCGTCGGTTTGGTAGTGCTGGGAATTGTAGTAGTTGAAGTTGTGGTAGTTGAAGTGGTGGAAGTCGAAGTCGACGAAGATGAAATCTCTTTATTGACGGTTTGTTGACCAGGTTTAGTCGCAGGTGGCACTGCGGGCCTCCTGTTGCCCTCAAAGGATAAAAAATCTCGGTTTGCATTTTCTAACGCTTCTGTAAGTCGCCGATTGAGACCTTAAAAATCATTAACTTATATAAATGACAATGACACATTCTGAGGTAAAAAAATATATTGATAACTAAAATAATCACTAGGTATTTTTATGTATTTATTTAATAAATTTCTGCGGCATATATTTTCAAAAAAAAAACACGAAAAAAATATACTTATTTATTTCTAATTTCGAGTTATTTTCCCTCCACATCTCTATATTTTCACATACGATATTATACAAACAATTTACTTCATGAAAATACCAAGTTTAAAAAAGTATTATTATCGTATAAGTATTTCGATATGATAATATTTGAACTTATTACAGTTGAACCGAGACATTTTTCGAATACGTGAATATTATACATCTATGTAATATTATATATTACTAGTAATTCGATAATAAAACAATCTTATCATTTGACCTGCTTTAGATGTCGAATACGACTTGAAAAGACTAGTATTAATAAATATGTGTAATGAAAAATTAAATAGCTGTATAATATAATTGAACCTGTCCTATCTGTTTTAAATTTGAAAAAAGAAATCCTATGAAACAGAAATATATTCTTATTATATATATCAATAATGTTTTAATTTTCTGATAATAATATTAATAAAGCTATTAATTGCAAAAAAAGATATTACCATCACGAAGCATAGTTACACAATACACAACATATAAGTCATTGATGTAATGAAAAGAAATTTTAAAATGTCGCTATATATAATAGATATATGAGCCTCTCATCTTCAATTATTTTTATTTAAAAGTATTTAGTTTATGGTGAATCTGTGGCAAATTTCCTACTAAGTGAATTTTTATTTGCAGTACTTTTCACTACCAGAAAACAACTTGCTATTAAATTAATTTACAGTTACGATTGAATTCTAGTTACTGCTAGGACCTAGGACTTGGGAATTGAATAATACCGGGAATTAATCAAGGCTTATTGGTCGCCATTTTGGTTTTATTCTCTCAGAAAGTTTGGCTTAATTATATATTTGATCACTTTCATACCACGTCACAAACGTTAAAAATTATAAGTAAAGTGCTTTTTTGTTTAGCGATCAAACACTCGCCAAGTGGTCGAGGGTTTAATTAAGCCTGGGTGACCGGCAAGTTAGTTCTAATTTATGTCAAAACCGCTTAGTTCAGTTAACTCAGTTCGAAAATTGTAGGAATTTTATTTTGACATGTAATCCGTGTACGTATCTTACATATAAAATATTCATTTGTATGTCTGTCAAACCGACATAATGAGTCAAATTGCCATAACAGTTTTCACAGTGAAAGACAATGAAAATTTACAAAAATATCTCTAATTTTCTTCGCGATGAGCCACCATATTTTGTTTACTGCTATAAAATAACCTTGAATTAATATTTTCATGCAATTATTTAAATATTTTTAATTTAAAAAGCAGCATGTACACATTAAAAATTTAAAGTGCCTCAGCACAGACAAAGCCCAGTGAGGCTAGCAATATAAAGACAATTGCGTATAATAATGTAATGTTTCGTTACTTTCAAAAGCAACAATAGTCGTGGCTATTATTGGCTTAGGAACAGCAATCTATGACAATCGATTACTTTCTACTAGTGATGAGCTAATCCGGCATTGTGACGTGATTGATAAATGAGATTTAACTGTTAGAGGTTTAGTTTCCAGTGTACTGGTGATTGTTATAACTGGTGATTGATAATTGGTAAATAATTATGAATAATTATTAAAATAGCGGTTTAGCTCATCACTACTTTCTACTAATATATAAAAGGGTACTAAGTTCTAAAGTAGTCTAATCCACTATCATGTTTGAATTACTACTTTATTTTTTCGCAGATAAATGTGTAACTAATTAGAATATAATATATTTCTAAAAATTATCTGCACGGACTTATTTGACTCTATATTTATAGATACAGCATTACATTGACTTAGGTAATCTCTAGATTCAACGAAACTAATCTGACGACATGGTTTATAAATCTTAATAATAATTCAATTATTATTAATATTTTTTATTGAATTATATCATGGTGGATTAAATAGAATTATCTTATCGTTTATTTTATTTGACGTATGCGACTTGTGTAGCGAGATAATATAGGCTGAATTAATGGCATTAAACGAGGTTTTCTTGTATCATCTCTCAAAACTACATGGGAAAATAATAAGGAAAAAGAAGGAAAATTGATAAAACAGGAATATTTAGATGTAGTCATTAAATATACGAACATCACACAAATATAAGTACAAAGCCGCCCTTGTGCTTGTTTCAAAATGCCGGCCTAACAAAATACCGCCCCTAACGTGTGTGGCATCTTTACTTAAGTTACTAGGACGGTAAAAAACAATCTTACCTGTGGTGGCAAAAAGTCTTGCGCCGGCGCTGATTGCGCACACTTTTCTATACTATAGAAGTCCTTAATATTTTTAATAATTTCCTCTTAATTTCGGTAACCAGCCGCGGAGCGAAACAATAATTATTCTCAACATAAAATATAATATACAGGATGGCCCAAAAAAGTGAGAATATTTCATAAATTATGATATAATTACATCAAAATTAGTTTAACTATATCAACAATACCTTAAATAGTTTACTAATTTACTTACCTATTTACCTATATTTCGTTTTATTTCGGCATTTTCCGGTCGCCATCTTTAATTATTAATTTTCCCATTGCTTATATTTGATTTTTTTAATTGTTGCCCAGAATAACAAAAATCACTGCAGAAGACCGTATTCTGATCAAAAATTTGCGAATTGAAAAACGTTGGGGTGCTACGAAAATGAGCAAAGAGTTTCAAAACAATGCCTGGAGTATAGCTAGACATTACAGTATAACTGGACATTACAGCAGGACGGAGCTCCATCTCACACAGCCAGAAATACAATCAACTTTCTTCGTCGTGAGAATGTTAATTTCATCGAGCCAGGCATGTGGCCACCGAACAGCCCAGATTTAAACCCAGTAAATTATGCAATATGGGGTGTTTTGATGATTTCTGATTAGCTAAATATTGTGCAAAAAAAATTACATTATGAGTTATACTATGTTTTGAAATAACTCAGGTGTTACGAGATGTTCTCACCTTTTTTGGGCCACTCTGTATATAAATCTACGTAAAAAGAACTGCTCATACATTCCAGTATGATTCTTATTAAATAAGTAGTCATATACTACTTTCGCACTGCGAACAATGTAAAAATAGCTTTATAAGATTTATATTCAAATGTTAAATTTCAAGCATTGATCTAAGCACATTAATATTTTTAAAGTAATTTTATTATTAAATTTAATACCGACATAATAACATCGTTTACCTAATTGCAGACATTACTTATTAATTAGTATGTACAATATTACCTACCCACGATTAAAAGCCGAGATCTTCTGCGACAATTAAATAAATTTAAATCCTATTTTGATTATATATTAATAAATTCTAATAATGTTATATTATTAATGACAGAATTAAGAGTTTGCGAAAAAAAGAAAGTTCATGATGAATCAATGAACTCTTCAACACATTGTCAAATTCCATTCAAGTTATGATACCGATCGTTGAATAATGAAAGACGTGGTATTTTGCTAAATCTGTATTTCGTATTTAGATGAATATTGATTTTGTGAGTAAATATAAATTTTGACATGAAGATTTTAGTGTTTCAAGGCTTTACCTGTCACAATTTAAGCAATCATTAAAGACCACTTACCGTAGGTGCCTCCACTGCAGATGAAGATTACCGCAAAACAGGTCAGCAGAGTATTTTTATTCATGACGCTATCACGTTAGACGTGAAACAATCGAGATGTAAAAACCTTGAGAGTTATGCGAAACAAGCACACACTCTGTGGAATTAACTAGTTAATGCTATTAGGTACAACTAACGCGACGGCTTGCTACTTTACTACGTATTATGCGGAGGTAACGACGACAACTAACAACTAACAACAACCAACGAACCAACACCAACAACTCGTCACAACGATCATGAACGTGGGACGAGAATCTTGGTAATTGTGTTATTGACGAAACTCAAGTCAAGGCAAGTGTATTAGCTATTGGTGGAAAAAAAAACAAATGACTAAGTGCTTAAGTGTATATGTATTCGTAATTAGTTTATAAAGAAAATGATATGTATTCGTATTAATTTTATAGAGAGAATGTTATCATATATGTATTTCTAATACTGTTTTGTAATTTATCACACAAAATTGTGAGGTGACCCCAATGTCACACAATATCATCACACGCTGTATTCCATGCTCAGAGCTCTGAATGACCGATTTTTATATATTGTGCCAGCTAAGATTTAAAAAAAAATGTTTGAACAATACAGTATACTGAATATTAAATATTGATAATATATAAAATTAAAAATACGTTGAGCTGATTTTCAATAGATATATCGAAATGTATTAATAAGAAAATATTGTATGATTTTCAACAAATTTAAAGAATATTATATTATAATAAACAAGGAACCAAAAATGTAGTTATGCAAAATTTACAAATACAGTGTCACATTTAATGAAAATAAGCCAAACGTTTGTGTTATAAAAATAGGACTAACTCGGTGGTCTCCTCGAACCCCCGATCACTAGATCACTAGGCAAGTGTCTCACTAAATCAACAAGCTACTCATTGTCGACACAGTTGTAATTTTTGATTAAAAAAAGGAATACTATCGTTAAATCTTCTTCTAAATATTATTTGCCTTTAAATATATTTCCAAAAATATTTGTGAAGAGAGTTTTATTACCTACGGTAGCGGTTTTCAAAAAAATATAAATATAATTTTTTAAACATTACAATCATATAATATATTACTCCAAAAACGCAGTGTGATGTGTATTTAGCCAATACACATAAATATACGTTATATCGACCTAGTATGATCTTTAATTTCTTTGCGTCCTGCGCTCTGAACCTCACTGACCATTTATTGGTACCTTGTGTATGATATATATATTCACCACGCCACTACTTATAGAAGCGGAGATCAGTGAATCATTCCTGCATAGTTTACAATCTTGTTGCCTGTGCGTAACAAGTAACAGTATCTTTGCCAATATTGTTAACAAAATATTCGAAAAAAGGCAAATTACCATGTTTTTTCGAGTGAGAAAACGCACTAAACATTTTTTTTTTTTACTAAAACATTTTAGAATAATTTAGACATCGAAGAGACTGGGATGAATTCCAGGACTTTCAAGGGTCTTCAAGGTAACCCCGGTCAGAACTCGACCACTAGGCTGTCCAAGAATGAGATGGGCAGATAGAGTGAAAAAAGATGCAGAAAAATGCTTGAATAATGTTTGTGTAGTCGGCCGTCGGTCTCAAACTTGGATTATTTTTTATCTTTGGCCTGGATAACCCCTAGCGACAAATAATAATGATGAACCTTTTATTTGCTTGTCATTACAATTATGTTAATGGTTTTACATTATTCGTTTCGCTATAAATAGCGAAAAACGTATAATTGATCAGCTTTATATTATATAATAAGAAAAGATGAGCAGGAGCGATGAAAATATTTTTATTTATATAAGACGACTTAGAGAGAAAAAACTGCGTTTTCCGTTACTGCATTGAATTTGCAATTCATACGGCACGCCAGATGCATAAATTAATGAAATAATATTACCTCGACCTTAATGTTCATCCCTGTTGAGGCATAAATTCTAATGTAATGAAAATAATCATTCTTCATTTTGATACAATAAAATCGATTATTACATCGTATTATAATAAATGCAATTGTGGTGTGCATATTTATAGTAATACGCTGTGTTCTGTATCACACGATCAGCGCATTGGCCTTCTGGCCATACTCAACGGGTCGTGATCATATTGTGATTGTCCAGGATCCAGGATTTCAAAAGCTGTCAAGTGTTTTAAATCTCCGGAATTCCAAATGGTTCTCTGCCAAGTTGCTACATATTTGTTTAGTTCGACCAAGCACAGCCAACAGTAAAATCGATCGTAAGATAAGTAAGCCATTAATAGAGCATCACAATTTTGCGTTATTTATATATCATTATTATGGATATATTTAATACATTTTGCTGTTCATTCAGGATTTAGTGGATATCTTATCCAACTCGTATAATATCCATAGAATAGAAATCCTTCTATCACTGTGTTATTACAATCTACATAAGGGTCATTTTTGCAGTAATCTCACGGAAAACCTGTCTGTTTATACTCTGCTTACTGGCTGTCACTTTGACAGTAGAAATTTGCGAGGATGATGTTATTTAAAACTTTTATGTTTTTATCTTACTTTCAATGTAAATATTAGCAATGACTTGTCTTTGTTTAAGCCGATATGAATTAGAGCAAATATGAATTTCTCGCCCCTTTTTAAATAAAAAGAACGTAATGGAGTTTACGGTGCATTTAATCATTTGGGTTGCAGCTGTTTTCTATAGTATTTACAATGTTTTCTTATTTACAAAACGTAAGTTTAGATATACCTTGAATGACACGTATAATTAATTAAATCACAATGTCCGCAAATACGTTTTTCACCACATTTTCCAATATATATTTATTTACAAGAATCAACTGATAACAATTTTGTTAGAATCTTATATTTATTTTTGAAAATTTATTGAATGTTATTCTATACATAAACCGTGTAACCGAAAACCTGTAGATAAATAAATTATTATTTTAAGGTTTGGATGCTTCAGTAAAAGAGTTAACAGAAGATTTTACTGATGGCTGGGCATTCATCGGCAGATTAAAAGACGTGTCAGATTACGAATGGAATACTTGGAAAAGTTTTGCTGTTGATTTATCACCCTGGCTTTTAATTCATTTCTGCGGTGCTGAATTCTTTAGACAAAAACATAAATATTCTCCAAAGTTTTGGTACATTTTTGTATCATTTTCTTTCATTTTGTACAAATTTGGCCTTACATATTTTGTATTTCTTATCTTGCAGCCATGCATATATTTACTTATTTTACGAACGGGTGGAAAATCACGATCAATCTGGGTTAGCAGCTGTATAATATTAATTATAATAAATATTTTGAAAAAATATTATGAAAATTTAATTAATCATAATACATTTGTATACAAAGATATTAACCATGAAGCTGTATACATGATGATGGTAGCTTTGTCATGGATTCATCTCAGATGCTTGAGTTACTCTTTAGAAGTGTCAGAATTTACAGATATCAACGGAAAAAGTAATAACAAAACATTGAATATGTTGAGTTACGTATTTTATTTACCATTATTTTTTCTGGGTCCTGTCATTCTTTATAATGACTTTCAAAAGTCTTTCAATATTCCATTCAAATCTACACTTAAATGGAGACTATTGTGCTTTCTTCAAAACTTTGCACGATACATGGGATGGTTTTTATTCATAGAGCTTTGTTTACACTTCATATATTTCAATGCTCTGCAATATTACTCTGAGGTAAGGAAAGTATTTTATATTAATTTAAGAATATTTTTTTTTTTTTTTAATGTATCTATAAATATAAAACTCATAACATGTGCAAAGTTATTTTCAACGATTGTCAATATTAGGGGATTTGAATAACAATCATTATAACTAAAATGAAGCCCTGACTTACCTCTAGATCTATAATCACAAAAATTTTCACATATGTAAAGACCTTTTAATAACTTACAGATTAGGATATTATATAACATTATTAACACTTTATATTATTAATTCAAACATACGACTAAGTGTATTAAATAATTTTGTATCTTTGTCAGGACAGACATAATTAATACAAAAAGAATTTAGCTCTAGTACGGGTTTTTTGGGCGCAAGCGTCATGAAGGGGAGAAATGGGAGGAGACTTAAAAGACATTGTGACAAGTGGGGAATATATTATGAAGAGTTTTTTGTTAAATTTAACTAATTATAATATAATAATACTTTATATTAAAACTAGTTAAAGTACCCGGCGTTGTCCGGGCTTTACGCAGAGTAAAGAGGTTTCATTTAGGGGGGTGGGGGTAGTTTTTTTCGAAATCAGATGTAGACTAATTTTTCCTTTATTTAGAAAGTCAAGTATGCAAAATTTCAACAAGTACTAAAATTCGGCTTTAAGTTGTGGGAAAGGGGGATGGGGGTGGTTTTTCGAAATTTCATGTAGAGTGACCGTCCTCTTGTTTTTAGGTCAAGCGTGCAAAATTTCATCAAGGTCGGAAGCTCGACCCACAAACACGCTTTTTTATATATATATAGTAACATACATAGTATAATGTAATATTGTTATAGACTTTTTCTGGTATTTGCGTAACATTGTCAAAAATAAATTTGAATTTTTGTTCATGATGTACTATTAACCCGCCGTTGGTCGCGCGGCAGCGCAGCGCTTACCCATACAGTTTTTCAATGCCGTTTTATTTGTGTGAAACATATTAACTTGAGGGTCCATCTACTTTCCAAGAATTATGTTTTTTCAATATTACAGGCACAAACACGTGTTTGGTATTTTTGTATACATTTGGATTTCCATATTAATTGTGTTATACCGAGGATCGAGAGAAGTGTTTCACGTGGGCTTAAACTGAGCTGCAATTTTAATTTTTCAGTAATTTCTTCTTATTATTTACTTTCTTCTTGTAATTACTTTATTTTTTATCATAAAATTATGAATATTCAATTTTTTTGATGTATAATATAAAAAACTTTTTTGAATTTTTTTTCTTGAATCCTTAGAGAAAAATGGTGAACCGTGATTTACAAATACAAATATACCAGAGATAAAAAAAACATAAATAAATATTCAATATTCTAACTTAAAAACGAAAAGAACTGAGAGGTGACTATGTGCTCAAGCGCGACTAACAACGTGAGCAAAAACTAGCAACCAATGACGGGTTAAACAAGCATCTTAACATCCTTGGGTGGAAACCACATATGTATGCATATATTTTAAAGTATTTATTTAAAATTATTAACAAATAATGTGACAAGTTTTTCAATATTAATTAATTAATACAAAATAAATATGTACTTTTTTATGTCAAAAATATTCTACTTAAATACATTTTAGTTTAATTACTAAAATTAGAGTGTAGAGACTACTTCACAAACTGTGAAGTTTGTTGTGACCCGTGAATGGGTTTTCATAAATATGGAATTGTATTAAAGTATTTGTTTCCAGGTGATAACGATGATGCCCGATTGGTGCCTGTATGGTGGCGGACTCTGGATGGGCCTCTACTTTTACCTCAAATATTTGGTAGTTTATGGAATGTCAGGAACGTTAACAGCATTAGATCATATTGAACCAGAGACTCCACCACGATGCATAGCCAGGGTTCACCGGTATTCACAAATGTGGAAATATTTTGATGTGGGGTTGCACAAATTTCTAATTAGGTGAGAATTTTTTCTTTTATAATAATGAGAATAAATAACACAGATTTGGTTGGAGTTTCACATTTTATTTCCAAGTACCATCCGAATACACAACAATATAGCACGGCATGGGTGATAACTTATTATCACTTATTCTTCAATAATAGCTCTGAAGTTAGTTGCACGCACACCCTTCTAGCGGCAATCTCTTGTTGTGTCAGTGAAGTGATGCTTGATTATTTGGCACGTAACATAAAATATTGGCAATAAAATAATCCACCAAAAATTAGCATGTTAATCCTATTTGCAAAGCAGATGACACTTAGGGCCAGTTTTAAAACACTGTATATTTTTGAAAATAATTAACATTTCTAAAATTCTATTGTTTATAAGATGCATCATCATTCATAGCTTTTCAGGAAAAATAATGCTTCATTATAATCATACATCTGATGCTTATAGGACAAGATAAAACATGTTATGGATTTCTATGTATGTTTGGGGGTCAAGACGGTGGTTAAATCAAAGAAATGTGATTGGCGTGTTGGTGTGTTTATTGTGATGGATATACTAATAAAGATGGATGAGAATGAATATAATGGATGAGTGAAGTTCGCGGCGCACGTGGGCCGGCAAGACCGCTGTTGTGAAACGATGAAACTGGAGAGACTGCTTGAGCCAGACTTGTAGCGGCAGCCGGCAGCGCTGTCGCTAGCGTCGATGCCGACTGAGATGGCGGTGAATATGAATTCTGATCGCTACATATGTATAATTCATTAGTATGTGGGTTTACAAACACAAACACTCACTTATTAAAATTACACTGAAATTAGAATCAAATAAAGTAGGTAATATTTTCTATGAGCAGCAAATTCCCTTATGACTTACTCCTGGTGTATGCTGATAAGTTAATTTCATTATTGATAGGGTCACATCCCAATTTAATAAGTTTAAAAAAAAATTACAAAAAATTAAAATTGAGTGAATACAATAGTACTCTTGTGGTTATGTGTAAACATTGTGTTTATGTGTACAATTAACTCTGAAGGAAGGAAGGAATGAAAATTTATTACACTAATTTTTGGGATTTTTTTAATGAAATTTTCTGTGTACAGTTTTCTTGGCTTTCTTTCTTTCTGATTATTTTATTTTAAAATTTAATTTTTATTTCAAGTTTGTATAAAATATATTTATATTCCAGGTATATTTACAAGCCGACAATACAAGGAATAGAAAAACAAAATGTGATATGGTTATCATTTATGAGGGCCTTCGCATCACTAATTTGTTTTACATTTGTATTCTTCTGGCATGGTGCACATGGTTTTATTCTTATTTGGACAATCCTAAACTATTTGGGAATAGTTATGGAAAGTGTGGGTACTACAATATCCCAAAGTGCACTTCATAAAAAATTTAGAACATTGATACTCAGGACAGACTCTATGAATGATAATTTTAACGCTTTTCTGTCAACTCCTATTCTAATAATTTCTGCATTATCTAATTTTTATTTTTTTGCAGGATTGGAAATTGGCAATATTTACGTCCAACGAGTTTTCGATCAATCTTTTTATGGTTTTATTATTATGTTTACATGTCTTTATAGCTCGTGTAGAGTTTCCCAATTCTTGAATTTAGTAAATGCGAGAAAAGTTCTTACATAATACAAATTGTCATTTTTTTTCACAAAAGTTTTATGAGTACACTAACACTTTATACATAATCAGTGCATCTCGGGATTATGATCTTAATTCTTCTGAGATCTCAATTTGTTCTACTGTGACTTTTCTAATGAATGTAGTATAAAATGAATAATATGACAATTAAGTACATATAGTAAAATTGTTGGATTAAAAAAAATTGAAATTCTGTGATATTGAAAAAACATTCCTATCTATTATATTTTGTATATACAAATATCGTGAAGGTTACATTCCCAATAATAAAGGGATTCATAGGGATATAAGAAAAACTAGTCTAAGATTTTGTCGGTGTGCAATTTACATATACGTACATATGTATTATGTACTTATTTAAAATTATAGCAAAATACACGTGTATAAGCATGACGTATTGAAATGAAAATAAAAAACAATTTAATATATAATTTTATTGAAAAGATAACTTTGTGCCTAGGCATAATTAATTAAAGCAAATAACATTGTTTAAATTATTTTAATATGTTTTAACTGTATTATTTATTTAAATTTTCAAATAAATTTTTTCAAAACATGAATTAGAGTTGCTGGATGAAAAATAACATATGATAGATTTAATTATTATTAAGGAGAACACATTCTTATTGTGAAGTTCTAATTATCCAGAACATAGGTCAGTGATATTTTTTGAAATACAAATTAGAAAGATATACACATAAAATCAATTTTATCGAAAAATATTGTTGTTGCTACCGGGATTTGAACCTGGATCTCTTAAAAATAAAGTAGATGGCTTTCAAATAATGGAACTGTGTTGCCGTAGCATAATCGGATAATGCAATTTCCCCAGATAGGAAGAGATCCAGGTTCGAATCTCGGTAGCAACAATAATATTTTTCAATAAAATTGATTTAATATGCATATCTTCCTAATCAATACATTTAATTTGTATTAATTTTTTTTAAATTATCTAGTTCTAGGATTTCTCTGTACGGTATAAATTACATATATATGTACATAAATTGTATCAAAAGTTGTTTCCTTTGAAATTGTCAAAAGTATCATTTAATGGTTTGATATTTAATTTTGGTCTAACAATTGAGATGTTCATCCTCAGGATTATCTTGATCGTCATTTATCGTAATTAAGAGCAATTACAATTAATGATAGATTAGTAGGAAAGCATTAAGAAGTTTTATGTAAAGATTGAATAATTATTTCAAAAATTTGTCTAAGTCTTGAGGCACTAATGTTATGTGAGTGACTAATGTGATTAAATGTTCTCAAGATATGATAAAACAAATTTTATCAAATCCATATATATTACTAACCAGGTAACAGAAATGTGTTAAAATAAATAGGTATATGCCTAACATTCTATATGGCTGCTAAAAAGTTTGTATAATCGATGAAAAATAGTACAGTTTTTCCACCAATAATACAAAATTAAAGTGCGAGGGCAGAGGATAAAAATAATACAGTATTCCGTGTGTTCAGACCATTTTCTTGTGGTATGGCGGACACATGCTTCATATTGTTCTCGTAAATTAAAATTTTGAAAAATTATTAACATGTTTATGTTTTTGAATTTCATAATTTTTTTGGAGGATGATCAAAATGTACAGAAAATTTATGACATATATATATATTTATGGCATTAAAAATTACATCAAATTATTCAAGACACTTTATTAAAATGATATGATATAAATATAACATATTTTTGTATTATTCCTATTTTATCTAAATAATAGTAATAAATTAAAAAATGCACTAAATATGTATCTCAACACTTATTATTAATTACGAGCTAAACTGTTATTTTAACTACGATAGTGACTGATCATGAGATTTGTGTTTGATTGTAACAAAGGTCATTATTCATATTCAACGAGCAATCACAGTTAACGTCACAATTAAATAATAATCACAAAATCACAAAATTTTAGTTCATCACTACTTATTATCTAAATATCACAAAGTCAAAACCTTGTAAACACCCGGCCCTTTTAGAAGTAAGTAAGAATGAACGTGAAGTGCTTCAATAAGATTTTTTGCATCTCCAGCCAAATTACAAGCCTTATGAAGCTGGCATAGTTCGGCACTGGTGAAAACATCTTTCCCCAACTTCATTGCCCTCTTTGTTATTATGTCAATAAATTTCTTAACCTGCAAATTATTAATAACAGTTTAAAGGTAAAGTTCTTAATAATGAAAGGATTAAACAAAAGTATACGTAATCATAAGTCAAGTATGTCTACTTTAATTTACATACACCTATATACAGTAAAACCGCGATATAACGAAATCCAAGGGACCAAAAAATAAAAATTCGTAATAACGAATTCCCACATATAACGAAATAAATAAAAAAAATCCTACTACTATATGTTACGCGCCGTCGCAAAAAAATGTTGCGCGGCTTCAAAAATGATCGCAAATTCTGCAAACAAATGAGGAAGAAGGCTATAGGGAACTGAATACCTACATATTTTTAGTAGTTTTGTTATTAAAACAGATAAGCAAATGGATAATCAAAGGAATTAAATTAAGAACAGAACCTATTCAACACCAATTGGAAGATATTTTTGTAAATTCCAGAATATTGCAAACACAAAACAATATTTTAATTGTGATTAGAGCCGCTTCAAACATAGTTTTGGGCATGAAACATAAAAAATAATTCAAAAATAAAAAATTTACAGTTGAATCGTGGCATTTTTATAAAATGAGTCTTATATAAATTACGAAAGTACTTACTGGTAACGGCGGCAACCACTTCAAAATATAATCGTTAACATTGTTCACTTAAAATAATTGTTTATTTTCCCCTGTTTAGTTTTAACATTTCTTTCACTGTCTCATATAATTATTTTAGCCAATGCATCGCAGTGGGAAAATGCATCCACCGGTAATTCTGGTCTTCCCGATACGTATCGTTGGAGAACATCTAAGGCATGAAAAACTTCGGAAGTTGACGGTAACGAAGCAATGAGATTTCATTGCTTTCCTCATTCAATGTGTCATTTTTGGTTTAAGTTTTGCGGGAATTATCACGTACTGAAGCCATTTTAAGGTTTCACAAAATATTAGGAAATGTACTTTAAATAATAAATTACGCTACACTAGTATGTATACGCAGATTTCAGTAAACACACGAAAACAATAGTTAATAGAAACACAAAATGCCGTACAAAAATAGTCCATAAAATATTTTAACGAATTATTTATATTATTGACGAGTTCACACGAAAACAATTGTCAAACGAAAATGAATTTATGTAAATATTTAATTCGGTCATGCAATAATCGCGTTAAAAGCGGAACAAACTTAACTCTACAGACGTTACACTGAGACTGACACTCCCAATAAGTACATACTGCAACTTTCGGGGGGTTCCTGTTAATTTTTGTATTTTCCAGCTGTTTGGGTCTGGGATTGCAATACATATTAGAGGCGTATACGTACGTATAACGTGTCCAAGTGAACGCCGCAAGAATTATGTCAAATGGTTTTATGGGCCTACTATGAACCCAAGAAGTTTGAATTGTTTTACTACCTTGTCGGCAGACCGCCGCGCACCGCCGAAAATGCCATAAAACCGTTCGCATACGGCAGATGCAGCGGCGCGGCTTTGTAAGTGCGAAATAATATTTTCATCTTTTAATATTTTTTTATTTCGTTATAAATTTACGTAAATGTATTGGCATTTTTTCGTACGAGACAAAAATGATTTTGTTATAAATATTAACGGGATTTCATTATATAAATGCATTTTTGTATGAAAAATTGGTTTTAGGGACTAAATTTCGATTTTTTTTTCGATATGTCATTTTTCATTATATCGGGTTTCGTTATATCACGGTTTTACTGTACCTGCATATTTCATGATATCAATTATCAAATTCATTTTAAAGAAATATTATCAATTTGAAATCATTCTGAACCGCTTGCACCATGAACCAACACATTTTTACAATTCAGTAAAATGACGGGAACTAAAAATTTTAATATTCTGATAATTGACTATATTAGTTGGTTCAAAAGTACTAAAAAAATTAACCGAATGGACTTTATTCACATGTATAGATTGTCTAATAGATAATCATGCACTTCTCTATATGATATCTATAAATTCACATTTATATTTTTTGACATAACAGTTTTTGACACTACATATTGTATTCTTTAAAATCATGTGCTAATAAAATGCGGCTGGGATAGTCCAAAAACCGAGACAGATATTTTCAAAAATACATAATAACTCACTTGGCCCTTAGAACTGATACCAGAGCCGTGTATAGATCGGTTAATTTGTATGGAGCCAAATTCATCACATAATGTATCTCCTAAACTGTACTTCATCAATTCCACAACATCCCTCGCATCTTCCGCTGTTGCTTCTTCGCGAAGCTCTACTCGCGCCCGAGCCTGAAAAATATACCATCACCAATTAAAGACCACAAACATAAATAATTCATTTTTAAGGAGAACAGTTTATTTTTTTTAGAACGTTTTTATTCAGAACATAAGTTCTGTGGTATTTCCATATAAATTAAATGTATTAATTAGAAAGATATACAGAAAAAATATTTTAGTAATGGTAACAAACTTCCCCGGATAGGAAAAGATCCTGCTTCAAAACTCGGTAGCAAACAAAATATTTTTCAATAAATGAATTTTTTTCTGTACGTAAATGTATAATTCACACTAGGCCTTATTTTCATATCCTACTATAATTGCACTATCTCTAAG
This sequence comes from Eubasilissa splendida, assembly GCA_031772225.1. NCBI lineage: Eukaryota > Metazoa > Arthropoda > Insecta > Trichoptera > Phryganeidae > Eubasilissa > Eubasilissa splendida. The sequence continues at coordinate 11,081,683 of CM062848.1, read as the reverse complement.
ATTTTTTTATAAATTGAGGAAATACAGAAATCTGTGTCAACGTACAAAAAATAATTAAGAAAATAAAAAAAGATTACATTCCTTCAGAGGTTTGAAAAAAAAACAAGAATGCAACATTTCAAACTAAAATAAAATGTAAAGAGAATAGGTTTAGTTTTGTATATAGCAGGGTTTGTTCGTATGTCCAGTCGCTTACAAGATGTAAGAGCAAAACTGAATAGTCTGTGCCAGGCACATTGAGGATACCTCTGCAAAATAAATATGAATGCGCCTGGCACAGTCTGAACACAAGAGTGTTAAGTGGTATCATAAACAATAGAAATAATGGCAAAAAAATTTAATAAACATGGTGAACACGTGACATGATAATTTAAAAATGGAATTTTATTAACTTTTGCTATCCACACACTTAATTACATGAAGGACGGATGTGGAAGATGATCTTATTTTACAAAATAAATTGTGCAAAAATCAAATTTGAAAACACAACTCACTTGTGTTAACCTAACACAGGCTTCAAGTTGTCTCGTAGTGACAGGAGTATTACCAGCAATAGATTGGTGTACTTTTCTCAAATTCAAAAAAAAATCCTTTAACACTTGTGCCGCCTGCGGACTTAATTTTGGATGAACATATTTTCTGGCATACGCAATGTATTTTCTTAATATTTCAAGTGGCAAGGGATCGAGAATTTCACCCGCTTGCATTTTCAAACGATCACTGAAAATATTAAATAGGTCATTAATAATTAATCCATTAAATTAGAATTGAAAAAAGCTTCATTGTAATGAATTTTTGAAGCACTTTATTTAATTATATTAATAATTTAATTTATCTATGTTCTCAAATGGTTTTCTGAAAATATAAATTTTACTTTTAAAAGATAAGACATTTAATGAATAATTTCAATAAAAATATATATTTCCTCTACAGATAAACCTGACTAATTTACATTTCAAAGGGAGTTTAACATAAAATAAAAAAATACTGGTGTTTAATTTATGTATGTAAATAAACAAACTCCCTACTTCATCTGTACTGTGCAATTGTTAAATCAAACATTGATCAACAATAAAATGTGGTGAATTAATGCAAAATTAAATAGCTAATAAAGTTAATTTTTTTTACTTTTGAACTCTTTTAATAAAATGCAAATTAATAATATGTAATGGACAATAAAACTGGCAAAATTATGAACATGTAATCAACTGGGAATCCCCGTCGATGACTTACTCATAAATTATTATTTTGGCACCCTTAGATTCAGTATTTACTTCGGATACAAGCAGTCAAGCGCATCACATTGAAGTTAAATTACGCGAGCATAGCGATTAATTTATTATTTATTACTGATTTTTTAATTGTGTATATTTATATTTTATATCCTCAATTTAATATTTTTGTGTTACGTAGCATTGTGCGCTAGTCATTGTATTTGGAACAACATGATTAGAAGATACGTTTTTACCTTAACGGCATATCGGATATTTGTACTGAAGAACACGAGGCTGTAATATTTGATATATTTCCAAAGGCTTTTGGTTTTTCTCCGGAATGTAGAGCCAACACATGTTCCGAGAGCATGGCGTCCAAATGCTGTAAAAATAAATATGTGCCTAAAATTTAATTTTAAATATCTTTTAAAAATACGAGTAACATATACAAATTTAATGAATTACCTCATTGGGTCGGTCAAGGAGTATAAAAACCAAATCAAAACGAGATAAAAGTGGAGCACTCATGTGAAGATTTTCAGATACAGTTTTAGATCTGAAAAAATTGAAATGAAATATATAATAGGTACTTTGAGGTGAAAGGTTTCTAGAATCTTCAATCCTTTATATTCTATAATGTGACAAATATCAAAATATTAATTTCAAAAGTGGATGAAAATAAAATTAGTATGAGACAACTAAAATTTACACTAATACCTCAATACTTTTACTGCTTTTTGCTATAACGGCCTTATATTTTAAATTATAGCTCAGTTTCGATTTGCAGCCCTAAATTTTTCAATATATGTACTCATTCAGCACTTTCTCATTTCGAACAAGTAATAAGCATCCTGCTTTAAACTGATCTCGACGAAGAACGCAGTGCTAAAGTTTTTCAATACATTAATTAATACAACTATTAATTGCCACAAACAACTGCAAACATCAGGGCAAAACAAAAAACATTGGATTAATTTTTTCAACCAGGTTCTTCCACAGTAGCGGGTGGAGCTGATGAGAGCATGACGTTATGTGAATCTTCTTGTTCCTCTTCAGGCTTCAATTAGAACCATTTAACATTTCATTGAATATTTTTGATTTACTTTTATAAATACACATAAAATGGAAAAATAAATAAAAAATCTTTTTCATAAAAAATAATGTAAATGTTTTTTTATTTTTCAATAACATTGGAAAGGATCCTAAGGAATTTGTATCAAAATAAATGATTTATTATACAGAATTGCGCTTTACAATCAACTTTATCAGAACGTATCTATCTAGCCATAAATCAATGTACAGTAAAACTCCGTTAATTCGTGTACCCATATTTTGTATTTTCACATAATTCGCACTATTTCAAAAAAATTTAGCCTCGAAAATAACATTTCATATTAATTTCTACCGATAATTTGTAAAACCTTATTATTTGTAGTTCATATGCATTTTTTATACCCAAAGTAAATAATTTGTTCACGTAATTTGTATAGTCACGTGTTTTTTAATTCAAACTCACGCGACTACGCAGTCATCATCCCTTCGTAGACATCTGTAGCTAAGTCCACCCCCTAGCCAATCACGGCGCTGTTCCTTATCGCAATAGATCAGCGCGCTTAAAGCTCGCAACTCGCAAGTCTGCGGCCAAACTGAGTGATGCCATATTTATGTATACCAAATTCTGCAGTCTTTTATAAGATTTGTTGTTATTTCAACAATAATTATCGACACGTTGCTAATTAAATATTTCTACTCACCCTTGTAACCTCTAATTAAAATAATTAGATCAATTTTCATTGAATCTCGTAATTTATAAATAAATTGTGTGCAACAGTTATATTGATTTTATATCTGGTTTTTTGTTTATGAAACGTTGCGATTTGTTTAAGATTAATAAAGAAACTGAAACCTTAATATATAAAAACAACCTATTTTATAATAATAAAAAAATTGTGTTTTGTTTTCTAAAATGGTACGAACATCTCGTAATACGTGTAAATTCTTGACCATTTTAAAATATGGAACTTATTTTAAAAACTGTCAAAGATAAAATCAGTGGGAAAATTTCAATCCTGAATACCTCTCTAAGTTCAAACTTGAAAAATTACAGAAATAATAAGCTTCAATGAAGTATGAAGATTTAAAAGTTTTTCTTTATTTTTACGGGCTTTTTAATATTCCAATTTCTTGCCCAATATGGATGGAAAAGGCCGCTAATCAAATTAAAATGTCCGTAATTTTGTTCCGTCAAGCACTGGTGAATCATTTGTAGAAGCCTATTTTTAATATTAGACACGCCACGTCGCCACACACCTTCCACCAGGAGAAATTAATTATTTGATAAACATTTCGACTCATTAAAAAATGAAATAATAGACAGTCGCCATTTTTTTCAGTATGAAAATCACGATGTTAACAGCGGCGGCGTGCGCAAAAATGTGGGAGCGTAAACTGACAATGCATTTTTTTTAATTTCTTTCTAATGTCGCCTTCAGAAAAATTGTTCTCATTATTCGTAATTCGGATTTTTTTTTAAATTTCAGTCCCATGAGTTACGAATTAACAAAGTTTTACTGTATTAGGTACATTATATATTTTAATGAATGTATAGTAAAATCCAAAAGCGGTGTGAAGAATATCATCTGGTGTTTTCATTGAGATATTACGTAAATATTGTCATATTGTGTCAGCATTTTGTTTTATAAGGGCAATTCGTAATGCACACAATTTTGATTTCAACAATGCCAATAATATAATAACAATAGGAATACTGTTAAAGAACATGAGAAAAAATATGTATACAAGTGGATAATTCAACAGCCTTTGTTTTTTAATTATGTATCAAAATCCTGAAAACTTGCGTTTGTAGATAATAATTTAGAAATGAAAGATTAATATAGCATCATATGTAATATTATGTGGAGTATTATCCAAACCCTTGATTGATTACAGTTTTATATGGTATATTCCCAATTTACATTTTTAAATACATTGTAATGGGGACGTTACCAGTTAAAATAATTTTATTATTGAAAATTTTCAAAAAAATGCAATTCAAACATGTACAATAATTAATACCGGTCATAGTGTCCATGGGTCGGATTAGCTGCAGCCAGTATTGTTGGGGCTGCGGCAAGCCTGCACACCACTCCACCCCTGGCCACGCTCACTGATCCTTGCTCCATGGCCTCCAGCAAAGCTCCATGTCCAGCGGCTCCCAGCTTGTCCAACTCATCAGTACAGCATACCCCACGATCGGCCAGGACCAGAGCCCCGGCCTCCAACGTGAAGCCTCCTCCTTCGGAACGAGTGAGAGACACAGTCAAACCACTAGCTGTGCAAGCATTTCCACAAACGTACACACCTGGAAAAAACAAATATTTTAAAATATTGATCAAATTATGTCCATATTCATACATAATGACTTATTCCCAATACTTTTGATATCACATGTGCAATAATTAAATATTTGAAATATTGCTTGACAAAATTGAGGCTCAATGAAAAACATGTCATTGAGTAATTGAATTCAAAAAATTGTTGAGAAGCACGGTTACACAGCAACTCCGCATATATCACTACAATGTTTAGCTCTTGAAAGGTTTCATCGCTAGTTTTATTTATTTTTATTCTTCACCTCTTGGAGCAGCCAGGGTGGCAGCTTGTAAAAGTTGAGACTTTCCCAGCCCAGGATCGCCAACAATCAACACATGCGGATTGGTCCTACTCCCCCCTTCCACTTCGGTCCCACCTATGAGGCCGAGTATCAGACCCGCCTTAACCATTTCTTGACCAAATATGGAAGGGCAAAGTGATTGAACTATGAGACGAAAAACATTATCAGAACTGTGGATTTCCTGAAAATTAAATACAAATAAATTTATGTTTTCTTCTCCAAAAATACAGTATCAGCTAGATATATTAAATAAAAATGAAACTTGTTAACAATATATGTATGGAGAAAATTTGTCGAGTTCAATTAGTCGAGGTTCGAATCTGATAATTACATGTCATTTGCTCCAAAAAGTGAGATCATATTATTGGACAGTACTGACCTGAATGGCATAATAGTCGTTGAGAGTAAAGGTAAGAGTAGGATGATTAAGCGTCCTCTGACTGTGAACAGCAACAGCCTCTATATAAAGCTGCATCAGTCGAGCAGCTTTCTTTCCATCTTCTCCGCCTCTAACTTCCCCTCTCACCTTATAGTAGTATTATTTTTTAATATATTTTATAAATAGATACACTTAAAAAAGGGCAGAAAGAAAAATGTATACAATTTTAACAAGTTAATAATATGTATTGAAAATTAAGTGATGTGAAGAATTTAAAATTCACATTTAAAGTTACTATTGAAAAGATACTTTGTGGGCATATTCATTAGTTTATGACTATATATTTCCCTCAAATATTATACCTGTACTATTCCAGTAACTGATAGCAAATCGCCAGGACACGCAGATCCAACTAGATCTGCCTGAAGTTCTACTTCTACACTGCGTGGAATTGATCCGGAGATACCCTGAAATAGAGAAAAATATTGAATTAAATTAAAATAGATGGTGCTGACCAAATTGACTGACTTTTTAATTACTTTAACCCATGATTACATACTCTGCTCAGCTCAATTGATGAATTACCTTTTCAAAAAAAAAGGAAAATTAAAGAAAAAAGAATTCAAAAATATTTTTAAAAAACACCTGAGCCTGTGTTTCTTGGATTCTGGCAGTTTGACAATCTGATGTTATGGTAAAAGGTGATGATTGGAGAGGTTCAAACTTCGCAACACTGTGACAGGAGCAGCAAACAGACGGAGCTAAACATAAACATTAAAGTTAAAAATTATAATACAAAATGACCACTAAAATAATGTGTAATAAATAATAAGATTCTAGATTTGTTAATACATATATCAAAACAAAATTTCTCTCCATCTGAATTATTGTCACTGATATTTGAATCTAGAAACCATTCTGTCCCGGGTAAGATTGCTTCATTATTGTTAAAAATATCAAAGATGCTTCATTATTTAAAAAAATATGTAGATGCGAATACCGGGTTTGAAATTCTTGTAAGTTTGCCCAACATGTTAACAATTTCAAATATATAAATCATTATTTAAGAATTTTCTTTGTGCCTATAAAATTTATTTCACAAACTGTAACAAGATCTGATTACAAAATACCTAGGTAATCAAATTAATAAAATTAGCTGGAAATAATTTACCACAAATCCTCCACCTATAAATAAATAAACTTTTTAATGAGATAGTACACCATACATAGGGCCGTTAATTAAGTAAACATTTTTGCAAAAACGATTGTTTGATTGTTAGTAAAAAGATATTTACTTCTCGAAAGTACATCCCGTATTAAACTCATTTTACTCTGTGATATCCGATAGTAAAAACGAGAATCGATAGTTAAATATGGCGGAACTTTCACAGCTGTTCCTAAAGTCATCTGACACATTAATACTTTGAAAGTTGTACTGATATGCGACAATTAATCATTCAATATCCCACTATTTTAGTGATGAAAGTTCATCTGATGATGATATTGTTGTTTAATATACATACATAATACACATAATACGAAAAAATGTCACCACCAAAGTGACAGATATCGAATGCCTAAGCGAAAAAATCTATAGACAATGTATAAAATAAAGCATATTTCATGACTATTTGTCACACGTGCTTTGACAATAGTAAATTTGACGTTCGAACAACCCGCAAACGATTTTAACAACGGGCGTTAGTAAAATATTACAAAAGTAAAAAGTTATCATAGTAGAAAGTTATTAATGATCACACAACCGGCCCTTGGACGCTTTGTCTCTGTGCTATTTGATAGTTGCCACAGATGATGAACAAAAGAAATTATGAATCTATGGAACTGCTGTCTGTCACACTCATTTATTTACTCATTCCCTTTTTTTAGCCAAATTATTTGTGTACAATTTTGCTAATTATTATTGTTATTACCAGTGTAAACCCCCTGTGGCTGGACCTGGGCTTGTGTGCCATGACACGACGAGCACTCAAACGCCATTGAGGTACATATGAGTCCAGGGCTACCAACACGAATCACCGTTCCTCTTATGGTCACTAATTTTCCTGTACACACAAAAAGGTATTAGTTGAAAAATGTCACCATCTAAATTTTTTATTCAAGCGGGTATTGTCTTCCGTAAAATTGATCCCTTAAAAAACAATTTCAAACTTCAGTAGCAATCATGAGGTTAATGATATTCACTTCATGAAATTTGGAAGAAATGATTAAAAAATGGCTTATCGATAATAATCTGTCTTGCCTGTAAGCATGAAATGAATTGTTTGAACTGTTGACTGATTAGTTGTTATGTTTTGATGATATTAAATGTAATAAAATGGACATAATCATAAATATACCTGCAGACAAATGTCTAGCAAGACGTTTTGTGAGTCTAGTTTTAATTTTAAAAAAAAAGATTATAAAAAATAAAAAACCAAGGTGGTTATGCAAGTTTATAAATATTTGCAATAATTGATTAATTGAGGTTGAGCCATAAGTCGTGTCAGTTATAATGGGCGACATAAAATGAAATATTATTATTCAATTAATTTTCATTTTGTATGATCCTTATAATGTATTTTATTTAACTTTTAAATGTTGCTTTTGCAAACTCTCGGGGTTTCAAATTGAAAATGGTGGTAATGGATCATTTTAGAGCAAATTTGTATCTAAAACTTTATTTTAGAATTTTATATTACACCAACATATATAAATATTCAAAGTTTTCATTTAGAATATCTTATATATGGAAAAGCCTTTGGTGAACACACGTTTCATCTTTTGTGAGCTGGAAGAAAATTACAACACCACCCACTGAAAAAAATCTTAGCTATGTTGGTCGACTAAGAAATGCTCCTGTAAGGTTGCTGCCTTACAGCATGATATTTTAATTTTCATGAGAAAACCTAGTTAAATACCATTTGATATGGTGTATAAGTAAATACAAGAAAAGTAAATTAGAACATACCAAAATAATGAACTTTCAAAGTTGTCAAAGGCAGTACAGGCAGATGATTCATTGGTCTAATTTGGATTTTTTCTTCAAACTCAAAAATCTGAAAATACAAACATATTTTTTTTTTTAATATATCTCACAATGGCTCATGATGATGGTTAGTTACCTATAAAATAATGCTAGTAATTGTTCTATTATTAATAACTATTAATCTTAAATCAAAGTTCACACCAAAAATGTTATAATTTATTTAAATTTTTCACATGATTCTATTAAGAGTATATCTTCTTAATCCCTGTCAACTAGTTTTCTAAATTATTGTTGTGAAATTAAATGGATAATATGGTGTAATGGTAACGCATTCTCTGGCAAGAGGAAGTTCCGAGTTCAAATCCTGGTGGTAAGTAAATATTTTTTCGATGGATCAGTTTTTATGTATATTTTTCTAGGTGATTCATCTAATTTGTTTTATATATATGGATTTAAACACATTAAATATTTTACGAGCTGTTTGAAAAAAAATACACATGTTTAACCCTATCTACCCCGAATTATTAAATTTAAACGCCTACCAATATAATTTTTTTTGTGATATTCTTCAAACATAAAATAAGCAAATTGTGATGGAAAATTTAAAAATAATAATAATCGAGGTTTATAAATATTATTAAATATAATTTTTGATACTTCTAAGTACAGTCAGATCTTACATGACGTACACAAAAAACAAAAATATATAGCATAGTACAAAAAATAGGAAAGAAATATTCTAAAACATTAAAGGAATAGTTGAAAATTTAGGAAAAAAAATTAGGTGAAAAGAACTATGAATAATCACAAGGAATACAAGCGCGTCAAACCTAACCTTGTAACAATGTGTAACTGACCAATTTCACCTGCCACAGTATTGACAACAAAAAAATGACTAATGTTAGTAGTCTAAATAAATCAAGTAGACTATTATTTACGTAGACTTAGTAGTATAGTCAGAGAAATGACACCACAGTAAGCTATATGATTAGATAAAGTTGATGATACTTTAAAGTAACGTCAGGGTAGAAAGGGTTAATGTTTCAATACTCACCCTAGTCTAGATAAAATATGTATGTGTATTAATTACCTGATGACCTGCCAACCCCATGCAGTTGAGTGTGTATAAGGGATTATCGGTCAATTCCTCACTAAACTTAGGCCAAGACAATGCAAATTCTTCATCACTTAAAACGTGGTTCAGATCAACCTGAATACTTTTATTTTCGTCTAGTTTTTCAAGGTTAAATGTAGACTTATTTTTCAAGATGTACGCTTCCATTGCTCTAACTCTACAAACAGTTTCAGATTCTTCTTTAAATTCTGTAACGATGATAAAACATATTTACTGTATGCATTATGTGCAAACCATTTCAACTATTACCATATTTCCTGGAACCCACACATTCCAAAATTTGGCCAAAATACAAAACACATTATCCTTACTGTGATAAATCTTGAATTACCACAGATTCCCTTGGGGTTCTATCCTCTAATTACTGTCTAGTTTTTTGAGTCCTGATTCCTTGTAAGTGAAACTCGGTCTTTTCCAGGTAACAATATTCAGTTTATTAAAACACGTTATTACATTCAATAATAATTATACACTTCAGAGATAGACTTGTTATTCAGAAGAAGCTGTGATAGAAGAGAGCACTTCCCCCAGAGCTGCCCCTTATAAGGCTCGCCTTCCACCACTCATCTACTCACTTTTATTACACACACACACATACATTTACAAAGTGACAGTTCTCACACATACATTCTTTTTTCGTATCAGACAAATAAAGCTGTGTATGTTTTTTCGCAAAATCTGTCCTAGATGTACACAAACTAAACGTAAGTCTAGCACCGCACGGTGGTCTGAATACACGTCTTCGCTTTAACAGATGTGTTGCAAAACGCCGCTAGGATATCATTGAAGCAGACTTAACAGCATGCATTCCAATACACATTAAATGTGATATTATTTTATATTACAACATATTTTAACTACTTTAGTTAATAACTTGACAAAATTCCCAAGAATACTAGTAATAATACACACTCATACAGGTATAATGACACAAAAACATGCATCTGAAAAGGTGAATGATGAATACAACCTCTAATGATAATACCCATCACTTTTACACCATCGACATTAACAGCATAACCTAAGTCCATGCCTAGTGCACACCACTGCTATATGCATATATGTTTTAACACTAAACTGGACACTTGTTATGAAACCCACATGTACATTAATTATATAATAATTATTATTTTATGCATAATTATATCATTATGATATATGGATACATGGAAAGGATAGAACAGAGTTGAATGTGAAGATATGATTGATTGCCCGGTGTATCTTGTATACAGAGCAGAATGATACATAATGACGTTTACGGACAAACCTGAGACATTTCTCGAGACTCATCTCAAAATGACAGTGCAAAGTTCAACGCGGAGCTGTCATGAGCTGTTTATCATATTATGTATAAAGAGAAAAATGACCAGCTGATACAGGATACAGATCCATAATGCTAAATCTTTGAAACAAGATATCAAAGATTATCCATTTACAAGCATCATTAGGGTTAATACTTTTTTCAATTCAATTTTTTATAATAATTGTTTGTATATTATTACTATTAATATTCGACTCAAACATAAAAACCATGTTTTTTTTTGCTTTTTTAATAGATTTTAGAAAATTTATTTCCCAAAATAAAAGCAAGGATTTGGTAAAAGTAAATGAGGTGATTTTCAAAATATGTACTTCAGCAAAGTAAATAATATTTTGTTATTATTTTTCTCAAAGTTTTGCTCGAGATTAAGTGTATTAAACCTGCATTATTGATCTCCAGTTGCGATTGCTTTGAAGAATAAATAAACGAAATTTAATTATTAAATTATCAAAACAAGTTATTAGAAGTAGATTAAGAAAATTACAAAATAACTGAGTGGTATGTATACCTTCTTGAGAATGATAAAGATTCCAACCTTTATATGGTCCGACATTGTGATTTAACATCACGGATATTACCCTTTGCCTAGAAGATGTCTGGGATGAACACTTGGAAGCATTTGCGTCACAACTAGATGCAGCACTGCTCGGGACCTTGTGCCCTCCACGGTGTCCTCTGGCCCTACCATAATAACTACTCCAACCTCTTCCACGACTTGAACCTCTTCCTTTATTGGAAACACTCATTTAAAACATTAAAAATAATTTACTATTTATACTCCTATTTTAAAAAGTTTTCTAATTATGAACGTTTAAAAAATATTATATCTGAGTTAGAATTAACGCGGTTGTATCTCCCATTCAGTCATCAATATATTAATAATAATACAAAGATAAGTGAAACGTTCAATATTGAAAATTAAATAGAAAACAAAAGACAGCTAAAACACTCCCAAAACAACCATAAAACAACTGACAGCTGAGCGGGAATTATAGGCGCGAATTTTGACTTGTTTTGACTTAAAATGTGTTGTATGCAAAAAATTTATATATTAAGTTCCTAGTTCTTACTTAGTTGCCATAGTATTTTCGCCAGAAGGTGATTGTGTGAATAACGAGAGACTATCAAAAACGTGAATTTAATAATATTTTTTCGATAATAGTTTAAACCTTTTAAATAACATTTAAAAGTATTTTTGCGAAGTAAATCTTAACTTATACTGTGTATCTACGTATTTTAAAAAAATAACATCTCATGAATTGCGAACATATCATATTAACCTTGCACCAAACAGTTTCAAATATTCTTTTATTTCTATAACGCTATTACCCTTAGAAAATATACAGTATAGAACGCCACACAATATTGGCTTCACAAACATTTCTCGTCTATTTTAATTTTATTTGATTTTTAATTTCTAACTGGACCATTTTTAATTGTAATCACAAAATACGTTTTAAATTATTAATACTCAGCCATAAAAATATTATGAATTTAGGTTATTTATATATTTTTTAATGTTTTATGTGATTGTAAATAATATTAGATATTTTTGATGTTTGATGTCGTTGTCCAAATAAAAAATATATATTATAGTACATACGTCAAAATTGAAACTTTGCAAGACATTACATTTTAATGCTTTACTAACTCCATAATACGATCAAATAAAATAAACAATTTTCTAATTTTCAACAGAACTCCTAAAAAAATATTTTTTGAAGCTATTGTTTTGTTATAAGCAAACATTGACTGTTTTTCGTCAGTATTATTTAAATTTGAAATCAGTTTTTTAAAAAATATTATTTTGTTAGGTGTGGGCACCATTTGCTCATTATATGTAGCGTAACCCTGCACCTTTGAAACATATTCATGAATAAGAATTTCTACATGATCAATATCGTTTACTATTTAATTTTCAATAATCTATTTTATAATTGTGTTAACGTATGCATTTATTGTTAGTGTCATTGTCAGTTTTGATGAGAAAGTCGGCTAGATGGCAGTACAAATTAGAAAAAAATAATAACGAACATTATTTTTCATTTACAGTCTTTCCGAATTGTGCTACGCTGTGTCGCTGTTCAATGCAGATAAATAAATTACGTCGTGATGGATTAATACGTTGCTGACACCGTGGTGAAAAATTTTTTTTCGACGGATATATTCGGCACTGAGTCTTAGAGGGGTTGTTATATTTTTTATATATTAAATGCATTTACATTATAGTAAGAAAATATCTATCCGTAGTCTAATATTTGTCACTGCTATGAATAATTATTGGATGTGATTACTCGATCATTTTAGTACTACAGTTTAAAACAGTTTTATACAAAATATTTTATTCACTTGAGATATTAAGATTTTTTACATATTCATTCATTTTATTTTATTTCTTTAAGTTTACTATACTCTTCATATGTATACTTTTAATAAAATTCTATCTATAATCGTATCAATTTAAGATAGCTTTAGGAGAACACATGTATCATTTAACCAATATTTTATTTTTTCTAACTGGAAATAAAGACAAAGTACACCACATGGTGCATTATTAAAGCAATATAATAAGGGATTTCGGCATTTAAATATAGATTCAACGGAAACCCTAGCCACGGGACGTGTAGCATCCACAATCAGCGGCGAAGTGGCCACAATAGCTACCCATAGGGCGTAGCACCAAGCAATCATTGATAGCATATTGCTTTTCTATTAGTCAACAAGTAACAGGCAACCAAAGCCATTTAAATCTCTCACACCTTTAAGGGTACTTTACAATAAATATTTCAAAGTGGTGTACCCGCCGTATCACCAGTAATTTAAATTACCAAAATGAAGCAACAAAGTATATAAACAATTCTGCATATTTTCAAAATATCATTGTATCAAGTCGTCTGCTGTGAGCGAACATATGTTTTAATAATAAATATTATTAATAATATTACGAATTGCTTATTCATTTGATAGTTGTTTATTACTTCAATCAAAGAAATTGTGAATTCTTTTAAACTCACAGCTGTGAGAGGAGGTTCCAAATTCTTAAGGCCCTTATCCACCACGATAATCTTTTAGTAAGACCGTAATGAGATTTCAAATAGATTAGACGTTAAAGGTACGTGCGTATTAGATGCGTCATTGTAATCCACGCACAATATAAATTGACTGATGATTCATAAATCGCTTCGTGCTGAACTCCCCTTCATCTTGTCTCTAGTCGAATCTCCAAGAGATCTCATGGTAAACATTTATTAACTCAATTACATAAAATATCGCTATAAAGGTTATTTTTGTTTGACACTTTGGGTTAATCTGGGCGCGTATGTAGCGGATAATAAAGTTTATCTGACAGATCTCCGAAATATATTTCAAGAAAATCAACCAATTAGAAGCCGGCAACTCAGTGATTCGATCGCCAAGTACATGTCATTGCTGGGTTTTCTGCCGTAGTGGATTGATTATATTAATGTTTAATTATTACTAAGTTACTAAATAGTCAACAGTGTGATGTGTTAAACATAGCTTATTTAAAGCACCTCTTATTTTGTAATTCTACATTTATTTTCTGTGTTCTTTCTAAGTACATAATCTTTAATCAAAAATGATTATTAGCCAACTGTTATTTATATTACTTATCTTCAGTCTTGAAGTGAATTGTGATAGTCAGCTTCCTAAATTAAACTTTAATGATGCTAATACCCAAAGAAAATTAGGACCCTGCCAAGCTTGCAAGGTGTTCGTGGATTCCTTCAAAAAGGGTATGGATAAAACAGCGCGAGGAAAGTTTGAAGGAGGTGATGCCGCATGGGAAGAAGAAAAATTACGATCGTACGCGAGAAGTGAAGTTCGTCTTGTCGAGATACAGGAGGGACTGTGTAGTGATGCGAAGGAGCACAGGGACCAGTGTCATGCACTTGCGGAGGAAGCGGAGCATTATATAGAGGAATGGTGGTTTGACAAAGATTCAATATCTGATGATATTTATGAATGGCTTTGCATCAAGAAATTTGAATATTGTTGCCCCAAACACCATTACGGAAAGGATTGTAAACCCTGCCTGGGTGGAACAGATAATGTTTGTTCTGGGAATGGAAAGTGCAAAGGTGATGGAACCCGCAAAGGTAATGGAGAGTGCCTTTGTGATCACGGCTATTCTGGAGAAACATGTTCAGAATGTTCCAAACAATTCTATGAGGCATACGTAGATGATAAAAAACTTCTGTGTTCACCCTGTCATAGGGCCTGCAAAGATGTTTGTTCTCAAGGCGGTACCAAAGGTTGTTCAGTGTGCAATGATGGATGGATAATGGATACTGATAAAGGCTGCATTGATGTGGATGAGTGCTTGCTGAAAACTGCCTGCGATAAAAATACATTTTGTGTAAATGAGGAAGGGTCATTCAAATGCTTGGACTGCGATAGATCCTGTAATGGGTGCACTGGAGATGGACCGGACATGTGTGACGATTGTGCTTCCGGTTATAGATTGAAAGATAACTTGTGTGTAGATTCATCCAAGGAAGATAGTAAATTCAAAGTGAACTTAACTCGTTATCTAACTTATTTTGGATTGTGCATTACTGTTTGTATTATATTCCAGAAGTCCATATGGTTGGCTGGGCTTCTGGGTTTATTAGTGGCCTTGTATATTACTGTATCAGAATACATGTTAGCCAATGACCTGGCAGGACCGGACCCACTTATTGACATGAGCAGCGTAGACTGGGGCACTCTTTTAGGAAAAGGGGCATTGAGTTAGTCTTTTTCTTAGAATTATTTTAATTTATTAATTAAATAATACAAACACTAATTGGTTTTATTTGTTACGATTTTTCTACACTCTCTGAATTCATGAGTGCGGAACTCTATTTTACTGTACCTTTTATAATAAAAAAATTGATTGTAGAATTGAATAGGTGATTTTGAAAACACCATAACTGACTGAAACAAAATTTTACCGGAGAGACCATAAACTGAAACTTTTTATAGGTTGCTTCAATGTTGAATCTAAAATTTAGTAATACTTAACATAATACCAGATGATTTTTAACAAATAAATCTTATTTCCAAACGTAATAGTTTTAAAGTAAAAAAATAATTAAAACTCTATAATTACGGGGTTTTTGAGACAAATGGGAAAATTTGAAGGATTTTTGTAATGAAATTCATAAAATACACTTTTATATTGCTAAACAGTGGTTTCACACATTAGGTATATCGATATTAAAATAAGTTCACCAATAGACAAATAAAACAAATCGAATTAGGTAAGTAATAAAAATAATGTTTCAGTATTAGAAAATATAAAATTTTGTGGTCATATTTTCTCAATCGTCGGCGGTGGGCCATTGGTAAATTGCTTCATAGAAGGGCACAAATTCTTGTCGGTGTGTGATATTTGTAAATATTTTGATATCAGTTAATGCAAGCAAAAAACAAACAACGGTATGATTTTTTGATTTTGATTAAGACAACTATCTGAGGAAATGATAGAAATGTAGGCACAAACCTATCGCCATATCGTCACGTACCAAATTGAACTTAATTTGATTCCTTTTTAGTCAGACCCTCACGATAGCAAATTCATTTTGGTATGTTTTAAGATTGTACATGCTGAATGAATTTACCCATAACTGTCTATAATAGAAAATCTATTGCATTGGTATATCCGGCAATGGAAAATACTGCATGTAATCTATACACAAATGCATTACATTATCATTTTCCTTGCGGAGTGTGGCTATTTGTCCATTTTTTATAGAACATCTTTGCTCTCCAAACACGTTCCATGGTTTCAGCAATCTTAACTCACTTGGCAATATTTTTATCTTTTACTTTAGTTTTTCATTACTTATTTCTCACATATTAAACACACATCAAGTTGTGGACAAAGAATGAAATTCACTTTAAAATGTTTAAAAAATTGTATTTGACTGATGACCTCTGGAATCTTAACTAAACACTTTTTATATATTTTACATTAAGTTCAGCGTCAAGGCACCTTCTTAATTCACTTCAAGTACCACATTACTAACGAAGAAGTTCTAAGACACAGGTATATATACCTAGGTATCAAATTTTGTATGATTTTTGAGAGAATTTAAGGATAAATTTCAGTTTTTAGTACTTTTGCATATGATTTTTTTAAAGATTTTAAAATAGGGTTTTTGCGATCAACAACATTTTCAGAAGGTGATTCTTATGAAAGATCTGGCTACTTTTGGCAGAATACAGAATTGACCTTACCATATTTAATAAAAAAAAAAGTAATTTTTTCCAAAGTTGTGGACTGCTACTTTCTGCATATCTAACTATGTGTGTTAAAATATTGGGTGTAACGGAAAATAAAGTTTTTTTTTAAATGAAACAATTACACTTAATGATTTTTTAAATATATTAATTATGAATCTAAAATATAATTTATTTCATTAGATATAATCTTTCTCCACCTTTCTGTCAATGCCTCTGTCATAAAAATCAGCAGGCTTTAAATTAAAATACTCTGCGAGTCCTTTTTTAATCTCTTCATATAGTCCTGTTTTACCCTCATTCTTAAAAATGTAAGAAGAAATGGAAAAAAAATAAAACTTGCAAAGATGGAAAACTATGAGATCTGGAGTATGCTGGATATCAAATTGTTATCCATCCCATGTTTCTAATTTAATTCTGTGATTTTATAAACATGCTGCAAAAATACTTAATTACGATTTGTAAAGGTAGGCCGTTTTTTCTAACTTTGTTCAAACAGTCCAGCTGACTGCAATAAAACTGTGCCACTGTGTTCGTTTGGCCAGATTTGAGTGCTTCAAAATTAATTATACCCTTTCATTCACAGGATTTGATGTTGGAGATGATTTGGGGATTGGTTTTCAAATACAATACAAAAATACCATTTTTAATTCTAATTCTAAAAGATAGTTGCATGCGTTTTCCCAATTGTCCATGTCGTCTTCACTCAGGCATCAATTTTCCTTGCATCCACATCCTCTCTGATTTTTGTAACGTTTTCCTACACACTTGACCAAGAGTATCCTAAATTGTTAGTAGTTGTCAGCAAGTACAACTTTAACTATATGTGAATAGTAAAGTTGGATTTGCTTTAATTTCAGCACTAGACAATGTTTAAAGGTCTTCTGGTCGAAGAAAATGCATTGAACTATTTCAGAAGTTGCATCATGAAACATTCTACAATATAAATCCATATCTACCCAAAAGGTTTTGGGGGTGTCTGGCATCGATCCCGCTACCGGTAAAGCTGAAAGTAAGTCATCAGATAAATGTAGAGTATGTATGTTTATATAAATGTTATGAAATAATAATAAATAATATTTTCTAATGCGCTGTTTATAATGCAGTTTTTGTGACAAATTTTACCAAGGCACCCACTGAATAATAATAATAATAACATTGGATAATTTTTATAGTGCCATTTTCATTAAAAAAATCACCCCAAGGGTGTTTTACACATACTACACTCCCTTTGTATTTAAAATTGTTATTTGAACTAATGAAAATAATTTTTTGAAAAAGTGTGTTTTTCATTATATATACTATAATATAAACAAAAATAGGAAAATAAAACATTTAAAAAAAAAAATTAAATGAAAACAATTTTAACATTTAATTACTTTATTTCTCCACATTAATGTATACAGATTACTTAATACTATATAAGGTGACTAGACAACTGAGACCTATTAGCTAAAGTAAACAGAAAGTGTATTTTATATTATAATAATATTTATTATTATTTTTTAAAGTCAATAAATATTTAAATAAATGAACATTCACGAACAGCGTCAAAAAGTAATATGTAGATTTATATTTTTAATTAAAATTAACATAAATACTGATCTGTACAATTCGATCATCAATTTGAAGAGGAATATTCGTGTATTCAAAAAAAGAATTTACAATTTGAAAATATTAAAATGATTATTTTGTAAACATGAAAATAAATGAAACTCCTTGATTAAAATAAATTTTCTTTTCATTTTATTTCTGCAGTTCAGTGACATAAATATGTACTAATTTACAACAACAAGTAAGCATAATATAAAAAGAAATTTATAAAATTTGATTCATTTTGGATTTCATCAATACCGATTAAACTGACAATTACAAATAAAATAGTAAATTTTCAAAGTATAACATCTGTACAAAACGAAAACAACAGTATAAACTATTGTAGAATTTTACTAGAATGCAAAAGTTTTTATTGAATTATTATTTTTTTGTTAAAGATTTTTGATAATTATTTTATAAATAAAAAGAGAGTTGTGTTATCTGTTTCTGATTATAAGTGGTAGTTTTTATTTTTATTAAATATGAGTATCCCACTTTTATACTATGGAATTAATAATACATATATTGTAAATATTACATTAAACAATTGTATCTCAATTTTGTCATGTTTAAGAACATCTTTAATTTTTAAGAATATCATTATTTTCTGTCTAATACTATTTACACAAAATAACTAGGTAAAAACATTAATTTAATTTACAAACAAAATGTCATTCAATTACATCCTTATAAATATCGGAAAGTATCACCAAGACCATATCTTAAAGTCAGGTGATGTTTTCTTTCTTTATGGGAGTTATGATAACATCTTTAATATTTATGATTACATATATGCATAAGAAAAGCATTTATTTACTGATGCATCCTGGATAAAATTAATTTTATCATGGAAAAATATAAGTAATGGGTTGTCCATTAAATTTGTCATTTAACCATTTAAAAAAAAAATGTTTCAAAACAAGTTAAGTGTCATTGTTGTGGTTATCACTTTGTAGCTCTTGAATTTAGCTTTCACCATACAAATTGACAAAAACAAACATTTCCTTCTTTACGAGTTTAATCGATCTTGTAGTACTACGCAAGTCTCGAAGTATATGTAGTGAAAAGTCTTTTAGGAACTCAATTGGGAGAATCTTATGCAACTGCTGTACATTTTTTATCTTTTCTGCCCACTTTTTATTTTTTACATTAAATTAATGACGAAGAGTTGCAGAATTGACTTAAAAATTGGTTTGCTTCCAAGAATAAGATTTGATAAACATAACTGGAATTCAATGTTGTTGCATAACATAAACAAATTTGCTTTTTACAAAGTGCCACGAACTTAAGAGACAACTCATACAACTGTATTGTTAGTTATAAATGTATCGTTTTTAGTGAAATAACACTTTTTGTCAAATAAGAAAGGAATGAAATCCTTACTAATATAATAATTTCTCTAAAAATATGAATTGCTAAATTATGTTTCATATATATATAAATCTCATGCAAGACTGTAAATAATCAAAGAAATTAATCTGCTACTGTATAATTTATTATTTTAAATATCTGCATTATTTTATTTCTTTTGTAAGCATTACACATATGTATTTAACTCTTTTCTCAAACGTGTTTCATTCAATAAGCCTGCGCCAATGCTACTGTCATTAAAACTATTATAAGTTGTCATAATTTTTATGTGGATTTTGGTTAAAAACTTTTCACCCAGTAAAATTAATAAAATATAAAAATAAAGAATTTTCAAAATTAATACAACACTTAAATTTATATTTTTTTAAAATCGACTGAACACTTTTAATAATGAAATCATTAAATTAATGTGATAGTATTTTTAAACTAAGTTATTAAATAAAATTATAACCTACGAATTAATAATAAATAATGGATTGAATAATTGAATGATTGGGAGTAATTTCTACAAAACAATTTACGCACTTAAACTTACGACAACTTTATTTATTTTATTATATTATTTATATATTTATTACACAAAGTCATGCTATTCAAATCAATTCATGATTTTAAACTCCTCTTCTTTTAAATTGTTACAAGTAAAATTAAATTGAGTCACCTAAATACCTTTGGAATTTCTTTGTTACAATAACTATCATCAAATATTTATTATTAAAAAATCAACATATTTAAAAAAAAGCTTATATAAGTTAGCAAAATATCACAGGAATATCAATGCTATGAAATTGATTTAACATTATTTTCATACCTTTTAGTTTATATAATATCATGTAAATAAATTAATGTGAAAGATAACTTTCAAAGATACATGTCATATTACATTTTATAAAATTAAGTAGGTATAAAAATGTGAACAATATCAAATATTAAATGTCAATATTCAATCAATTTCTAAATATTTCTATAGTGCAAGAGTGAATTAAAAAAGACTTAAGAACCCGATATATCTGTATAAGTTTTTTCTTTGGTACGACTACCTTAAAGAATACATTTTCACTTACTACTTAACTTTCGGAGAGATAATTTAATTTCAAGGAAACAGTGATAATTAACATCACCTTATATATATATATTTTATTCATAATTACTTTTTATCTTTGTGTTACTTCAGTCACAGTTATGAGGAATGTTGATTTTGTATTTTATTTTATGAAGATCTCTCTTTTCCTGTATACTGAATGCCAAACAAATCAAACGATTTAGATCGCGGGGTTCTGAAAAAAATAGCCCAGTTAAATGATTAAGTACATTAAATGCAATTAACATGCCTATATCTAAGTCATTCAAAATTTTTGTTGATTCTCATACAATTTCACTGCACCAGATATTTGTGTACTACGATGTAGGCTGCTGTACACGGATTTTTATGGCGGAAATATTAGTGCAGTATTGGTTTTAGAGTGATTGGTAACTGTGATTTAACTGTTGGAGGTTTACATAGTCATTGCTCGAAGTATTCCAAATAATCAGTTAACAATCATTGTTACAATCGAACACAATTACAGTTACGATAGTGGTTTAAATAACAATTAAACCATCACTATTAATCATATATATTATTTTTGCAAAGCAAAGTAATATCAATAATTCAGGTTCTTATTCTTTTGCTATGAAATAAAATACTGTTGAGGTATTCATTGATATCACAAAAATAATAATCACATTAATGTGGTTCCATTCTGAGAATAGTATTTTTTAAATACTTTGATAATATCTGATCATCAAAAGTATTATTGGGTGTATAAATTCAAATTAATATTCAAACTGATATTTTTTCGCTACCCTGTCAGATGCAGTCAGAGCTTGTCACTTGGAGTAACCCAACAAGCAATATCTACTCGTCTATAAAAGTTGGGGAAAATTCAGATTGAGGGTCTTTGGGTTTTTCAAGTGTTCTTTCCTGACAACAAAGAGAAATGCTACGACATACTGTTTCCCGCCATGTATAAAAGGAAGAGTTTTTTGTAGAAAATAGTGACTGGTGACGAAAAGTTGTACAGCAGTCCAAAATCGAAAATCGTGGTGAAACGTTGAAACATAGACATCGAAATATTCATGGAAAAAATATCATACTGCGCATTTGGTGGGATGTGAAGGTTGTATTGTATTATAAGTTACTTAAACCAGATGAAACCATCACTACTGGCAACTTAATTGATTGAATGACTCAATTGAGCAGAGAAGACCGTTTACCGGTAATGGTAATGGTGACTTAGTTACAACACCACTTAGTTGATTCACACTTCAAAACGCCCAAAGATGTTGATAAAAGTATTGCCAACTTTATCAAATATGATTTAACTTTATATAATTAAACAAAAAGGGCCGGGAATTAATTTGTGTACACCTTATATATTCCATGAAATGACTTCAAATTAAATTGTAAGTTAATATTACATTACATATACAAAATTAGAAAAGGCTCTCTGTGAAGTTTCAATTACGGATTGGAAAAACAAAAATAATTCAATCAAACAAACCTTCTTGAAACCTGCAATTCTATTTGGCCCTCCTTAACTTGTTTAAAGAGACCAATGGCACCTGAATGACTGAGTCCTTGCATTGATATTCCATTGACAGATATTATCTCATCACCTGTAAAAACAATACATATTATGAAATTTTTGCAATTTATAATTTATGATTACATCTAATAATTATTACATATTATGTTGTTATAAATAAATACATAAATGAAAAAATTAATAAGAATAAACTTGTACCTTCAAATACTGTGCCTTGATCAGCAGCCTGTCCAGTGGGAAAAACTGTTTTGACAAATATTCCCATTTGTCCTTTTGGTGAGTCTGTCCCTCCAACTATACTAAATCCAAGACTCTTTTTCCCATTCCCTTTCCAAAATATTACATTATGAATAGAGGTTGCATTTGACATGGGCCTAGGGTTATCACTTCTTTTAGAACTTGCCGCAATACTTTGTCTTGCTTCTAAGACATTTGCATTTTCCATCAGTGGATTTCTATTCCTTGAACCGACAGAAATTCGTTGAGAACCGTATCGAGGAAAATTGTATTCAGTCTCACTACACTGTGACATATTTTCTATTGAACGAATTTTGGTCATGGATAGCCGTGGAGGAATTGTTGGCGCTATTTTAGCAGATTCATCTTCATCTGATAGTCTAGATGATATTTGTTCGACTGTTCTTACTAAATTACTACCAGTGTTTTGAACACTATTTATTCGAATTGGACGGTACGAAAGTCTTTCGAAATTATTCATTCGAATAAATACATCATGATCCTCATCTGTAATGCTTTCGTGACCTTGATAATTTTGAGAGGAAATTGATCGTCTAAGGTTGCTTTTCTCTAGAAGTTTTTCATCATCACTTTTATGATTGGAAAGTATATTCGTGTGAGGTGAAGTTTGAGGTCTTCTATGTACATTGTTATCACTTTGAAATGCATCTCTATTTCGAAAAGTTATTTTTGCTAAATTTGAATTCATTGCACATGGCAAATTCAATGTTTGATTTCTTGCGTGAACATTTTCAGCTATCTGTGGACTGCCATTGCTACTGTTGGAGCTTAACATGTTGATGTAAGAAGTGTTTTGCAATTTCATAGGAGACACAGGAATGTGTTGTACAACGGACGTAGTTATCATTCTGCTAACGGTGTGAGTCACCGGAGTGTACTCGTCGTGGGCCATTATAAGATCGACAAAATATTTTTGAGTCGATTCCATTTGACTTGTTGTCTGAGATGAACAGCTGTTTACTATGTGCTGTACTTCGGAAAGGCTTGATAAACCTCGTAAAACTTTTCCATTTACATTAACAATTTCATCTCCGACACGAAGACGACCATCACGGTGGGCGATGCCATCAATATCTAATTTGACAATTATATATCTAATTTCACGTTCATTTGATCCCTCATCAATAGGAAGTTTATGTTGTGCTAGGTAAACACCTAGACTTTCTTCAATACTGGCTTTTAGAAGTCTAATCCTTCTAAATCTTTTCATACATGGAGAACCTGGATTTAAAATATCCATATCATTAACTGTCACTTGCCTTTCTAATGATTTTAATTTATAATCTGTACTGCATCCATTTAACAATGGTTTGTTTTCTACTCCGATGAGCTGAGATTGAAGGAACTGAAATTTTCTTGTTTGTACTCTTTCATCTAGTGTTATTGTCTTAAGTCCATATGGTAAAGTTATTGGTTGTGAAAGGACTTCACTGTTAGTAGCATTATGAGTATTTGTGGTGACCACTTCGTTATATGAATTAGAATTATTTCTGTAAATATTTGAATGCATTTTAGTATTTACACGGGTTTGTTGTTGTAAGCCTGTATCGTTTCTTGTTTTAGAATGACTTTTCAACTGATAATTGATATTATTTGATAACAATGCACAAGGAGTAGGGCTTCGGGATACAAGCTTTTGTGTAGAAATGTTTTTCTCAGCATTGACTGATTTTCTTTTACTTAAGGCCCCGGAACTTTTGATTGGTGAAAGTCTGTCAGTTGTGAGATTAGTCAAATAATCCAAATCATCATTTAATTCTTCATTTTCCTGTTCTAATATGGAAATATTATCAGGTGGCGAATGATTGCTGTGATCATCATTGGGACGTCCGTCGCTATCATATCCTGATTCATTAGAGCTTATATAGTTACTGAATCGATGAAAATTAATATGAGGATCTCCCTCACTCGAGTTATAAATATTACAATTAGACGAAGAACAGTCTACAGGATTTTGTTGTTTCATATTGAATTTGGTAAGGCGATCGGGCAGCGGAACACTATGTCTGTGTCCAGCAATGAGCATAACATTTTCATTGCTGGGTAGGCTACCATTGTATGAAGCCCGATGTCCCCAATTGTTACTGTCAACTTTCATTCTGTGTGCTCCCGCACTGCACCTCATGGAACTTCTCGTTTCAGTGTTATCTTTCTTTACTCTTCCTAATGTACTGCACATCATTTCTTCAAAAACTGAAGTGCTATCAGATAAATTAAAATGTTCCTCAGAATTAGCTCTCAACTTATAAGCTCTTTCCGAGTGAGTGCTCATCACAGAATCGCGGCCGGTACTTCTTTCTGTCAGGCTTTGTCTGTATTGAGGTTTGAGATGTTGATTTACCACACTTCCACCATTCTCTTCAGGGAGAACCGATAGTTTTGATCGTAAGAATGCGTAAGGAAAATTAGATTTTTTACTACTACTTTGAGAATTTGTAGGATCTAAATTTGATATATTATCGCAGCTTACTGCCTTTGCCGGTATAGCAACATAATTATCATTAGAAGTAAAATTATTCTGTGGGATTGTTAGATCCCGGTTGCAATTGGAACTGTCTTGAAGATTTAATCCCTCAGTAGGATCATCTGCTTTTATATATGTCGATATGTGTGAAGTTGAACAACTTCGAAATAGTGTCTGACTGGGATTTTTATCACTAATGCTATTATAAGATCTGCGATGTTTATCTGTACTAGGGTTTTTAGAAGAATTCAACATCCCAGTCGAGCCCATTCGGTAAAAGAGATTTTTAAATGGACTTGGAGATCGATCCCTCACGCATACTTTTGCTGAACTTAGAGATTCTGAATCGGAATCTATTTTTTTAGAATTTGAATCAGAGAGACTCCTTCCCATTTTCCAAGTATTTTTCTTACGATAGGTACCAATGTTATTTAATGGTGGTGTAACAGAATTTTTTGAATAATTTGTCGGAGGTGTTTCCAAAAGAGATTCTTTCGGATCATGTCGTTTTAGAAGGTCCAATTTTCTTCCCATTCTTCTTCCCCACGTAGCTATCACTGAAAAATAAAGAAATTGATTAAGTAACACTTTAAATAATATAAAACATACTGTATCATTATAATAACAGAATAATTCAATTATTAAAAATGTAAAATTAGAGAATTGTTGATAATAAATCTAAATAGGATTAAAAATATATACACTACCCAGGAATTGTTAAAAATTCTACATTAAAATTATCACTGTCGAAAGAAAGACAAAAGGGAGATTTCGGTAAATAAATTGGTTAAAAACATTAATTTTTTAAAAAAATCAGCGGGGTTCGATTCCGCCACCTTTGGATCTAATTATGATTTTTTAACCTTTGTGTCAAACCAGTGGGCCATAATCGGTTCTCTTAGACTCAACTATGCAACATTGTGTTTCAGAAAGAATCAAGTATATATTTATTTTTATTTGTAACTATATAATACAATGTAAAAATCTGTTTGGACTGTGCCCGTCTCACTAGAGAAATTCTGTGTTGAGACGGGCAATATATATGTAGATGGTCTGGGAAAATAATAGTTGTTGGTAGCATATTCCACCTGTTTACGTCTTATTACCATAAAATATATATTAAAAGTGTTTCCTTAAAAGTACAGATACAGACATTAAGAAAACAATTTTTGGTGGCTGATTTTATTGACTAAAAAAATCTTGTATGTATTAATCAATGTTCCTCCTAAGGTGTGCGCGTGCACACAATTTGGCATAATAGTGTGCACAATTTTTAACAAGACTCATTCTTCATGTGCCGCCTTCTATTCTTTTTATTTTTATTTTTGAATTAAAATTAGACCCATTAAACTACTTTCTGAAATGAAGTCCTGGTACCGACACCGTTGTATGGAAGTGAAGCCTGAAGCAGGCAGAAGAGGAACAAAAGCAGACTGAATGCAGTAGAAATGAGATCACTTAGGCATATATATGGTAAATTCATTTATGACAGAGTAAAGAATTAAGAAATAATATAGAGCTAATCTTAATATAGTGGATAAAAAATCACTTAAGTAGTTTGATCACATGGAACAGATAAGGAGAGAATGGTAAGAAAGATATATGACACAAGTGTTGATGGCACCAAAAATAGAGGACATCCGCAAAAGACTTGGCACGACCAGGTAAACCAGATACTGAAAGACGGTCCTTTTAGAAGCCACAATAACCGGTGAGCTTGTATGATAAGATGTATGTATGTGGATGAGGTGACAATTATGTGTCAGGACAGAAGAGTGGCGTTTTATTCTCTCTGCCTACCATTCATGCATATTCCATAATGCAAAATTTCAATCGTAATAACAACAAAGTGCGATAATTACCCTTTTTCATTTCCTTCTCCCGGGCAATATCATCTTCTAGAATCATAGCCGGCATGGCAGTAACAACATGATACTCTGAATTGGTACTGGAACCTTGAGATTCTTGAGATGCCATAGAGCTGGCTGAACCATGGTTCGTAGAGGACGATTGTGTTGGGGATTTTTCATTGTGAACTCCGAGTTTCTCCGGATGAATTCCGTTCTTCGCTGTGTGGACACCGAGCTTCCCGGGATGGTCTCCGAGGTGTTGAGACGCGGCGGGAGCTAGGCCCTGGTCACTGTGTCGTCGGCCTCTGAACAGCCGCATCTTGGCAGATTCGGATTGTTGATATTCGGCGTTAGTTGAAATCAACGTTGGGATGTCATTTTGCGTGCTTCAACTGTAAATAGAAGAAAAAAATATTTAAAATATTGCAACATTTTATTTATTGTTTAACATTATCAATAATTTGCTATGACCATGGTTTAAATATATTTTAATCATACTATTTTTATAATTATAGGCATTATATTATATTTTCATGTTAATTCAATTACATACATTGGAGTTGTTTTGGCAAATGGATCTATCAAAATTTTAGTACTTCACACTATTGCCATATTATTACATAATTTTTTAAAAATTTAGCTTTGTCATTATAACAGCAGGATACTATTTTACCATGTTATGAATCGTAATGTAATATGTTTCATACATGGCTAATGAAATACGTTTTAATCAAAAGAAAAAAAAATTTTTTTTTACTGATGCCATAAAACCACAGACATTTTAAAATATAAATATATTACTAACAGTCTTTACCCAGCGTTGTCTGGAATTAAAGTACTGTTATAATTTAAAATATGAGTTTTGGGGGAGGGGGTCTTTGCTTTGCCTAAGGAGCGTGCACTACATACAAGCAAAAAAGGTGTGCATTACTAAAGATTCTGGGAAATAAAAATAAATTAAATGATCCTTATATTATGAAAAGACCCTACAAAATTTTAGCCGTTATTTCCCAGATTAGTGTACCCATGACTAGATTTTTGTCTAGCCGTGGGTTATTCCGAAAAAATGCGAATTATTTGTGTACAACTTCATGGCCATGCTGGTAGGCAATTTGCTAGTGCGTACACGTCGGTGTGCGTCGTTGTTTGTTCAATCTGTATGAAAATCATACTGAATTAAATATTTTTTTAATCAACCTGTGTTGGTATCTTTATGTTTGCCAACTTTCTGAATTTTTCAAACAATTTATATTTAATTCTGTTGTATTCGTACAGAAAACTGCGTAAATATGCACACCTTCTACATATTTGTTGTGCTTGACAGACTAAACGTTTTGTTTTCATTAAATTAGATTATTACCAATATTAAATGAAATGTTCAAATAAAATTATTTCCGTTATGAGTTTCGTCTATAGTAATTTGTAAAGCTAGTTATTTAAATATATGTTTTGGAGCGCTGTTAATGACACATTTTAAATCCGTTGTCTGAAGGAGAAATCGTAGGTAGATAATATTTTAAGAGAAATCGAAAGCAGAGTACGGTACTGAGCAATAAAAGAACTGGTGTTTTTTAAAATAATAAATTCACAATTATATTCTAAATTTAAATTGATAGAATTGTTATCAAAATTTAAAAAAAAAAACTAACTTTTTTGATACCTATTGTATACTTAGCATCGTTGGTAACAGCATAACCTAAATTTGTGCCTACTGCACGCCACTGATAACGATGTATGCAAAATTTGGTCCAGGCAGGGGGACGACAAAATGTCCGGAGGAGTGACTTTATTTCACTGAGTTTTATTTATTATACATACATAAGTTGGTATAATAATTAATTGTTCATACCTACCATATAAATGAAATATGCCATAAAATAATTTTTCCTACAATTTAATGATTATCAAAATACTCAAACGTATTTTAAAACTCCTCAGCATAAATGTATATTTGAATGACAAACGTGAACATTTATGAATCTTCGTCTCAAAGAAGCCTTTTATCTATTTTTTAAAAAGATATCTGTACAGTAGACCATTGATTATCCGGGATCGCATTAACCGGATTGCGGATTGACAGGAGGAGTAATTTTTTTTTTAATAACGTTTCGAAATATAATTTTAATTTCAAAAATATTTTTTCATTCAACAACATTTTATGTACCAGAAAATTAAACTTGCGAAATTGATAATATGTAACAGAAAATAAAAATGGCGAATTTGCGAATATGACAAAAACTGGAAATACCGGTCATTATTAATTGGGCGCGCTTAGATTCGGTGTTTACTTTTGATACAAGAAGACGGATGCATCATAATCAAATTGAAAATTAAAATTATTAATTGATTTATATCAACTTATTAAATTGTTTATATGTTGTACTCTTTATTTTATATACTCAATTTTGTATTTTGAATGAAATGAATTTTATTAACAAAAAAAAAAATTCGCTATCTGAATCTTTTTTGGCTGAGATTATCCAAGTTTTTTAATCCGAGTATTTTTTTCCTAACGCCTCGGATAACGGAAGGTCTGTTTTGAACGTACGCCTAAATTAATAGGCACATTTAGATTAATACATATAAATAAGTAATAAATGCATGGTAAAAAGCAATAAATACATGGAAAAAGTAACAGTAAAATAATAAATATATACATACAAATAATTAAAATAATGTATCTACACAATATGTACGAGTGTGTATTCAAAAGGAGCAGCAAGGGAACAGCTGTAATAACAATAACAGTAGTAGCTGCCGGTCGGTCAAAATTAGAAGGGTTTTATATTTTGGTCCCGATGACTAAGCGGTTAAATGTAACCGGAACACCCCAGTTACTCGATATTCAGGTACTTTAGGAACCAGTTTCTCATTTGAAATTGGATATGATGATGATACTTTTAGCGATGGTTAATATTGCTGATCTGGATCCGCGGTTTCACGTTTAAGTACAGATCTGGATGATTATCAGATACGTTAGAAACTCGTTATGTTGCTTGCGATCTGCCATTTTCCAACACCAGTTTTTCTTTTTTGTGGTGGATATTGCAGATCTGCTGTAATCGTGGATCCAAGTATAAATACAGATGAATACCGGATCGTTGGTCCATGTACATAAGTACGTCAGGAAGTAATTCTTCAATTGGTTTGTTGTTGGTATATGTGTTGATTATTTTTCTGCACGTTGTGGAGAGCCTTTCTTCCGTACCTATATTTAGTACGTCAGGAGTTCCTGAACAATGGAGATATTCGTTCGTATCTGTCCATGGCATACGGGGCATACGATGCTAACGCCACATCTCGAGAGTGTCGTGCTCATACAGAACTATGGAGAAAACGGGGCTAAAGAGAGAATAGGTAACCTAAATAAATCAGAAGAATTTGTGTTAATATATGTATGTACATATACGAGAGTATATATTTTGAGAATGTGCATGCGTGGCATTGAATAATACTTAACATAATGTACCGAACCCTTAAAATACTCGTTTGATAATCGATTCAGTAAAAACTCTTACTGAACCTTATCTTGCGAAAAAATATTTTGCCAGAATTCTCTCTCAG
The DNA here is from genome assembly GCA_031772225.1 of Eubasilissa splendida. NCBI lineage: Eukaryota > Metazoa > Arthropoda > Insecta > Trichoptera > Phryganeidae > Eubasilissa > Eubasilissa splendida. The sequence goes on along the minus strand of CM062848.1, from coordinate 11,051,038 downwards.
AAATAATGTATTAAGGCAATCTTCCTTGCACATAATATTACAATGGTGGATGCGGCACACGGCGCTTAACGCTTTGCGACAGGAAATGGACCATTTGGAGATCAAAAAGCTACTTGAACCCTGGCAGCATTTCGCATTTAATTCACATTTGTAGGACATTCACTCTCCGAACATTCGAGACTTAATGTTACCCGCAAAAATTCAAACAAAACTGCGAAATGATCTTTTAAGAGATGCATAAATAGTTAATCGATGAGGGAATAATCTACCTAAGACATAAAATTTTACTTTAAAGTAATCTGAAATACGTAACCCCCAAATGGTTATAAAAATTGATGAGGCTATCATCCAGAAAATTTCCTAAGGTCACTGTATTTTAGATGTGGTTTGAACGGAGGAAATACACATATCGGCTGACGACACATTTTAGTCTTCAGACGCTCGAGATACGAATTTTTTTTTTTGAAATTAAAAATTCTAATTTTAATAAATATAATTATTCTGCTAGTTCTGCTAATTCTGCTAGTTAGCGTAAAGCATTATATAAATGTTACAGCTGTTTCACTGGTTAAGGCCATTTTCAAACTGGGTCAAAATGGTCTTTACTGCCGAAACAGCTGTAATATTGAAATAATGCTTTACACAAACTAGCAGAACTCAAAAATAATATTTTTTAAATTTCATATAAAATAAACATAGAGTTATACAAACTAAACACAATAATAAAAAATATTAAATCTTAATTGAATCGATTCTCCTGCATGCCTATAGAAGATTAATTTTGTTGCGCTGATTCGTTCACTAAGGAATTTCTTCGCCATCCATTTACCAGTTTACAAAATTGAAAAAAACATTTTATAACCCCCTCTCTAGAAAGTGTCGCAACTTTAGTACACATTGTTATAAAGGTTTTGATATTTTCTCACTGAGATTGTCATATTTTATAAAAGCTGTCACTGTACAACTTCAGTAATAGAATTTATCTTATTTTATTTTATCAATTTATATGAACTTTTAGATACTACACCGAAACTAGACGAAATATATCTTTCATTTTAATATACAAAGATTTTTATTATTTTATAATGTATTTTGACGTGAACACGTCTTTGAAATGGGGTGCATGTTCAAAAATTTGACAGTACGAAAATAGCTTATATCTCAGAAAATATACGACACAGATGAAAGTTAATAGTGTCAATGGATTGAGGACAAATGTAAGATTTCATCAGCCGTGCCCTCCCCGTTTTCGCGCTTCGCGCGAGTTTTACGTAAGCGGCACGAGTTGGCGTGCTCAATCAACTTTGGGATGCCGTGGCTTGTGAATCGTAAGTCCGATCGTGACAAAACAAGCGGTAACCGATAGCTTACAAGCATTTATATACGTAAAATATAAATAAAATACAAAGTTAATACACATACAAAGTTTATGATGTTTAAGTAAAAAGTTACGGAAAAAAAATCACAACGTTGAAATATTTGACCCACACGCAAATCGAAAAATCGATAAAAGTGGTGTCTACAGATAGATAGATCTTGTGGAGACGAATTCAACGATACCGTACTCATTTTTAAATTTTGATTTGTGTATAAGTGATATATGTATTTTTTTACATCTCAACTTGCTACCCATCATTTGTTTGTTCAACAAATAAAATAAATAAATACCCTCGTCAACGAACACAAATTGAATGCACAAAAGCGGCAGAAGCTTGGAATTAGATTTTTATTTTTGTTTCTGTTGCACTTGCCAGATTTTTGTTTATATGTCTGTTTCACTTGTATCATTCATGTTTCACTCGATACATTAGTGAAAGATATAGCAGATAAGTGTGTTATTGAGAGCCGTCGTGTTTTTGTATGACATTATTCTTTTTATCCGTTTTATTATCAGTCGCGCGGATGTGAGGTCAAAATGTTTTCATCATGTGCAAATATGTATATTTAATGAACAAAAAAATATGTTTGTCTATGTAACCATATTAATTTTATTCTAGAGATATTATTTGTGGTATATTCGCACGAAGAAATCAAACCAACATCTTGAGTGTATATACATATAGATATATTTCTTCATCATTCTATCATTTATAACAGAATCATCGCTTTGATTGTATAGTAGCTTTACTGTAGTGAAATGACATTTCTATAACCTCCCATTTTTCATCATCTCACGCAGAGTCCACGCAGATTAAATAGAAAAATAATAATTACAATAATAATAACAAGTATGTAGGAACGCGTAGTTTAAATTATTTTAAATATATTAATTAGAAAGGTATACATATAAAATCAATTTTATCGAAACATATTGTTGTTGCGCCACCGGGATTCGAACCTGGATTTCTTTTCAAACCGGGGAAGGTGCACTATCCAACAGCGACACTAATTTTAGCGACAAATTTTCGAACCTATATGTTACCTTTTTGATATTAATACATTTAAACGTTCCATTATTTGAAAGAGCCATCTACCTTATTTTTACAGAATCTCAAATACCTTTTAGTAATCTGATAGACGCCAGAATTATCAATTCATTTTTATTAAATTTTGTACACATTGATACAACTTTATTATTTGGAGAACAAGAAAGGATTTTTTTTAATTGCTACACAATATTTATGACAACATCGTGGACTCTTTGCAGACGAATTCGCGAGTAAATTTACGTTATTTTGTAGCGATAATTTAATTCCTTCTTCAATATTAGCAAAATTACTTTGTGGCCACATTTTATATAAATAATAAGACAAAATACTTTGTTTTAACCACCATTTATTGATTATTCAACATGTATACTGAAATTAAAAATACAAGCATAGCTAAAAACAAAACTCTAAAGTGGTGGGTAACTAAGTAGAAACTAATATGAAAAAAAATTTAAAAGGTGACTGTTTGCAAAGACGATTTGGTTATTTATAATATTTAGCGTGCTATTAATGCTATTTCTTATTTCTAAAATTTCATACTTATCTAACTGAAAAACCCTAGTATTTGTATGTATAATTTCTTAATAATATTAAATAATCAATGAATAGTGGTTAAAACAAAGTATTTTGTCTTATTATTTATAATTTAATTCGTTCTCATTTTTCACAGAACTATAAAAATACTCTCTGTTTACTATTTAAATGAAAATAACTTTAATTGATATCGTTCCATATTATTTATATAGTAATATTTAAACCGGCGCGATCAAACGATCGCAATGTACCGAATGTAATGTACTAAAATCGGAGGCGTAGCTTTACTTTGCGGGTGTCAAACAACGTTCATTTTGAAGGTGGCAGTGCTTATTGCCCGCTGTAAATTATATATATAGTACGTTGTACATTCATTGATTTCAATTTATGATAATTAATACTTTGATAACCTTTCTTATTTTCATTTGCGAAATTTCCCAATGCTTATAACAAATTATGTCATTCCCTCAGGTGACAGTATCGCGTCCCTTCAAGTCCACACTGAATAGAATCGAGATTAGCAAAGCCGAATCTGCGACGAACTGTTTTTAAATTTACATGGATGTTCATCATACTACAGCTTCACTTCTTCATTCGTGCGACTTCAACCTCAACAATTTTTAGACATTGGTCCATTAAAAGTATTCAATTCAGTTCGTGGCTTCCATTACTAACAATATTAATTAATATATTCATTATAAAGATATACATATAAAATCAATTTCATCGAAAACATATTGTTATTGCGCTACCGGAATTCGAACCTGAATCTCTTATTCCTATCCGGGGAAGGTGCATTACCAACTATGCTACAGCGCTAGAAATTTTGACGACAAATTTTCGAACCTATATGTTACACTTTTTCAAATTAATACATCTGTCGTTCCATTATTTGAAAGCCATCTACATTGATTTTATATGTATGTCTTTTTAATTAATACATTTAATTCATATTTAGAATATTATTTCCATGAAATATTTATTTCAATATATTTAATTTAAATTTATTGACATTACGATACAACAGGCTACGAGGTCTAATTACTGTAGCGAAACATCACACAAACACTCAGGCTTGAGAAAATCATATTGATGTATTGTGACCTCATCGGAAATCGAACCCGGAACCCCCGGTATGAGAAGCCAGCCCCTTGATCACAGGACTACGAGGGTGGCCAAATATTTCCCATGGCGGAGATTTTGTTTCCAACAAGAATGTAGGTTTATGCAGTTTTAATGTAATATGCAATTTTCTTTTCATCACGTTAATTATGTTAATTGTAATACGTGTATCCCTTTTATGTCGTGTAAACCATGTTTTAATTAAATTTGTATTAATAATAAATAAAATAAAAATTCTGTGTGTCATCGACCATGATTCCATTTCTATGTTCACTAAATACAAAAATAAACTCATTACTCCGGCACTTGTCACCTTGAGATTATTAGATTGTATCAATAATTCAGTTCACAATCCACAATGAATACACAGACGTCCAGAATCACTACATAATATACATGGTACATGAATACATCGAACAACTCACATCAAGAATGAAGGTACATTTGTTTTAATTATATTATAGTCACATATCTAGAGCCACTCTGTGATTACAGCAGAGAAAATTAAGAAATGTCTATAATCATAGGTAGGTATTGTAAATTTACATCCCGAGGAAGCAGTCCATTATAAGTATTATTGCGAACAACTTAATAATAATTTAATAACTAATTTAATTTCAGTTTTGCTGCTGTAGTAATAAACATTATTTTATGCGCTCTTTCGTTTGAAAGTGGCTATGTACCTATATAGGAAGCACTGCAAGTATGAACTTCCATTTAGGAAGCAGTCATGATCACGCAGTACTTATATAAGCACTGTATTTGTTTGTATGTGGATGTTTGTATGTGGATATTTGTATGTGGATGTTTGTATGTGGATGTTTGTATGTGGATGTTTGTATGTGGATGTTTGTATGTGGATGTTTGTATGTGGATGTTTGTATGTGGATGTTTGTATGTGGATGTTTGTATGTGGATGTTTGTATGTGGATGTTTGTATGTGGATGTTTGTATGTGGATGCTTCTTTTAAGATTTCCAAAAAATTAATCCGAAAAGGTGCTTCGTTAATAAATCGCGTGTTTCAGTTTTTATCAATACTTCCACAATTTTGTATTTTTTTACTCTTTACTAGGTAAGTTTGAAGATGTTCATAATCACATATTATGGGAAAATGAAACACTTGTTTTTTCATTCTACTAGTTTAATTTACTTGAGACGCATTTCGCCTTGCAAGGACATTATTAATATAATAATTTAATTCATACCAATAATGTCTTCCTTGCCGTATTGTCTTCTTAGATTGTAAAATTATATAGCTGTCCTTTTACACAAATTACCCATGACATTAAAGTATCATTAGTGTTGAAACTGGATGGTTACTTAGAATAATTAGATGCATTAAAAATATATGGAAATTCTCAGAATTTCAATGAATAATGTTGTTTCTTTTCATCTCATGAAAATAAAATTGTATAGCTGTCCCCCATTATAGTCAGAAATATAAGTTGTTGAGTTAAATTGTTTGATATTGCACTTGCAAGGCGAAACGCGTCTCATGTACATTAAACTAGTATAATATAATAAAAAAACAAGTGTTTAACTTCCACAATTATTATTCAGATATATTGGTACGATATTTTACTAATTTTAATAAGTCTATCATAATTTAATTAAAATTATGAAAATCTATAAGCCACAGTGTTAATAAAAAAAGGTAATCAACTTAAAATACGATTAGATATACCTACAAATATTCCTGTTTAGAGGTCAACGTTGTGGTTTTTAGTGATCATCCTTGTGGGGCTCCTCATTTAGGGGCACTAAATCTACTGGTTAACATTGAGTCGAACAAAAAAAAAACAATTCATTACTTTGACATTCAGTTTTTGAAAGGATATTCACTATTTTTGAAGAGTTTTTTTTTAAATCGGTATTTCAATTGCATTCAAGTGAGCATCTTGCTGATGCTGTAAATCTCACTCTAATTTTAATACTAATATCCTCTTGCACTTCAATGATGATCAATGGGAAAGTGTAAATTCTATTAATTATTAACAATAAAAATACCTAAACAACAGCCGTCCGCAAGGCCTAGTAACAGCAATCGGAGACAGCCATGTATCCAACCATTTACGTAAATATTATAAATATGAATTAAATATATTAATTATAAAGATGCACATATAAAATCAATTTTATCGAAAAATATTGTTGTTGCGCCACCGGGATTCTAAATAATAAATAAACACTAAAAAATAATAAAGTTGTAACAATGTGTCCAAAATTTAATAAAAATGAATTAATAATTCTAGCGCTCAAAGGTATTTGAGATTCTGTAAAAATAAGGTAGATGGCTCTGTCAAATGATGGAACGATTAAATGTATTGATATCAAAAAGGTAACATATAAGGTCGAAAAATTGTCGCTAAAAATAATGTCGCTGTAGCTTAGTTGGATAAAGCACCTCCCCCGGTTAGGGAAGAGATCCAGGTTCGAATCCCGGTGGCGCAACAACAATATTTTTCGATAAAATTGATTTTATATGTATATCTTTATAATTAATATATTTAATTCATATTTAAAATATCACAGACCTATGTTCTGAATAATTACAACTTCACAATAAGAATGTGTTCTCCTAAAAAATAAATATTATCAATGAAATTAGGGATATTTTTTATGACGAATATAATATACAGGTGCAACACAACAGACCTAGTTCACAATATTTTATGGGTGGATACCCGGCTAAATTACGAACATGTTCAAGGAGTATGTACAAATCTATGCCGTTACGGAAAATCTTGCTGCACGAGATTTATCCATTATTATTTTATCGTATATCTTTGCTTCAGGCCCCAAATCATCTAAAAAAAAATCAGTCTAGCTTCTCGAAGTTCGATGACCTTTTATTTTTTTGTATTTAATATAAAATATGGAATCAATAAAATATTTTAATTAATCGAAATACTCGCATAACTACATTATTAAAAAAAAATTATATCTCTGACACGGTTGAGGTTAGGTTAGGTTTGGCGGTACATACAGCTTGAACATTTTAGCCCTCTAAAATATTGTTTATTTCTGTTTATTTTAATTTTATTACAGATTAGTTACACCCATAATATACTATAAAATTTAATAATTATTTCATATTACGTGAAATAAAAAGAAAAAATTAAATGTATAATAAATTTGATTGAAATAAAATATTTTTTCTAATGCTAATGTGTTTCAGTAACAACGTTGATTATTTCAGTCATTAAATACAACTAGCGCGTTTACCTGATAAAGTAGGTAACATTGTTACCGATGATAATTTACTCTCGCTGCCTGGCGACCGTGACCGCCGCCCCGCCCGCTTCCCAGGCCACATTTTTGTTTTTTCCCAAAAAAGACAAACGAATCTGCGCGTGTTATTTGTCTGGCAGATGAAGGGAGCGGTTCCGTCGATTCCCCTCGATAATTACGGCGGTAAATAAACGCAGTGCGTGCAACGATCGACGCAAGTCAAATGACCGGATGTTTTGGCTCACTCGAGTGCAATCTGGGGAAACGCATCGTGTGAATGGGAAATTAGTCGGACATTATTTCGTGTGGAAATGAAATGGACAGTTAATAAAGCGGCACAGATCGTTTTGAGAAAATGGACAACGCGCACACAAAAATGTGTTCAATTGTGGGACAGAGTGAGAAGCTTCACAAGATCGCTGGATCATTTCATCGCGAGATCCCAGTTCCAATAGTGAATTTTAATTACAATTTTAACAAGATACTAACAAATAATAACTTAGGTAAATTTCTTATAAACTCCAAAGACAAAGTCGACCCGTTAGAACAATCCGGTATATATAATCTAAACTGTATTGACTGTCCGGCATTTTATATAGGTAAAATGGCATGAATAAGAGAACACTTAAGGTGCCTTAATAATAATAGCTTCTCAGAATTTTCTAATCACCTTTTAGAGAGAGGCCACAATTTCGTAAAATAAAACGAAATTGAAATTTTACACATTAATAATAAAGGCCTTAAATTGGATAATTTAGAAAGTCTATAAATAAAAAAAATCACTCAACACTAAGTCTAATATAATTAATAACCAATTAAACCTTATAAATAATCCGCTATTTTATATATTCCCTATTTCACTCCCCACTCTTACAAAGACTTCACCTACACCCTGTAATGGATGTCGTTTAAATTGTATGAAACAGTTCAGTTGTACGCCTGTCCTGACGAAGATACGTAAGTATCGAAACCGGTTGACGTAAAAACAACACAGAGGTTAAATATAAATACAATTTTAAGATACTAACTTCTTATTAATACTTTATATATACATAAACTCAAGCCTTACAATGACAATGTAATATGTTTTTTAATTTCTGTCGCGTTTTCGCACACATTATAGCATTGGACCTAAGATTGCACTTAATATTTTTTTGCGCACACAGTAAAATGCTGAGAAGTATTGCTGGAAATCGGAGTCCTGGAAGAACATCACGGTTGAAGAACCTGAGGCGATGTAAAGTTTTCTCGGTCACAGTACACAAACTGATGATAGCTAATACGATAGCGATCGTCCATTAAACAGAAAATAAGAAGAACGGATGACCACTCTGATGAGCACTCTGTATCGCCTCGGCGCAAGATCATCCACGTATGAAAACCAAAATGGTTGCATCGTTCATAAACAAATTGACTCCCCGGCTGTGTCTATACGGAGTTGCGTAACGGTCTTCAGATAAAAATGTCGAAAACACGAAGGGGGCGTAGCTTTCAGTAAATCACGACCCACGTCCGATTCTGTTCAAGGTTCTGTAAATATGCAATGTGTCTTCTTGTTTCTACATGGGAGGATCTGTCGGGCCAAATCGGGAAGGATGATTATATCACACGTAATATATGCCGATCACATCGTTTTCTTGTAGTATTCGCGTCATTGTGGAGCTTTATTAAAACTTCGACTTCTACTAATAAGAACGCACGTTTCATGTTGTAAAATATGTAATATTTTTCTTCTTTTATGACGTCATGAGACTCTAAAGTTAATGATCGCAGTCACTACAGAGGACCATCTGTCCTTTGACATCGCTGTTGTGGTCCAATCTACTAGGCATTCACCTTTATCTTGCAGGGCCGTTTTTATTAGATAGTTGAGTGCTTTAGGTTTATATAGACTTCTGATATTCTACTAATTATAATGGGATTTTAAATTATATTGACATTTTCCTATCCCCTTCCGGCCCTAATGGGACTCGAAAGTCTATGACCACAGTCATTATAGAACGTCATCTATCCATTATATTGCCGTTGTGGTCCAGTCTGCTGGGCACTCTTTTACCTCTTGCAGGTTAACTTGAATTTATTTGCCCATATACGTCACGGTATTTCCTCGCTCTTGATTCTGTGTAAGATGGCTTCGTGCGTGTTACGGGATTCGTCTATATCGCTACACGTTCCGCCCACTGCACCCTCCTTGCTTTTACCTTCCTGGGACGCCATCCCGTTCCCGAAGTTACAATTTCTTTAATATCCTCAATTCTCTGGTTTCGTTATCTCTAAACGTCGTCAGCTAACTGATACATCATCACATTTCTTTCAACATGATTTCACCTTATTTTTTTTACAGCATCTTAACATATGAAATAGATCATTCGTAAATATAAGATGAGTCATTTATGTTTTAAAATGGTTTTATTTTGCGGACTGCTCACTTTATCGCTTGCGAGTTCAAACGATCCTTATATAATATATACATCAGTGTTACCCGTGAATATATTCAGTGTAGCTGACGACACTGAACATAGGAGTGCCAATTTTTTTTATCTGCATAACGATTACTATACAGTTGATGTAATGTCGAGGTGTAATAGAGCCATGTTTTATTGGTATAATAGTTTGTTCTTTATGACAACTAGATGTATGCTGGGTGTGATGTGTAATATACCTAGCGCACAGTATTTTAGGGGTAGATACATATTACAAATATCACAACCATGTCGGAGAAACAAGTTTTATGTAAAGTCGTTGTTATGAAATTATCTAGATTCATTTAAATATTTTATTGGTTTCAAATCGTGCATTGAATACAAGAAATAAAAGGTCATCGTACATCGAGTGGCTAAACTATTGGATTTTATTGGATGATTTAGAGTCTGAAGTAAAGATATAGAATAATAATGAATTTCGCAAATATTTATTTCAAAGTACATGGAGTAAGCTTGATATGACCTTTCTCTAAAAATCTATTACTATATTTATTAGTGTCTAAATCTTCAAACTGAGTCGTGCTGTTGAAAAAAACCATATCAATTTCAATTTCACATTGTAATACCTTCTCTTTTATCTATATTTCAATGTAATAATTTTCCTAAAATAACTCTGCAATTCAATTTAAAAAGCTGATACCGACCAAGAGAGTCACAACTCCATCTGAGAGCTATAAACGTTGTTTGTTGAAAAATGTTTTCGCATCTCGATTTCGATGTGTTTAATGTAAATATTTACTTTATGTTTGATGCAGACAAAATACCAAGGAATGGTTTAATAACATACATAATAGTGTCTTAACCTGAAATAATAATTACTAAGAGCAACTGTATATGTAAAATATATGACCGAGACTAAATTACCAAAAATTATATTTATTTATAATTTTTAACTGACATTTCCAGTAACTTTTATCCTCGGCAGATAGAAATTTAGTGGTTATAAAAATATAACGAATTAATACAAACATATATTTTCTTCCAAGCTTTATAGGTAGGTACTTGGACTTTTAATGGATAGTTAACGACGCTATTATAAGTCCGTTCTTCAAGAGTAATAAAAAACCATCTGTAATATAATTAAAAGTTGTTAAAGTCTATACAAAATAAAAATGTAGCAGACAATATGCAGAATTGTTTCACGACCATCATATAATAATATAAAATTACTTCTAAGTTGTTGTTAAATTTGAACAACTAATTAAACTTACTAGAATGATATTAAAGTTGAGGTAATGAATACGTTATATTGTGTAATCAATTTATTTCGAAACCCTCTGAGATTCAAACAATTTATAATATTAATAAAGTAGTGAACATTTTGTAAAAGTATTATTAAATTTTAAGGAAGGCACTGATTGAAAATATTGTTTATTGTATAATTAAATTTTCTTCGAATTGTAATATTCGACAGACACACATTGAGGGTGGATCGATCCATTTATGTTCGAATTATTATATAATGTGTTCATGTATACGAATAACATGATTTTAATTATACCTTTATATTGTATTTTAATATCTACTAATAAAATTTAATGTAGTTTTCTTTCAACACAGTATGTCAATTTATTAACAAATATACATAGCTCTTTTTGATGTAAATTAAAAATTGATGTTACCTGTAAAGTCAGTTGCTTTTACCCGCCGCCATTTATATTAAGACTCGACCGATAGCATCCAGCGGGAATTTTAATGGCCGCCGATACGTACGATAAAATAAATTAATTTAATAAAGTGTTGTATTTATTTTGTGTTTTAAACCAGATTATAGCAATTGTCATTCATAATAAATATTGTTCTTCAAGATCTTCAGTTATTCATGTTTTTCTCCAAATAAAAAATGGTGATTGCTGAGATTGAAACTAGTATCTTCACGTGTATTTTAATATATCACTAGATGGGACTTTATATAAAGATCATTAAGGGACCTATTAATAAATTGTTACATTATAATAAAAAATAAAAATACTTTTTTTAAAACCTTGTCTCGTTTTATTATTTTGCGATGGGTCCGCCACCCGCGTGTCTCCCTCCCATATTGTGTTTCGAATTAGCATTTCGCGCGTTTATTTGAGCGGTTGGCGCCATCTGGTAGGCGTTTGGTTCCTTCAGATCCTCTCGTCACGACCATTGGAGACCGATCAGCCGGTAAATGCCACATCCGACAGTCGAGATGCGAACGGTGTGCAACTTAACCGATTTCAATGTCTGCTGCGTGACTTGAGCACCTATGAAAAGGTCGTTTCTGAATCTTAACGGATTTGGAATGACCGCGATTACTGCGGCGATCCATTACAACGTGTGCAACTGATCTGATGCCACTGATCAGACACTGTTGATGTTAAATAGCTAATGAGTGTAACAATTTATGTGTGGATACCTATTTAAATTCGATTCGAAATTCAAAAATGTTGAAGCTGTTTGTGACATAATTGATATTACAATGTTTATCGGAATATTTAACTGATACGGACAATATTGTTTATTGGCGCCTCTGTTTTTATATATAATCAACAAAATATTTGAAATCTACTACACTTGACTACCCACAACAATTTAATTTTATTGAAGTAGGTTATAGGTATATATGAAATAGGGAAGATTTTTCATGTATAGCTTGAACGTTTTCATTATAACTTTTTAAAAGACGTACGCCACTAAAATATCGATGGTTGTGTGGCAAAAAATCTATCGAAAAATGTTTTTTTTCGTACTTTTTCTATTGTTGCTATTGCTGTATTATTACTTTATTTATTTTAAAATATTTATTTTGACATGCATTCAGAACAAAACAAAAATTCAGAGCATGTAGGTATGCACCAACAATTTATTAATATTTTGTATACATGAGTATGTATCATACTAACGAAAATGAAGCCAAAGATGATGTAAATTAGAAAAAAAAACTGTTTTATATTAGCGCATTATTACCAAAAAAAATAAAACCATTTTATAAAATTTCTATTTTTCTTACGTACCAGTTTTTTCTTCAGTTTTAATATTAAACTATTATCCGAAATGACTAAAAAAACAGTTTTTCGATTAATCAAATTAGAAGTAATAAGATGGATATCATAAAAACCAAGACAGAGTTTATACAGATGTATTATGTTTAAATTACAGCTACACGAAAAAATATATAGTGTATGTAGAGTCGTGCGCAAATATAAATTTACACCTTAAGGGTGCGTGGCAACAGATGTGACTTATCTTGAGACTCGTGTAACGGACAGAGCTGTCATTAGTTGTGTATTGCATTTTGTACGCAGAGTACAATGATGAGTGAAAATAACCAGTGGTGTAGTGGAGCCAGAGCTCGCAAATTATTACGAGGGAATTTATAGCGGAATCCCATACTTTCAACCATTGGCCACATGCACTTGGAGACAGGTGAAACTTAAATAAACAGTCATCCCTAAATTTATATTCTCGATAGTTTTTGGACATAAGCGTTGTTTTAGCGTTTACAAAAGCTAATTTATTGCTGGCTAAGATCATTTCTCAATAACGTAAAAGAGGTGGAGTGGGGTTTAAAATCAAATACCACCCCGGTATTTTTTATTTAGCACTACACCACTGAGCATAACTTAACCTAACTCATAAGTAACACGACGAATTTTATAAAAAAATATAACACCCCTGTAATGCACATATGACAAAAGCACGACGGTAAAAGGTACACAAGACATCGTGTAAAGCAAATTAAATATGAATTTTAAAATAATTTTTGTAGGTGATATATGTACGTTTCTTTGGAGAAAATCGGTGTATGAAATTTATAAAGTTTATCGGGCTCCAATATACATTTGATTACATAAAAGTGTGTACTTATTTAACTATATCAAAACTCGTGAATTTTTGCCTACTTAATGCTTGAGAGTGGGTACCTAGTACCTATCTATGCTCATCCGTAAAAGTTTGTCAAAAGCTCAATTTGTAAAGTGGAAGAGTGGATGAAAATTTATACCGAGAAAATTTACGAAGAAATACGAAGAGGTCTCCAATCCCGGACACCTATAGGTTATAAAGTTAAGATTAATTATTGTATATTGACGAAAATCTAAAAAAATATGAATTATTGTGTATTGACGAAAATTAAAAAAAGGAACACTTGACAGGCATAAAAAAACTTTAGCATCAATTCGGAAATGGCGGACCACTCAAGAACCGAGGGTCATCGCTTCGACAGTGATAGCGTAAAATTAGTACATATTATTTGTAAAAAAGGAAAGAAACTAGATATTTTAGAAAACGTAGCTATTAATTGTAACAAAAATGTTATCAATATTCAAACACCTCATACACCCACCCAACTCTAATCCCCCCCCCCTCCAATCCTCAACCCTAAGTAGCACGTAGTCCTTTAGTCTTAAGTTTAGTATTAGTAACATTACTGAAGATGATGCGTCAGTATTGAAAACGTTATAATAAATAACAAATTAGTATTTTTATTTTAAAATATAATCAAAAAAAAACTGAATAATATAAATGTAATTTTATCTCGTATGTTATCAGCATATTAACACATCAATTTCAGATTATGTTATTACGATGCTTTTTGAAAAAACAGGAGATCCATTGATGAGTAAAGTGGGAAAGAGCTATGTAATATACAATATATTATATAATGTGTGTATATTCTGGCTATTTTGTTCTGATCACTACACATACTTGTAGAAAAGCTATTATCGGGCAATGATTCGACACTGAGTGTTATTGCATAATTTTCTACCACTAATAAATAAATTCGTAAAAATCGCGTTTTTAAATTTAAATATTCACGTAATCGGGCAGTATCACGTTATCATCATTTTCAGAATATTTGAGTCCAATGCAGAAGACATAATTTTTCAATTCCTTCCAAGCTTCTATGTTGATGGTACTGCGTGTCCACTGTTAACCTGGTACTGCCCTTTTATTATCGATCCAGCGGGCTTTTGGTCTACTCAAATTACGTCTTCCGAGGTGTCTAGTCAGTTATTTTTTCACTCATTTTCTGTCTTCTCGAATAATTAAATGTCAAACCCACTGCCTTTTCAGATTTTTCACTCGGTATCCTAGTATCCGACTTCGGTTTTGCGACGTATCTATTCATTTGTACTTCGTTTACTCTCTCTCTCTCTCCATGGCACTTTGGGCCATGTCGAACATTGTCATCATGATATTAGTGAGAGTTCATTTCATACCCATATGTCAGGATAGGTAGCACTCATTGCTTTAGACTTTCTTCTTAAAATGTTTTAACACGTTTGATTTGAAGACAATCTTGAAGTTTCCAAAACTTTCTTGAGGAGCGATTTTACATTGATGAAATAATGTTGATACATTTATTTTTAACATCTTTTCAATATAGAGAATCTACCAGACTCGGAGAAATCATTTTCAACCTACGTATTACACTTGATTGACATTGCACATTAATAAATATATATACTATCATCATAATCACCTTTGGCTCTACAACTTAGCATCTCAGAGCTCTTCGAGAACACACCTCCATCGGTCTCTGCACTGGGCTATTTTCCGCCAATTGATGATGCCAATAATAAACAGGTTTTTATTTATATTGTTCTGTCACCTCATCCGCTGTATTCGTTGTCTTCCATTATGTTTATTAATGAACAGGCATTTTGGGAGTTTATTATTAATTTGGCTCTGTATGGCCTGACTATCAAAGCCTCCCTAATTTTATGAATTTTGTTACTAGGTGTATAATATTATAATAGAATTAATTTTTACCACCTGTTTTGAAGAAAGTTTTCAGTTGAGATTGTTTAAAATTAAAATGCACCTATTTTGCGGCGCGTTACGCAGTGAACTGTCCGCATTCGGAAGATTTCCCCGCGGCGTAAGATATGTGAATATCTCTAGAGCTTTCTTGGCAAACTTTTCCCCGGAAAAGATTGTGATCTTCCCTTGAATCCTAATCAGGGTTGTCATTTTGCTTATCGAAAATGGAATCTATTCTAATATATATATAATAAAACCGAACAAAATACATGTTTTTAGCTGGAGAGGGGGTCGTTGAGAGGTTTATCACAATTTTCTTCTAATAGTACGTCGAAAGGAACAATTTATGATTCTTTATATTTTATGACAATATTATGTCCGCGTAATGAAATGTTGCATCAGTATTTCCATTGCGATATCCATATTCATATTTCTCCCACACTGCTTGTGCAGAACGTTGGGTAATATATGAGATGAATCACTGAGTAATCCATGAATTCCAAGAGACACGAGGCGTTGAAAAGCCTTCGAATCACTAAAGTTACATGTGTTGGAGAACTACAAAAAATCTGATATTCCCTTTCAAGTATATTCACGGTATTAATGAACGACTATATTAAATGTCAGAGCTTTGGAATAAAGATATTTTTGTCGGTTCATAAAAGATATATAAATAACGTGTATGTATGTATTAGTGATGAGAAAAAATGCTACTCTTGACTCATTGGTGTGATTGTGATTGGTATTCGATACCATCAGTGATTGAAAACTGTGACAGTGATCACAGTTTCATTACTTATACGCGTGCGCCGCACGATATCACAATACACGAAATAAATAAATAAACATAATTTTGAGCGTATATACTTATATTATTCTAACTTCATTTGCGTAAAAAACGTATTTTAGTATATATAATTAATACATATCTAATTTAATATTATTATAAAGAGAATGAAAACCCTTAGTTTATTATTCGGGTCAAATGCGTACAACTTTTTGGCAGAATGTACTAGATGGTGCTTATCATGAATTATTCACACCAACCACAACCAAATAAAAAAAAAAAATTAATCACGATTCACGATATTCCCATTCCCATCACTAATAGTGAGTGTGACTCAAAATATCAGTGATTGACTCACGGTTAGTGATTTTGATCTTATCACTAGTATGTATGGGTTAATTATATTACTGATTTCTGACTGAGTAAATACATAAAAGAAACAAACCATTTCACAGCAGCATTAAAATTAGAGTATGCAGTGCTACTTGTGATTATTTATCCATTGATATTTTCACGTGATATACGAATATGTACCTATCTATCAGACGTATGCAGTCAGTGCATTGAAATTAGCAGTACGTAGCTATATATTTTTTAAATAAATATTTATGTGACAAAATATTCCGATAAATTAAAATCTGAATAGTATGATAGCAATTGTGACATATAGATATTACGAGATTCTTATTTTATTTCGCGGAAATTATAGTTAAGTTAGTTAGCTTATTTCAAAGTACTGACTGCGCTGTCTACAAAGGTAAAAATGCAACATTGGATTATATTGTAGATATATGTATTGGACAAAAATTACAGCTCCAATTGCCTATTAATCTAATTATTAGAGCAACTGACTTACTAAATTATATCTATAATATAACATACACAATTTAGAAATATTTTTAATAAGTAATAAATAAAAACATAAATACATATTAAGTTATAATCTACAGGTGTTAAATATTATAATTGCAGATTAAAAAAAATTAAGTTTATTTCAATTTGTCTCAAAAAAAAAATGGTTATCGGATATTGCAAGCCCTTATTTTTGAGTTAAATAAGCGTTAGATGGATCACATAGTTAAAGAGGCATAAATAATTATTATTCTAGAACTGTCTCTATCGACATGCTCGACAGGCGCCCAAAAGACCGATCCTTCAAGTGGAATTCTCTGATAAATTATCGAAAATATTACGAAAGATTCGCTTAGGTGGTTCGGTCATATGAAACGGAGAATGAGGAGAGAATGGTAAGAAAGATATATGACACAAGTGTTGATGGCACCAGAAGTAGATGGCGTCCGCGGAAGGCTTGGCACGACCAGGTAAACCAGATACTGGAGGATGGTCCTATTAGAAGCCTCAATAATCGGCGAGCTCTTATGAGAAGGCGTATGAATGTGGATGAGGCGAGAATTGTGTGTCAGGAGAGAAGAATGTGGCGCTCTATCGGCGTAAGTAAGTAAGTAAATGTAAGTATTATGTTAGAATAAAGTGTCGCGCTTAGTTAATTTGAGCTTACTTAACTTCAAGTAAATTGTTTAGATGTAATGTTTATTATAATAAGATAGTTAGTAAAAGTTCAGCGCTGATGCACTTGTAGTAGTAGATTAGGCGGTCTAGCCGCATGTTGGGCATCGTAGAAAAAAAAACTAAGCGAATGCAGAATACTCAAGAGTATTTATAGAATTTGAAAAAAAAATTGGAACAGCAAAAAGTAGATCACCGTTATTATAACGCAGAGGGTGAGTGGGGTCAATTGGCTGATGAATATCCAATCAAATAACAATGAATAAATAACATTCGCAGACAAACGGCTAGACATTGATCGGGACAATCACGCCAGAAGTGCAGTGCGTCTTCGTATAAGTGACATCTCAATGGTGTTGACCTTGTAATATGACATCTGGTATCTTGATATATCGCACACCTAAATCAAAACTAAGACAACTCAAAAAAACAAGAATTTTGAGTTATTATTGTATTCGGATACTTTGTCATATATGCAACTAACTTAGCTCCAGTTCTCGAATAATGTCATTTCAGGAGACATTTATGATGTTATTTAGTTTCATAACTTTAGTAACAAAAAATGGAGAAAAATGTTTTTATTTTTTTGTCTACTAAACAATGACTTTTTGAGTTGTCTTAGTTATGATCTAGGTGTGCGACATGTATAAAAAAGTAAAAAATATTACGATTAAATATCATCTAATATTGATACCTATTTCGATCTGTGTCATTTTTGGTACCGTCCAGAAACGGGCTTAAATCGGGTCGGTCCACTGTGGTGGCGACCTCCTACGAGATCTAGTACAATCCATTCCTCTTTGGATCAACAATGTTTTAAAGAATTTCTATAGAAGAATTTAATTTAGCTAAACAATACAGAATTGGGTAAACCTTTAAGAGATATTACGTTTTATTCTTGTAAAATAGTTCATTGAAAATGTATGTGTACCTTTATGTATGGTATCATTATGTACACGGAATTCATTAGTAGATACTTAATTATTTCAAATGAAATGAATTAACTAGAAAGATATGCAGAAAAAATCTATTAAACAAAAAAATTATTTAGTTGCCATCGGGATTCGAACCTGGATCTTTTCCTATTTGTGGAAATAAGTTATGCAATTTTGCCATATCAATCAAGTAAGTTCACGACAAATTTTTGAACTTATACTCAATAGCTCTTTCAAATTGACATAACTGTTATTCAATTTTTAAACTATGAACTATGTTCTGAAAAAATGTAACTTCAAAACAATAATGACATGTTCTCCGTAAAAAGTAAATTAAAATCAGATTTTTTTTAAACTTATACTCGTCATGAAATCAGTTGTTTTGAAACAATTTACGCATCCATTGTACTAGCATATTCACGTATAGCAAGACATTGTATATTTTCCCAAACTAATTGATTAGAGTCATACCCTTAGATTAAATTGACAAGCTTGTTTGGTCTGGCAGTAAAATACTCGCTAAGCGTTCAGGTGGTCCCGGCTTCGAGCATCAGAGTTTGAAAAACAGTTAGAATAATGATGTGACATGCATTATGTTATCATCATCATCATTACGTTTGCCGTTTTCTACCTGCTGCTGAATGATAGCCTCCTCGAGTGTCTCCCACTTTTTTCTGACTATTGTTATTTGATCCAATGTTTTTTCAATCCAATGTGAGTTTTAGGGCGGCCTGTCGGCTTCTTGATTCCCCTCGGGTACCGCTGAATAACTGAGTTTGTCTAACAATTATCTATCCTCTGAATGATTGCCATTTCATTTTCTTAGCGTCGACTTCTCTTGTTTGTTTTCTTACCCACATGTATATTTTCCTCTCTGTCCCTCTTTCCCACACATGTATTCTCAACATCTTTTATGCGCCTTTGCGTTGCCATCATCGTGAGGGGGTGATAGACTGAACATACTACGCTGTACAAGTGGGTTGTTGTGTGTTTTCTTGCCACTTCAAAATAAGACCACTTTATTTTAATTTCTGAAAAAAACAATGCTGTTAAGAATTGTTATCTAGACACTTGAGGCTTCCCTTTCAAAAATAATTCATATTTCCGCATTTTTTACGAAAATATGGGTTTTTATTATTCATTTATATCAGAAGTTATACAATAGATTTGGATTTTTTTTAAATATTACTTAGATAAAACCTTTACACTAATGTAAAACTAGAAAATTGAACATTTTATGCCATAATTAAGAAAATACAAGCATTATTAGAAAAACCGCGACCATTAAATTTATTTTCGGCGTGTCACAAAATTGCCCTAATATAGAAAATTCTTGCAAACATGAAATATATTTTCTTAAAATCTTTAATAAATTTGTTTCTGTAATCCAAGTCAAGATTACAGAAACAAATCTGCACTAAACCAAATTAGCAAAATGTTACAAATTAATTGTTACAAACAATTCAATTTGTTGTACCTACATATGATTAATTTTCGAAGTTTTTAAAACACTTTGTGAATACAAATTATTTTAAATAATATATTATATTTACTTACATTCTTTGAGGCTTCAGTTAATATTTAAAATCAAGTTTTATATCAAAAACACAATAATTTCTTACTAAATAATATTTATATAAATCCTATTAAGGGCTGTTTTTTAATCGGCGATTTGAAATTAAAAAAAACCCGACTGTTAAACACCGTTAAATAAATTAATAAAATAATGATCTTGTCTGGGGTTTATAAAATAAATATTGCATCATAAAAACATATTAATGAAACAATAAATAAGCGTATTACCTAATGATCATGCATTTATTTAGATATATGTAGTTAAACTTATATTTTTAAGACTATCAGGAAATTTTAATAAAATAAAAATTTCAGTGGTGATAAATTTGGAAAATGTTGCAATTATTTAATTACTTGGTTAAATGGTTAACGTGGCGTAATGGTAACGCATTCTCCCCGTAAAAAAATGTTCCGGGATCGTTTACTGGTGGTAAACAAATATTATTTCGATTAGATAGATTTTTTCTGTATATAACTGATTCATCAAATTTGTTTTGAAATTATTTTGATTACACGAGGAAAATATTAGGTGATTTGTTATTTTTTATATTAAATTTATCTCTCTTGTTAATATTATTTTAATTCGTGTTAACGTCTGCTGATGCAAACATCATTAAAATTGCTGTTAGCACTGTTTTGCGAAACACTTATTAAATAAACCGCCTACAAAATACAGTGTTTTATTTTGTAAACACTAACTCGGTATGCAACCAAGTTGGGTCATTATTCTTATCGGTAATAATAGTTCATGTATATGTCTGTGTGGCTGATATCGCCCTCATTCTTCAGATTGCTGATGTTGTTGATAGATTGCAAATATAGAAAAATCTTTAGGTAGATAATGTGGTCGTTTTCATGCTAGACGGAGTGACGTCAGAAGAGTGGCGGGCAATGGATGGATGAGAAAGGCTGAGGGCAGAGCTGATTGGCGATTCTTCGGAGGCTTTCTACATCCATCATGAACTCCATAATCACACATGTAAAAATAAAAGATTTTTTTTTTTGATTCTACTCGTTTAATTGACTTGAGATGAGACGCTTTTCGCCTTGTAAGGGCATTATCAATCTAACAATTTAACTCAACAACTTGTATTTATATCTATAGTGCGGGACACTTATACAATTATATTTGCATGAGATGAAAAGGGACAACATTATTCATTGGAATTCTGAGGATTTCAATAAATATTTGAATGTCTCTAATTGTTCCAACTATTCTGTTTCAACACTAATGATATTTTATTGTCATGGGTAATATGTAGAAAAGGACAGCTATATAATTTTACAAATATAAGAAGACAATTTCTTTTCTTAATCATAAATTACAGACAATTCGAATATTTGATTCTGCCGAAACCTTTTTTCTGTTATAGATCTATAGAGGATGTGGTACAGGATCACCAATTCGACATTGCTGCATTAATTAAAAAATATTTATACTTGTTGATTATTGTTGTTGAATCATGCAAACATTATATAAATTCCAGAATACCAATGTCCAAGACGTTCTGTCCTGGACGCTCTCCTGTCTTACGCAGGCGTCCTTCTTTGCCTTATTGATGACAGATGGACGATATTTATCGTTATTAGGCGAACACATTCTTATTGTGAAGTTGTAATTATTCAGAATATAAGTCTGTGATATTTTAAATACTAATTAAATGTATTAATTATAAAGATATACATATAAAATCAATTTTATCGAAAAATATTGTTGCGCTGCCGGGATTTCTTTCCAAATCGGGGAAGATGCGTTATCCAACTATGCTACAGCGACATTATTTTTGACGACAAAATCACAGACCTATGTTCTGAATAATTACAACTTCACAATAAGAACGTGTTCAAAAATGAAATAAAAACGAATTGTTAATTCTGGCGTCTGCTATCGGTCTACTCAAAAGTATTTAAGATTCCGTAAAAACAGAGTAGATGGCTTTCAAATAATGGAACGATAGATGTATTAATTTAAAAAAGTGTAATATATAGGTTCGAAAATTTGTCGTCAAAAATAATAGATGGATAATGCACCTTCCCCGGTTTGGAAAGAGATCCACCTTCGAATCCCGGTAGCGTAACAACAATATTTTTCGATAAAATTGTTTTTATATGTATATCTTTATAATTAATACATTTAATTAGTATTTTAATATTTATCGTATTACGTTTATGATAAACCAGTACGAATCGAAAGATATCATTTATCAGATTGATCTTTTGAACAGTGAATATAATGATAACACGAATGCACTGAGCATACGTCAAAGATGTATTGTAATTCGTTGTACGTCACACAGCGCTCGACTGAATAAATTAAATTTATCTCCAATAATTTTTCGGTATTTTTTGTTTGCTTTACTACGAATTTTACACGGGACATTGTACAAGGGTCACAGGACAAACAGCAAAGATTGCTTTCGTTACAGTTTTGCTACTAGATATTAATAAAAATATACATTATCTAGTGATCTTAATAGTTATTATTCAGATTTCATTCTTCTGTTTTGATGGTGTTATTGTTTAAGTGAGGTCTAGTAATTATTTATTGCAAGCGAGCTAATGGCGCTTATAGAAATCGAAAACTGGGCCAAAACCCACGGCACGGCTCCGGCATCCCGCTCGACCGGTTCCACGGCTTCCAGAGACGCATCATTTTACTTTATGCATTATCATTTCGCATATTGTAATGAATACCCGCCGACATTTTCTTACATGCTCGATCGTGTACAAAATCCCAATATATAGGTATAAAGGTGTCTTTGCCGTGGCAGCGACAAATGTCATGTCAATTTGCGTCCACTACCTTGAAACTCATTACATGTTATAATGATGGGGTTTGTACATTCAATTGTAGGCTTTCTTGCCATTATGCACTTAGGTTCGTCCCTTCGTTCGTCTGATTTAGGTAGTTCAAGGATTGATGCTGATTGGACAAAACAAAACATGTTAAATTAATTTTCAAAAATCTATCCCAACCACTAGATACTAACATACACGTATTATTTATAGTTCTTTCCTTCGTTGTCAAATTGATTATATTAATATTTTGTACTGTCTATATAACATAAACCTAATTTTTATTTTGTGTAAATGAAAATAATAAATTAGTGGGAAATGATTTTACACCAACAATATTTAAATCACCGATGAACTAATTTTATAATTAAAATGTAGTCATAAATAATGCTCTATACATAGTGCCTACTGTGGGAGATTTATACCTAACTATTACCGTAACTTTTGAGGAAAAACCTTGACAATGGCACGTGTTTCCATGCTGAAACGTCGCCCTAGGATTCCTTAAAGAAACCATTTACAAAAAACACAATCTAAACTAAAAGAGGCACTAGTTACATATACTAATGTTCGCGGATAGCTTAAAATAATCGTATGTATGTATGAATAATAACATATCGTCATTTTTTTTGTCAAATGAAGATATTTATATCATTGGATTTGAATTTTCGCGGGGAACCGTTCTACATCACTAGTTTCGCGATAACGTCCGCTAGGGCATGCAAATCAAATAAATGTAACCACCACATATCTGTAACCTCCCCGTCAACTGTGCACAAGTCAAGGGAATCGTACCTGAGTCTATTTCAGTTTCAGTTTAGAATGAATCTGCTCCTATTCTAGAAAGGTAATTCTACAAAAATCATTTAAAACTAGTTATGTCTCTCTCCTGTAAAGTACACAATTCTTAGATAATATGTGGTGCTGCTGACGATGACGATATCACTAAACGAAAACACTAAAATGATTAATTTAAACATATTCTGAGCATTTTATCTTCACTTACCTCTTCTGTCGAACTATACGCATCTTAAAAGGCAGTATGATATTGAAACATACTTTGTCTGTTCATTTTGTATGGAGACAGTAAACCGACCGCCCTTGCATGATACGCACTTTAATTGGTAATAAAATTGTCTGTGCATTTCTTATGGAGATAATATTGATTCATACAGCGCAGTAGAATTATCTACGATCAAAATGAGTTCGCAATTGTGTATTATTTTAATTGCAAGCTTAATGGAAAATTCCGATGGAACACGTCATCCAAATCGAATGTTACCTACCAACAGCGGAATCATTGAAGACGTAAGCAATCAAACAATGCAACGTGTTTCGTGTTAAGTTGTGCATATATTTAAATTTCATAAGATTATTTAGAGCAAGGCGCGCCTCACCGTCTGGGCTCCCTGCCTTTGGAAATGAATAAATGGCAAAATAAAGAGAGCGAAACGCTCACGAATGGCAACAGTGCGGAGTGCGGGGTTATCTCTGCATTATCTTCGTAATTTTGTTTTCAAAACAGATTTAAGTGAGTTTAACCATTGAACCACTTCGGAGAGTCTGATTATATCGGGTCAGCAATGAACCGGCTCCGTGACACAGGTAAAAACTACCTCATCCACAAATAAATCGCCCGTTTATTGTAGATACAGGATCTTTAGGGTATCCGATACTGTTACGTGGCCTGATTGAAAACGTCAGATAAACTAAAGATCACTTGAAGTATTATATTTATGGAACATCCAGCAATACATTATATTGGGTCGACGCTTAAGTTCGTAGCGTTTTGGTTCTTCGAGACGAGAGTACTTTGTGAAGAAATTGTTTGACGTATCGTGTCATTTTAATGCCATGATTATTTTTTTTGTCGAATACGTCTTGAATTTTTCAATAAAAGACAGTTCGCTAAATAAAATGGTGTGTCAAGTCCATAAAAACGAATAATTCCGATAACCATTCACGTAAGATCTGGCCTAATGTTGTGAATCTAGTGGGACAAAGAAGGCGTCATCTACCACGAATTGTTTCCGAGGATTCAATTTCGAGGTCGCAATACAAGAAGCACGTCCGTGAAGACGGCATAAAGTGATTTTTCAGCATGATAATGCCCGTCCGCATACTGCTAACATTATAAAAGGTGATATTTTAGAGATAAGTTGGGAGGTTACTTAACATCTGTCTTATTCTTCTGATCTTGCTCAATCAGATTTTCATCTTTGGTTTGACGACTTCTTCATCGGATTTCTTCAGGCGTAGAATCGACAAACTACCAGCCAATCGTAAATAATGCAGGAAAATATATCATTGCTTAGTATAATTTTGTTTTATTAATTTAGAAAAAAAAACCATTACAAACACACCCAATTTTGATGTGTCTATTAATAGTGGGTTCATTGATGCAACGTCAACGGAAAGGTCTAGAAAAACTCTATACATATATAACAATTGCATATTGTTTTACCAAGATGGTAAGGAAGTACTTTTTTAATATGAAAAAAACGGTAAACTTTCTTTTAATAAATGGTGGAACCGGAAATCTTAATTGAAATAATACAATCAACAACTAACCTATCACGCCGTCAGCGTCATCGGGGAGCCGAACAATACACCCGTCTGTCTTGGCAAACAACTTTGCCACTTCCTCATTCACAATTCACACATCTTTTCAGACTCCTAATGCGGTTGCGTTTTGGTTACAGATCTTTCTCTCAGAATGTCTTCAATCAACATTTCCTTCCGCAATATCACTAATCAATGATTTAAAAACAAAAAACTATTTGAGCGCAGAATTTATATTTTTTATTTAATAAGTCTACTGTCAGTGAATATTCGAGCGGCTTATTCGATACAATTGAATTAAATGCTCCCCGAGGAAAAATGAAAAATAAAACACAATTGAAATAAATGAGGTAAAAAAATGATGTCTTTTTAATAAAAATCATAAGTACCTACAAAATAACATTTTTTTTCTAAAAATTCATTTAATTATTATTCACCGTATTACGTTGTAAGATTGTGGTAATACACAGAAACGGAATTAAAATATAATCATTTTTGTATTAAATATTTTTCATCTAAAATCATCTAAGTGATCGCTTAGCAACCGAATGAATAATGTTAGAATCAGCGTGTTGTACTAACATTTAAGCGATTTATAATGATGATTGAAGAATTAACTTCCGTGGTAATTAGAAGAACAACTTTACGTCAACCCAATTTCTAAATAATACTCATTTGTCAATATTTATATTCGCTATTCACGAAATGTGGCAGAGGCCTGGTTAAAAGATGTTGAACATTTCTTAACTTTGAACACTTTGAATTTTTCTCACGAAAACTAAAAAATATTATATCAACATCATAATCATCACTATTGGCTTTTCAATCTCTGGTGGATCTTGGTCTCTTCAACAGTTACCCTTTACCGTTCTCTAATTTACCGTTTCTCTCTTAAGACAGATCTTTTTTTGAGGATATTGTCGCTCCTTTCGTCTTAGCGTAGACCTTCCTAAAGTCCTGCATCCAATCCAAAAGCAGTTATCAGTTATCCTCTTCACACAGTACAACCACCGAGATCTTGATATTTTTATAAACTTTGAGACGCTCACCTTATTATACATATATAGTTAATTATTGTAGCGTCTTGTATAACACAGACAACCAAATATATAGACATGAACTAACGCAAATTATTTGAGTCAATATTTTCAGTTTGGTGTCACCCGCGTGACCATTTTGGTACCACTCACGCAATTAAATAGCTCCGCGGCTTTTTTTAAATAACGATTGAAATGAAAATTTAAACGCTGACAATACAGTATGCATTAATGTAAAAAATACGTTTTGTTTACACGAAGATTTAATTTTAAATACTTTTACTGTTGCATAAATGTGTCATAAACTATCGTATTTATGTTTCCAGAAAGAATGTGTGTCCCGTAACTAATGTTCCAAACCCCTCTCCTATATGCACACAATATTTCATGTCTGGTCTGTGGTCTACGCTAAAATCAATTTTATAAAGCCAGCTCAAAGATAAGGAAAATTTTTCAATATTTTCCTTTCAAAAACATCCAGTGCACGCTCGTTCTTCTTAGTTAGTATCAATGTTTCAGACGCATATACACAATTCAACACATTAATTCGAATCATTTTTTCCCATATTAAATTCGTGTCCATCTGTGTGGCCAATTGTTATTGTTTCGCTGATATCTGATCCCTGCTTCGTGATTCAAATATACTTATTTATTCGCTAAAAATTACCGCGGTCAGAAATCGTGGCTCAATTTGGCTGTAAACAGCAATAACGATGCACTGAAGATATATTTGGATCATGAAAATAATTGCGCCTCGTCTCAATCATGGTATAAACAATGCTCTATACATTGGCCGCGGCAAATTGGACTGGAATATTGGAACTTTCGCTTCACTCTCGATTACACCGATAACCGGTTCGCGAATAACCCACTCTCTCCGCTGAGATATAAATTATTATGCCCGAACTGCGCCATCTTGTAGGTACCGTGGGCAATCTTTGTACCTACAAGATGGGCGAGCAAAATCAACAAACTAGAAATGATGGGTGTTGACTGTACAGTACATGTTATGTATTAGAAAACAAATTTAGTGTGACATTCCTTTTATGTTATACACGCGAAGAAGTAGCCTTTTTAATATATTTACAAAATTATTTAAGAACACATTATTTCATTTAGGATTCGCCGTTTTTTTATGAATAGATGTAAGTACATATATTATTAAAATTGTAAAATTAACTTTGTGGTTAAAATTCACTATTTTTATTTTTAACTTTGTTTTATTAACCACTTATTGAGTAAAAATACATCTACCGGTTTAGAAAAATACCATTTTGTTCTTCAGGATGTCAATAACTAATAAAAAAACATGTTATCGTTTCTTTAACATAATCTTTTTTTAAAAAACAATAATTATTTAAAAAATAAATTCAGTACCTAACTCAAATTGTTACTTGATGACACAGAATTACAAAGTACATATATTAATTTATAAAAATTAACAATCTTTACATTAAGTAAGCGTCGATCGGTTTCGATACTACTGTATCTTCATCAGGATGAATGTTCACTAACAGATCCAAACAATAAAATATGGAAATACATTACTTGTCTGCCGGGGGCGTGGCCGCAGTCATTGTGGGAGTGGGGGAAAGAAATTACGAATATATTAATTTTATGTATCGAAATCGGTCGACGTTAAATTAATCAAATTAGTTTATTTAGTTATAAAAGTTTGTTATTTTTTAAAATGATTAATTATGTCTGACCATAAAGTTAGTTAACATAGGTTGTATATTTTTTACCATATTAGGCAGGTACAAGATGGCACTGTGTTTGTTTATAATTTTGTTGTAAAATGATATTTATTGTGATATGAATTTAACACATATACTTATTACGGTGGCAGAAATGCAATAGAAATACGTATCTACTTAATGCAAATTAAAAAATACCCACTTAATTTAGGACAGCGACACCTTTTTAAAAAAAAAGCGTTTGCCTAACACGGATAACGTTTGTGAAAATTTATTAGCATTCGATTTAGCAATAAAAATTGATTATACATTATATATATTTTTTAAATTGGTTAGATAGAACTTGAAAAATTAAGTCACTCCACACTCGATACGCACTGTCGATACTATCATCACTACGTTAGATTTTATCTTCAGGACGTAATATATTGCACTTTATGTTATAACACCATCGTGCGTGTTAAGAATCTGTGCGATATGATACGCTGGATAGCTGTTAATAAGACCACGTTTGAAAGAGCACTATGAGAGTCGACAGAACTCACTGACGGAGATCACTTATTTTATTTTACTTTTACAACTGAGTTTGAAAGTTCTGTGCTACAAAAATAATTATCTTATTACCGCCGCCGGGTGCGGAGATCGAAGTTTCAAAATTGAACTTTAGATTCGTGGACGGTTACACCCAGTCAGCCACCAAGCCAAAATGTATTCAATGTCCGAGGCGAGACTCCAACATTGAATATATCGCGCCATAACCCACGCATTAACCCTTGTAATCACGACACGGTTATTCAGTTAATTAAGCGATTTGAAATATCTTTAAGCAAAAGGTTAAAATTAACTGGTCGTGCATTAGATTAGATAAGATACGTTTAATGGCATATTTATATATTTTTTACATCAGAGGTGAACATATAATAATAAAATAGTATTGTATAATACATTTATTACAAATAAATTGCTATTAAGTTTACAAACTTATTATTTTTGAGTGGAATGCCACATGTATCACATATGATAGATTTAGACTTATCCTTTGCTTTGCTAGACTTTTGTTTATGTTAAAGTAGACAGTTTTTGATATATTTATATATTATATTAGCGAAATAAAGACGCCCAATAAGTTTTAAATGTCCGCCGTTTATTCATAATGTCGAATTCTCTACCCTCGTTAATTAATTTTTGAGGTTTAAATATTTTTTTAATAATTTTATGATAAGATTGTTTTTCTTTCATGAATATGGAAATTATTATGTCATCCATATCCGTCGCTGGCTCTGTTCTCATCCTGTATCATACATGTTCTTGAACCTGGTACATGACGCGTGTGATGTGTTACCATCTCCAGTATTGTAGTGGACCCATTGTGAAAGACAATTTAGAAAAATTAATATAGATAACCTGAGTGTTTATCGATGTGAATACAAAAATAACGCGATAAATTTTTTTCCAGAAAAAAAAACAAATTGTTAACAATAAATAATTTCATTCGGTTAAAATTAAAAACAAAACATACTTTTAGATGAAAATGTGTATTCAAAATTTAAAAAACGCATATAAATGTCACATAAATCACAGACACCATACTTTTTTTTAAACAAAACACCAAAATTTATGAACCATACGAACCCGTGACCCTCGGTCTGATCACAGGGCGACTGCCAACGCGGTGAAGCTTTGGCGAAAGGAGTCAATGAAATACTACGAGAGAGAGATGTGACTTCCCAACACTCTGATAACATGGCACACATTTTAATGCGCAACTTCCTGTGAGGAAGTCGGCTCTATCGACATGGTGGGCGAAAGCCATTTTATATGGCCGAGCGTAAAACGCCGAGTGAATCTTTAGCGGGCACATCCCATTTGCGGGATTCAAAGTTTATTGGCAAAGTCGTGAGTCATACAGATGACATCAATTCTTGGAGCGCGGGCCTTGCCGCTTCTTATAACGGATGGAATTAGTCAACGAGAATTAACGATGAATAGAAAACTGCACCAATTAGGTACCTTTTTTCATAATTAACAACCGAAGAATTTCAATTCACTTTCTTCGATTATGATCAGGAAATTCTAAAATCGCCCTCCGTTAAAAATTAGGATTATATCGACACAATAATTTCCAAAGTTTTCATCAAACTTCGATCAAAATTTTATGAAAAATTTACCTTGCAAAGGTCTCAGTTACGTTCTTTAGCCAGCCTGATCCGCAAAAATTGAAAATTGTATTTTGTAAATTGAGTCAAAACACTCTTTTATTCCACTACACTTTTCATTGTGTTAAACGATATAACGTTTTCGGGAACATCTTCCCATTATCAAATTCAAGTTGAATTATAATATTGATAATAGAAATAGGAAATTTATCCATTGAAACCTATATTTCTAGTTGATTCTATATTTTGTGTTAAAATACCACAGAACTATGTTCTGAAAATGCAACTTCACAACAAAAAAATGGTTTTCCTTAATGTTTTATATTGTTTGTCAAATGTGTTCATGGAATTTAGCTGAAATTCAGCAAATTTTGTTTAAATATATTTGCACCATAGCATAATCGCAATTAAATGGGGAGAATTAATGTAATAAATGAGATAGCATAATTGAGAAAACATTACTGTGGTATTAGGGGTTGACTTCTCAGCTGTGCATATATTTATATACTCATACATTATTTCCAGATCTAAAAGTCTACGGTTCGTACGCCGCACACGTCTTTCCAATGCAAATCCAATCGTTTTTTAATTAGTCTTATCTTTAGTATGTATCTACAATCTTATTAGTTTTAAAATATATAATTAACTACTTTATCCATTGATTGTTTTGCTCAAAGTCTGAATACCCATCCGCCTGTAGGTTAAACCGCCTAAGGGCGTGAATAAGATTGGGCCTATTTGATCGCACATTAAGTTATTTCTGTGGAAAATTTTAGACGATTAGTATTTCGCCAAAACTTAAGACTCTAGTTGGATTTCCAGAATAAATTTAGACATTTTTATATCTATGTAATATAGATAACTTTTGGGTGATAACGTACACGTTATCTGTATAAAATATTCATTTTTAATTATCAAAAATAACTTTGAAAAGTATTTATGAGTTGTTTTGGGCATTTTTGATCTCAGGGCGTTATTTTTATTTCATATAAGATTGTTTTTCTTAATTTGACAAATTAGAATATATATTAATAATTTTATTAAGGAAAACACATTCTTATAATGAAGTTGTAATTATTCAGAACTTATGTCTGTGATGTTTTAAATACTAAATTAATGTATTAATTATAAATACGAGTATATACATATAAAATCAATTTTGTCGAAAAATATTGTTTTTGCGCTAACGGAATTCGAACCTGGATCTCTATTTCCAATCCGGGGAAGTACATTACCAATTGTGTTATAGCGCCAGTATTTTTCATGACAAATTTTCGAACCTATATATTACACTTTTTCAAATTAATACATCTGTCGTTCCATTATTTTAAAGCCATCTACATTGTTTTTACGGGATCACAAATACATTTGAGTAAACCGACTGCAGACGCCAGAATTATCAATTCTTTTTCATTAAATTGATTGAAAATGTGTTCTCCTTAATAAAATAAGTTGTATCAATGTGTCCAAAAATGTATGTATTAATTATAAAGATATACATATAAAATAAATTTTATTGAAAAATATTATTATTACGCGACCGGGATTCGAACCTGGATCTCTTTCCAAACCGGGGAAGATGCATTATTCAATCGATATTATACATATCGATATTATTTTTGATGACAAATTTTCGAACCTATATGTTATACTTTTCAAATCAATACATCTATATTTCCATTATATTAATTATATTATATTTATCTCCGAATCCTGATAATTTGTCATGACCTTTGATTTATTCTTCATCTCAAGTGTAATTGAATCGGACATAAAGCCTGTCGGTAAACGCGCACAGTTCAGCCAGATATTCTTTCAAAATGATGTTGCTGCATTCTCCGACGTTAAATTGAAGCCATTGAGTCCGCCATTGGAATTCCTTCGCGGCTTTAAGTACAAAGCGACGGCCTTTCGCGCTCGAGATGGACCCTTCAAGGACAATGGGTTTGAGATGGACTAAAGAAAAGGGTGTGAAGGGGTCGATTTGAGAAACGTGGTAAAAAAACATCGAAAATTTTTAGCAAATAATATTCAAACCAAATGAAAATTGTACTTTTAATTCGTGCAAAATTATTCATTTTTAGCTACATTTTATTAATTATATTCGATGAAACTATCATATAGTATTATCGTTGTACAAATTCGATAAACAAATTTCAAACGAAAAGCAGGGTCATGTAATTGTTGCCATGGTTAAAATTGAATTGCAATACTTTACGTCCTTCAAGAACATATATTTAGATACGTATTTATAAGATGCATTTTATTGAAATTCGATGTCATTTATGGTACTTGTGCGTCCAGAAGTGGTTTATGTTTCAGTTTTTCACATAAAAAAATATTGTATGTGTACGCGCACCATAATGGCCCGTCTACATGACGAGATAAATCTCAGAGATTTTGTTAAGATATACCTCTGTACCATATACCATGTACATGTGTTGAGATTTTGATCTGGAGGTTAACTGAGAGAACAGCTTGAGATTTCTATAAAGAGAAAAAACTCAAACCCGTGTATACAATTTGACATCGAGACTAAACACGTGCGCACAAACGTCACCCAGAACCATAGATACTTACAAGTTTTTATTCTAAAACGTTAGATAAACAGAAAGTATTAAATAACAAACATTTCTATGATTTTAACTGCCGGTGGGGAAATTCAAATTCTCTTAACTGACGCACGGAACATCAACGATCAATAGACTGACATTTGACGTACAAGCATGAAGTAGGACACTCGATGGAGAATTTGGTGGACGAGAGTTGTCTCTAATAGTATGGAGCTTGTTAGAGATTGTCTACAGTCGAATATTTCATAAAAATTTCTTCCGTGGACACATCTGAAGAATTGTGAACCGAATGAAGTACTCAATTGGCTAACCCTGTTTCGTGTACAGGGTTAACCAAATTGAGTCATTCGTTGGCGAGAAACGGCCGTAGCAGGAAGTCAGGATCGTTTCAGATTAGACACCGCGCGTTGCACACGATGCACGCGGCGCGGCAGGGCGAAGGACGAGTGCGCGCCGCGCCACGAGGCGCCCCGCGTCGCTTTGCGGTCGAAACAAATAAAATGTAGGCACTACTCGTGCTGGCTGGAATTTCTGCCCACGTCGGGCGGCGCAATGTGAGGCGCGCTTAATTGGCTTTCAGTGATATCTACACTACTGACGATAGAGGTACACTTAAGGCCGGTTGTGTGATCAGTAGTAACTTTTTACTATAGTAATTTATTACTAACGCCCGTGGTAAAAGTCCTTTGCGGGTTGTTGATACAACAAACTTACTACTGTCTAAGCATAGATGGAGATGTCTATAGGCGTCACAAATAATCATGAAATATGCTTCATTATCTATGGATTTTTTCGCCTAGGCGTTCGAAATCTGTCACTTTGGTGGTGAAATTTTTTCGTATTATATATATTAACAACGAGATCATCATCGGAAAAATAGCGAGATATCGAATGATTAATTGTCGTATACTGAAATTTTCAAAGGATTCTCGGTTTTATAATACTATCGGATATCGCAGAGTTAAATGTGTTTACTACGAGATGTACTTTCGAAGAGTGAATATATTTTTACTAACGATCAAACAACCCGTTTTCGCAAAAATATTTACTTACTTTTTTTACTGTAGTAAAAAGTTTCTACTGATCACACAACCGGCCCTTAAACTGCGTTTATGGTTTGTAAAACAGATCTAGTAGATGTAAATAAATTACAGAATGTAAATTTGTGTAACAATACAGTTCTTATTCGTAAGAAGATTATTGATTATTTTTATAAAATTAAAAAAAACTTTGAAGAAAAATATTATTTGAAAACCAATGATACAATTTTGTCTCATACTCGTCAAAGAAAAAAATGGTTTATTGCAGAACATTACCTAATAGCGGTAAGACACTCGCCCAGCGATCATGTAGTCGGAGGTTCACTAAGTTACTTCTATTTTCATAGCAAGAGTTTAAAATAGTACCAAATACCAGGGGCGTGCAGTGCAAAAAAGCTGTACATTAGTGAAAGTCATGGAAAACAAATATAAATTAAATAATCTCTATATTATAAACGGACGATTTATTACAATTACGCTAGCGCCACCTGTGTACTAGTAGAATCTTTAATTGCTTAGTTCTAGAAACTACCACGATTACCTGCCGCTGCAGGC
Organism: Eubasilissa splendida; assembly: GCA_031772225.1. Lineage (NCBI taxonomy): Eukaryota > Metazoa > Arthropoda > Insecta > Trichoptera > Phryganeidae > Eubasilissa > Eubasilissa splendida. The sequence continues at coordinate 11,016,265 of CM062848.1, read as the reverse complement.
GCAGAAAAATTGTCGTCCTATGTTAATTACATTTTGAGATATTAAAATTGCTATCTTCTGTTTGTAAGCCATCGTTCTACTCAAGCCATACAATTGGCTACCTACTGAATTGAAAATTCCTTTTGGCTGATCCGTTTTGTACAGAGTCCTTACTTATGCTGTTTTTTAACAGAATGACATCTGAAAAGTTTTTAGCTTTTAAAGCTGCGTGCAAATCATTGAAGTGTCTACATTGTCTTTTACCAATGCGCGAATTTTACTATCTTGTTGTTGTACTATGTTGTTAACGTGTTATTTTCATGAACATTATTTTCGTTCGAGGTGCATGCTGGATTTGTTTTTGATTTGGAAAATAAAAAAAGCAATCCTATGTTAACTTTTAATAAAAATAGTGATTTTATTTAGTTATTACGTGAAAGATTTTTAAGAATCATGTTCAATTATAAAAAGTGTTTAAAAAACGTTCATACATTTTTTATATGGATAAAAAGGTATTATTTTACGTTTAAAATGTTTAAAACCACTATAAATAGTACTCAAAAATTATAAATAAATAAACGGTATAGTCGTATAAACGTTTAAACGTTGATTAAACGAAAGTTCATAATCCTATAGGTATACAATATATAGAACATATTTTATATATGATTGTATAATATCAATGGTAATAGCATAACCTAAATTTATACCTACTGCACGCCACTACCTCATACTATTTCTGTGTGTGCTTTGCTGACTGAGGACTGCGATTTTCGCGAGCTGCCACTTTCTTGATGTACTTTTCCACTTTTTCGGCAACCTGCAGATCTAATGTCATCTAATAAATGTTGCTGTTTTTACTCTGTCAGTCCAGTAGAAGGAAATTTTCTTCTTCCTCTACGTCATCCAACGTTGCCCACATTAAAAAGCTTCTTCAAGCTATCTTCCCTTCTTGGAAGATGTTAAAAAGTAAGAGGATACGCCTCTGGCATATCGTAGACGTGCAGTTCATACATAATGGAGACATTTTGGTTACCGACATTACGCGTAGCATATGTCTCAATCTTCGAGGTATCAATCCACTATTTTTTCTTAAGTTTTAGATTTCATGATTTCACACTATAGAAAAATATTGAATACACCAGAGAATGCATAAGCCTGATCATAGTTGTTTTGGACATATGTACTACGGTAATTTAACCTCTCGTCAATTCTGGACGTAATACTATTCACCAAAACTACGTATGCGTCATTTGATTTCTGGTTACTATCGTTAACTTTAACAATTAACTTTTTAAATGTCATGAGCGCGTTAACACGCCAAACGTTGTATGTCGCACCAAGCTATAAGCGTGTTAACACGTACTTTTGAACCTTACAAAGTGTAGGGATTAACGTCATATTTTTAAGTCATTTTGTTCTCTGTGGACGACAAGTCCCTGTATTCAAGACTTTTAAAGTCTAGTTAAAGTCCTATGTTCCATTTCAAATAGAGTTGGCAGTTGGAAAGTTAATTTAACTCCTTGACAAACAAAAGGTTTGGAAGGAAAACCTGATTATGTTAGTCAATGATCATTAGCTATGTTTTATCACAAGATCGAATGTTCTGGTTTCTGGTTTAACACGATCAAGTAGTGCAATCATTTCTTCCTCTGATGTTGCGATTTAAGTTGGTATTAAACCTATACACAGCTATTATTAAACATTATTAATAAGCTCCTATAAAGTAGTAAACTAGACATGAGTAAAATTTATAGAATTCACGTATACATTATCTCTAATATTTCCTGTAACTGTCCGCCATTACTCCTACTAAATATACGCCAGTAAAATAAGCAATCGTGCCCAGCATCCGAAACATCCATTTAGTTTTAGCCATTTTATAATCCTGGCCCTTCCGAGATTTGGATTACGAATTTCCTATTCCCGGCTCACATCTTGTCTTCTCAAAATTATGTGCTAATGGACGCTTTAAACAGATTTTTTGTGCTCAATAAATTTACTCAATTGGGTACGAATTTTTAATAAGTTCAAATAAATACAATGTTTTCAGTCGGTAATGAAAGGCCTACGATTTTTTTAAAAGATTTCTGAGAAGAAGTCCATCTTTACGCCTCCCCGTGAATATCAAGTTAGAATTACAATTCTCAAGTCACACACGAGCAGCAATGTAAGACCTTTCTTGGACATTTCATTGTATGAATACGAATTGCCATTGAATATGCAGACTGCGTGACGGTCCGAGTTGGCGCGCTACTTGCTTCTATAAACCAATATAGTATATTATAAAGATGAATGATTAAGCTTTGAGCAGCGGCGTAACTACGCCACTGCAGCCAATATGGTCTTAAAAGGTCCACGCCACACAAAACTTTTAATGTAATCAGTGGTAACTCTTTACTATGGTAAAAAAGTTTCAATTTTTGTGAAAACGGGTTATTCGATCGTTGGTGAAAAATGCAATGGTAAACTAATTTTATTCTCGAATATTAGATGGTAAAAACCGAAAATTGTTAGTTAAAAATGGCGGATTCACAGCTGTTTCAAAAGTCATCTGTCACATTAATACTTTGAATGTTGCAGTACACGACAATTAATCATTCAATATCTCGCTATTTTAATGATGAGAGTTTGTCCGATGATGATCTCGTTGTTTAATATATTAATATATACATTAGCATATAATACGAACAAATTTCGCTAGCAAACTGACAGATTTCGAACGCAGGGGCGAACAAAGCCATAGATAAAGCATATTTCATGATTATTCGCCTTGCACACTAAGAGGGGAGATTGTCTTTTGACAGTAGTAAATTTGACGCAAGAACAACCCGCAAATGTTTTGTACCGCGGGTAAAAAGTTACTATAGTAAAAACTTAATGGTCAAAATTTACTATTGATCACACAACCAGCTCAAAGTATCGATACTTTGAAAGTATCAATATTTTTTTCAGCGCTAACATGGAGTAATAATTTTTAATATCAAGTACAGCCAAGTATTAATGAATATTTCTGGGATGGTTTTCATTCTACCGATAAAATAAACAACAGATTCTATTAGGTACCGAACGTCTTTAATATTTTAAAACTAAGTCCCAAAAACATGGATGCCATATAGTTATGCAAGTACAATTATTAGGTTGCAGGGTCAAGATACTCATATTTAAAAGCAAACAATTCGATTATTGTTTGTAAAGTTACATAAATATTTCAGAGAAATTTGGTGAGATGTTTTAATATTTATTTATTTTGTCAGAATGATGCGCGAGAATTACCACAGAATGATGGGCAGAGAACACTGCCTTCGCGCTAGTAGTATATTATCCTTTATTTGCGCAATTTCAGGATGGCTAAATGGCAATTAAAAATCAAAGGTTATAATTTCATGGAGTAAATTGTAAACGTATATTTAGAAAAGGCAAATAGTACTAACTTATATGAACGTTGTAAACGACAATATATATTATTCATAAATATAAATTAAGAGATTGGTATACTTGAAATAAATTTATTATAATACACTTGAAATAGATTTATAAAATCCAGAAATAGATTTATAAAATCCAGAAATAGATTTAAAAAGGTAATTGTCGCATAAGGAAACCTCACAATAAACTTCTGATGATAGTTAAGAAAATATGTTTTTTGAAGTGAAACGACTGTACCGGCACCTGGTGACGGTGTGTTACTAAAGTTATTGCGACATCCGCACCCAACATTGGCTCTGTTTCCCCAGGCTCATGTCCTGGCGTGTGACGCTTTATCGTCTCCAGTGCTACATCTCGAGTGCCTGTGAAACGACGATATCAAATATAATGCTCTTATTTTTCTTTCGATGATAATAGATATTATAATAATAATGATTATAAAAATAATTTATAATAATACCTACTTTCAAAAGTTTTTCATTCTATCAAAATTAATGTCATAATACAATTAGGGATTTAAATTTAAATACAATTTGTGATGAAAATCAAAACACAAAATAAGAACTAACAAAATATTTCATTATAAACGTGTGCTCCATTTTTTATCAAATAAAATAACTAATTAAATTACCTTTACCCCAAATATAATTTTTTAATCAGTTCCTACACTGATTCCATAAATATAAATAATTAATTATAATTATTATACTTAGATAATTAAGATTATCGTTGGTGGGTCTGCTATTGTAAAGATAGCAATGCATGTTGTCCTTTAATCTTTGTTCAATGAAAATTTTGTGATAAGTAAAGAAATAATAATAATTTAATAAATAAATTGATTAAATTTTTAATTTGTCGTGACACCGTGTGACATACAACGAATCACAATGTTGATTTATTTGCTATATTGCTCATATTGTTATATTAATATTTATTGCGTGAAGTTCATAATGGGAATTAAACTATGATAATAGAACGCAAAGAGTAGGTGTTTCAAAAATTCCTAAATAGAAATCTGAACAAAATTACAGACGTAAAAAATACTTTAAAAAAAATACTATCTAATATTATACCAAATTAATGTTTAATTTATGCAAAAACTTACTGTTATTAATATTTATAAATGTAAAAGAAAGTGTAATCTTTTTAAATAATACAGGTACTTGATTAATAAATAAAAGTTATCATAAATTGTTTGTATGAAACTTACATTCATCTCAATATGTTTACTTTAATATAAATCAATTTAAAAGAAAATGGCCGCCATGTATCAACGTTAAACTGGTTAGTTATTATATTAAGCGTCCTTGAAGCGATACTTTTGCAAAAATTGTATTAATAAATGATCTAATGTTACGACTGCATTGTTGGCGTCGGTGCGAATGGCGCGCTTCGATTCAAAGTCTCCGATCGGTAACGAATGTTTTAATTTGTATTTATTATCATATCATAAATTTCCGACCAAAACAATGATACGGGAGCTCGTCTTCAGAACACTACTGATTTATATGCAAAAGTACAATTGCACGGATGACGGCAATATCGTTCACAAACGAACTATTATATTAGATACTGGTAGCATTACGTAAGCGGTTAACTAAGTAGGAGCGGAGGATTGAATCATGTATCCCTCGTCTCGTCCTTCATAAATATGTATTTATCCATATGATGTGACTTCATAATATGATATACAATGTGATGCACGTACAGCGCGGTCAGTTGGGGCGAAATAACATGAAGCGCCGTAAGAAAGACGTTTTTTTTTTTGTTGTGCGGCATTTGAGATGAATTGATTCCGCCCAGTCAGCTGGAAGCATCGCCAGGAAATAAACGGAATTCCTCGGACACAATATTCCGTAGAGCCATACTGTTTTAATGATCGATATAAAAAAAACATTAAACATTTTTCGTTTCGGATACAGGTCAACAACCTGGAAACGAAATGCCGCGAAAGGCCCATCGATAAATCATTTTTACCACTTGTTATGTACTGAAATATAATTTCGGGTATTTTACATAAACTAGCATTTGCCGATTGCTTACAGTCAGGCCCTGTGGGCGACTGTTGTGGCCGCTGCTCGGTTAGGGTTTTAGTGGAATCTATATTTCAATGTGGAAATCCCTTACTATATTGCGTCAGACCAAATATAGAACCTACGGAAGCCCTGGCCGCACAGCGTTCACCTTCGCGGCCACAATAACCGCGTGTGTGATTTTTGTGATGTATTTATTATATTTTACGACAATTCGACTCCGTAATTTCCAACTTCGTTGGCGTCTTCAAACGACGTTTGTCCTCTTATGGTATACATTAACAAAATGCAAAATATTCATTTTCAAAGCTGGCCACGACATTTTTAAAATTAATTATTATCCACATTATCTCTGGTAATTAAAATAACAAATGAACGACATTTTTCATGAGTTATTTACTAAAAATATAATAAAGCATATTGGCGATTCACATTCAGGAATTAGCGATTACGTTTTTTATTAAAAAAATATTATTATTTGTGTTGGGCAACTATTCCCAAAATCGCGGGAAACAATCAGAGATAAACAAAGTCCAATTAAAATTTCCCACGAGAGAGTTTCGGCTACTTTCGAAATAATACTTATTTTGCGGTCGGGTGGGCCGCGTAGCCTTGAACTTGTAGGTTTGATTCGGTTGTGTGATTGCGGCTGAATCATACGAGAATTGTAAATATGAAACTTGTGCTTCGCAGTTAAAATTAATATTTTTTTCGTCTAAACAAAAGTGTAAAATTAATTGTTAATATTTATGGATGGTTAAAAACTAGCGATTTATTTTAGATTTTACGAATACCTATAGGTGATGTAAAAAAAGGCGTTATTGTGGAACTATAGAGTTTTCGGGCAATTGTAGTTCTATCAACTTCTATCCATAAGAAAATTGTGAAAATGTTTTGGCAGGAATGCACCACTTTTAGTTTAAAAACAATATAATATCACTAGCAGGAGCTATAATATCGCCCGCAGGGCCTAGTAGCTTGCTAGGCGGTTATTTTGGTGGCTTCGATGCCGATATTGACCGCTAAACTGGCTTTAGGTTTTAATGTGGAAATTACTTATTATATTGATTTAAGAATAGTGTATTGTGCATCCTTATTATATTCCTTTAGATAAAATATATATTCTATGGAAGCCCTGGCTGCTCAGCGGTCACCACAGGTCGCGTATCGGTCACTATCGATCGCTTCGCGATCATAGCCAATAGCCGCAGGTCCAAGTAGCAAAAAACAATCGGCTATCGCCGATTCCATTCTGCATTGGCCTCCCTGGCATTAATTGTACAAACGGTATTATTACGTATTAATTTATTCCACTTAAAGACATTCTTGAAAAAACTGGGATAGTGTTTACATAAATAATTCGCATTATTCTGCACTGTAAAATGCGACAGAATAATAAATTCATACGATTTCACTCACGGCTTTACATACGACGCGAGATGACTACATATAAGAGAGATGACAGCGTCATCAAAATTCCTACATTGCAATGTATTATCTTCAGAATTTTTTTCGTGCATTTGTTATACTTTTCTCTTTCTATTTATTATCTGTAGATGGTGATATCGATAACAGTCCCAATAAATTTCGTACCTTTTCTATTATCTGCCCGCCACTTGGTTGTTATCTCCCCGCCACTGTCCACTGACTCAGTTTATACTGTTATCTTTTGTTCCTGTTCTAATACGATGATTTATATACTTCACTTGAGTTCAGTAGTCTATCTACTTAAGTTAGATTAGATTAGTTTAATTTATATATATTTTTAATAGTTTAAGTTATTTGCTAACTAAAGTGTCAGGATACCTATAGCGTGCCTATCAGAACCCAGCAAATAGCAGAAAATAGATAACAGGAGAGATCATTATTAACAGACGAATGCGTATGATCCATACTCGTATATCATTAAATTAAAATTCGGAATCGTGTTGAAACTGTTTTCTATTGACGGATGTCACATATTTTCCACACGCGATATTTCTTTACGTTTTAGTGCATATTTGGAATAGCTTAATAATCTATTAGTAATTAATCTATCCGCGGATGTTTTCCTGGCGTGAACACCGACGTGACGCAATATCAAAGCATTTTCGATATAGCATTAATATTTATGATTCAGAACGTTTCTTCTGTTCCGATGCTAGGAATTCCGCCTGAAAGTTTTAATGCGTTTAATAATTGCACATTAAACATTGCACATAGCTAACCAAGCGAGACAAAGGTAAACAAAAGCTGTCAATACGTTTCTCCCGAGCTAATGACCCCACCATGTGTTGTCGAGTATTCGAAGAAGTTTAATGTAACTTAACTCAACATCGCGACATTTTTTGAGCCAGTTCCGACCGCGATATATTTCTGAGACAGTTCCAGCCGCGATATATTTCTGAGCCAGTTCCAACCGCGATATATTTCCGAGTCAGTCATCAACTCTTTCTCTCTTCATGTTGATGCTTGAAATAAATTTAATAATATATTGTTTTAATCTGACTTCGTGTGTCGTTTTCGCCCACATTGGAGTAGTGCTGATTTATTCATATAATTCTAATCCAAATTTTGAATGTAAGATTACTACAAAACACAATTAAGAAAAACGTACTTTATTAAACTGTGTACGTTTGACTGCACACCACTAATCAATTATCATTCTTGGTATTAATGTTTTCTAAATATAACTTAGAATTAAAAAAAAATTTGAATGGAATATTCGATAATATCGTACAGTTAACATCAAACACAAAACACATTAAAGTGCAACATCTTTACTGAGATACATTTTCAGGTGTGCAACATCATATTTCTTTAAAATTTACCAATTATTATTAATCGCTCATCTGTCGCTATAATATTCACATCCACATAAAGAAACAGTTATTGTAATAGAACGTGCAGAATTATTCACACGAGCCGTCTGAACACCTAAAGTACGATATATTCGGTTACCATTCACGATAGATAGATTAAGATGCCTTACGTAACGAAGACGCAACGGTTAGATTTATAAGTTAAGCTAACTTGTTCTGTCATTCATCATTTCTTCAGGTAGTCACATGAGATTTCATTGAAAATCCATCACGAGAATACCCGGGTTAATTCCACAAAAAATAAGACTCTTAGTAATAAAAAGGTACTCTTTTTATAAGACACAGATTTTGTCTAATTTGACGTGAATGTCGAAGAAAGGTTGAAAATTATTTTCAAATAAGATAACAAGAGGAAAAGAAGACAATACTAATGGGACAGAAATTTTGTCGAATTGATCCCTATTACAGAGACCAACTAAAAATAATGAACGGCGTATTGGGTTTGCAACGAAAAGTTTTCGGTAAAACCGCACGAGACCCTGTTTATCACTAAAATATTAAAATAAACCTTTCGGTAGATAATTCACGTCGGCAAATCTCCAATGGAAGGGACAAACGAATGTACAGGTGTTTTTTTGTATGACAGGTAGCCCGCGTTCATTGCCCAACGGTTATCAGGGTTGCCACACGTCCCGTATTAAGAAAATTTATTTAATTTTGCAAAGAATATTATGTTTACGGAATTGTGACTGGTTTGCAAGAATATGATATTCTACCCTATTCTGAAAATAAAAAATGTTAATGATGTGATTGTCTTTACGTTCGTGTAATTTTTCAAATTTCAAAATGATATTTTGAAAAAAGACATGTTAATATTTTTCGTTTAATAATAATACGCAAATAAAACATGATTGTTAATTTGTAAATTGAGTTGAAACACTTTGTTTTATTCCATTATATTTCATTATATTTAACGTTAGAATTTTGTCGGGAAAGTTTTCCCATTATCAATAATACAATTCAACTAAAATGAAAAACATTTTCAGACAGTAATTAAACATCCAAATACCGCCCATTACATCCCCTCTCTTATCCATTTTACCTCCAACCCCACCTCCACCTCTCTTACCTCTAGACAAACTATTAATTACAGTTTGACAATGTTTTTAATTTTAGTTGATATATAATTTATTGATATTGGAAATATGTTCCCGAGAACGTTCAACGTTAAATATTTAGTTTCAACTCAATTTACAAAATAATCATGGAATCCCACAAAGTTTCACCAAAAACTTTTCAACAGTTATGATAGTTAAGATATCGCAAATGGTTCACGGTATTTGAGAAAAGACGTGATAAGTGCACATAAAAAAATGTAATAAATAAATAATTCAAAAATTATATAACCTTTCTATGAATTCACATTTTAAGTGCCATCAAATATGCTTCATAAGTAATAAATGTAATGAATAGATATTATGAAATGTAAATATTTTATTATCAGTAAATTATATTATATATACGCCAATAAATAAAACCTTTTACATATTATTTAATTGATGTAAAATAATGTTATTAAATAAATATTAATGGAATTATTCGCCTTTATACACTAAACTGATGTGAAAACTAGATAAATAAAATGTTATTAAATGTTAATAATTAATAACCAATTAAGATATTACTTAATACAATTGTTAGAATAACGCACGATATAATCGTTGAATGTTCCTCACAATATAATAAAAATATATTGAAAATAATCTTATATAATTTGAGGCCATCCCGTATTTGAGGTGAACACTGTTTGTCAAGACAAACCTGCCAGAAATGCTGAAGGAGCCCCGGGCAAATACTGTAGCCTGCAGTTTGCCTTGGCGAGGTCGCCCCAGCAGGCACCGACTGGTAACAGACAACAAACACTTCGCCTTTGATGCGTGTAATGATGTATAGCAACAATAAAATGAAATGTTATTCAATGAAAATAATTTGTTACTCCGCAAAAAAACATTTATAGTCGCAAACATTTATTATCAACTTTACGTGCACAGTTTTCTGGAACATTATACAGTTTATGTCTAATCTCGATAACCAACGTTTCCGAATGTATTTATAGCATTATCGTTATCATTATCAATGTTAATAACGATTATCGGTTAGTTTCTCATAATCATTTAAACTTTTGTACACAATATTATAAATAATTATTTTCTTATAAAGAGAAAAACTTGCAGCTTTTATAATTAAGTAATCACGAAAGAAAGAGTATTGCTGTACTATTGGAGAATGTTGCGTGTACATATTATAAATACATACTGATAAAAAATACAATATAAGACAATAATTGTATGAAAATGAATTAGGTTAGGTTAGGATTAGGAAAAAACTTTACGTAAAATAAATAAGAGACGTAAAACACAAAAAATATGATTATTATATAGTATATAAACAAAAATTAACGTAAATTTTTTTTTCACTATTTCTAAACAGGTTCAACATTAGAGAAAGCAGAAAAATGTCAAAAAACGTCTAAAATAAAGTAGCTGGGTAGTTAAACAAAGGTTTATATATTGAAAAGAATAATAATTTTGATATATATTAAAATGGAGTGCTGTATGTCGAGAGAATATACAGGGACCTAAGAGTTGAAATCATAATATTGATGTTGTTCTTGAAATCGGTACGGTATCATTCTGGCCGTCCGTAAATAAACCGCCGATATATTTTGAATCGTCTTGGCGCAAAACCATCCAAACGTCGCATGTTAAAACTGTTGCTACGTTTATTTAGACATTCGAACAGTCGGAGAGTTATAATTAATACATATTTATAACAAAAACTAATTTTCTGCGTCGTTGGACAAACCATCATGTTTATTGTTTGTATATACAAGACAACATAGTTGTTGTAAATATTATATATCAATAATAAAAAAATACTAGGAAGAATAGCGAGAAATAGATTACAATGTAAATAGTCATTGCTAACTTGTTAACTAGCGAGGCCGGGGTGAGGCGACTGTCTTTTGATCAAACTGGTAAATCGTAAATGAAATAATAATTCTAAATATAATTTGATAAAAAATTCTGTTATTATATTTTTTTATTGTAAACATGAAAAAAATATCTGAAATAATAATTACATAGGTATATGAAAGATGGCTTGTAAAGGATGTTTTTTTAGAGGATGGTTTTTCGAATTGGCAACACTTTTTCCATCGACAGCCAATTTGACAGCTGATAGGTGATTTGTGCTCAGTTTGGTTTGCCATTTCTCCATGAATAGATTTACGCCAGAACGACGCTTGAGAAATGTGCAAATTTATTTCGAAAATCGTGGTTCAGTACGCGAAACTTACCGTGCACTACGTCCATTTTACGGTCGACATAATCGTCCATCCGAGCAAGTAATTCGAATAACCATGGATCGTTTTGGCACCACGCATACTTTAATTGATAATACGCATCCGCCGAGACGCCGTACCAAAGAAGCTGTTGCCGCAGTGGAGCGTAGAATTGAGGAGGACCAGAATGAGTCGATTTGCCATCGTGTACAACAATAGATTCATGATTACTGATTTTTTCGTTCCCCAAAGAGCTGTGGTTTCAACATGCCTCACAGTGTGCGCCACAAACAATTTATTGAAGGAAACATTCGATGAGCGCGTAATGGACCTGTGATATGTGAAGTCTCTAGTTTACGCCGATAAACCAGAGTCGATAGACGACTTGGAAGCCAATATTCGTTGCATTATTGCCAAAAAGTGGTCGAACATTGGATTTATTCGAGCCACGGCGCTCATATGCGCGAAATCATATTTAAACATTAATGACATAAAATTATCTTTCGAATAAAGTCAATACCATGGCCATTGGCACGATTTTTATGTATTTTATTTAATTTTAAAGTTCTATACATCTAAAAAAAAAACAGTAGTGATGGTAAAATCGTTATTTAAAACGTTATTTTGACTGTTATTGTGTTCGATTGTAACGGTGATTGATAACCGATTAACGCAATTCTTCGAGCAATGATTGGTACACTAGAAAGTAAGCCTCCGACAGTTAAATCTTAGTTACCAATCATCAACACAATCACAGTTACGTAACGGTTTACCATCATTATAAAACAGCCTTTATAAGTGTCAAATTATTTATATCGTGATGAATAAATAAATTAAAGTAACTTATAAAAATCTCATTTGGTGAACAATGGTGATGTCTGTTTCTAATGCATCATGATGACTGAATTGGAATTATGGAGTTAAATATGCATTTTTTTATTAATGAATAATAAATATCTTTGAAAAGTAATCAAATTAAATAACTAAAATACTATTTTAGTAATACTAATAGGAAATAGTCAACATAAGTTATAATACATTTTTTCGATTTATCATTTCTCATTACACACTATTTTCTTTACCGTCTTTAATATATTAACACATAAAATAGATCAAGATTTCCCGCACATAGCGTTTACTGCTTGGAAATAATCTATGTGCTTTTAAAATAAAGATTCTGAGAGGAAGATCTAAAACAAATGTGTATGTGAAACCGTTATTGATTTTCCATAAATTATCAAGTACAATGGGAATGTTTTAGGGGCTGTGCTTTATTGCGTCCCCAGAGCTATCGATAAATCTCTTCATTTTTTCTCTATTTAAAAAAGTAAGATGTCTACATGTAAATAAACATTTTTTAAATTTTCAAACCAGGACTAACGCTAATCCTGGCTGTCGGCTTCGACTGGAGGATTAAACATACATTCTTTGGTGTCCATAAGAGAGGTTCTTACGATCAACAAACAAGGACGTCAATAGAGGTAGTGTGGATATGGAGGTGTTTTTTATTTTTACGCATCTCAATTTATTTGACCCTTGAATTCTTTGACTTCTCCAGAAAAAAAAGAGCTAAAAAAGAACTTAAAATGCTCGCAATAATCTCTAAAAGGAAGATGAATTTATTCAAATTTACTTGACAGGGAAATTAAAATGATAAATGTTTAGAAGGGTAAATAAATTAACATTGTGAATAAAGAACATCAATCCATATTCATTAGTCGGGGGTTCGATTCTCATTCCAGGAGACCAACAAGTTAGTCCTATTTTCATAGCACAAGCGTTTAGTTTAGTTTGATAATAGTAAGAATATTGATGTATTCTGTGGACCATTTTATTTTAAATTACTTCTGAAGAAATAAAGAAATAACGAAATTTTGTAAAATAATAATTTCTCCTAGATAATAGCGCAATTACCGGCCAAGAACCTTACTGTGTAGTATTACCTAACTGCATAATATATATGCAGAGAACTTTGATAAGAAAATATTTTTTCTGCCCATTTAATTAGGTCAGGTAAAGTCAGTGAGTTGGTGATGTTAGCGCATCAGATCAGCATATCGACTCTAGGCAGTTTTGAGTACGATTTATACGACCGAAACATATTGCTTTGTCATAGAGTCCACCGCAAGCTCTTTGTTCTTGGCGAGACAAAAAATATTTCTCCTTGTATCCAGAAAAACATACGGGTCCGGATGGAGAGGGTGCGGTGATGTCACGGTCAAATAAAATAGCTGCTGTTCACCTAACCAGAAACCAGATACTTTGCGTGCCTACCTAATTTATATATATTCCTATTTTCCTTCAAATATGAAAATAGATTATTTTTTGTTACAAAAGTAATAAGATCCTTAGCATAATGTAATGACTTAGGCAAACAAAATGTAAGGTGAAAAGAAATACGGTGACATCAAGATAATGTTCAGATAAATCTCTTTTGACCTGAGGATAATTTCAAGATCAAAACCAAAACTTGATACGACGATACATGTTTTAAATAAAGGTCGGTGTACATCAGCTAGTCAGTCTGTTCTCCACACCCAATACAATACAATTGACAACATATGCTCAGTACGTTCGTCGTCAATTCTTTGCAGTTCAGACGTACTTAGGATGCGTGTACACACTAAATTTTTCTCGTAAAACTCACACAAAGAACAGTACAACATTCGTGCCCAGCGAGCTATCATTTTTTGTGCACTGTGTTTTCGCGAAGCGAGTAGATTGACTACATATCTTACAAGATACTTACCGACCTTTACTATAAAATCTCCGAGATCCGAGGGTTCTGTGTTCCATCTATTCAAAAACGCACTTGCAGGCGTTTTAATAATTATATGGGATTTGCATCGAGAGAGTTAGCTTGATATTTAGATGCACGACACGCGATCGATGATAACCAGCTATTGATCTCGCTAGAGTACTTGTAGAACAGTACACACGATTCTGATTGCACAATATTCTCTCAAAGTTTGTCTCGAGATAAAAATATCATTCATGGGCATGTTTCTTAAATAATATACAGATTTGTCCTTGTTCCTCAGTTTCCGTACCCCTGCGAACCCCTTGAATACAGCCCAAGAAACACTATATTTTACGAGGTTAACGAACCAGCGGCGTTCATATTTTCTAAATAAAACATGTGTGAAATCTGAACCCAGCACGAACAGGCTGTTGTGAAACTAGATATGTTTAGTGTGGACTAATAACTTCATTTAATATGGGATGGGGCACCGAAATGAGGCGAGAAATATGATGTGTTCAGTCACTTTGATTGTGAAAGATTGGTTTACACGTGGGGATATGTTACAAGCTGTCAACACACAGCAAATAGTCACAACTCAAAGGCAATTACCAGGTAGTTTAAATATTTTATTATACAAATTAATAATCGAAGGTAGTAGAGTAGATTCAAATATATTATATTATATATGGGGGCGAATTAGATGTCTTAGGAACATTGTTTGTTTTTTTCTTATTATAGGTTGTAGTATATGTTCGATTTATTTTAATTTCTACTGTTTCACGCATATTGAAGGAAATATGTATAAATCAAATATAGAAAAGTCAACACTATTTGATTTTAAAAGTGATATCTGAATTTTTATTGGAATGTAGGGATTCAGGTTTTTTAAGAAAAAATAAAATAATACTACTAAAAACTCAAAAAAAATTAATTGTGGTCTTAGTATGGGCTAGCACTTAATAGATAAAAGTATACTTATTTTATGACATATATTACCCTACATAGTACATATTGATTGAAATACACAGAAGAAAAAAAATGTTTACATAAATCACAAATGTACACGTCTTTTTCGACTCCAGTACAGTCATTGTGTGCCCACATCAAACACTGAAAACATTGAACTCAAATGCGCATGGTGGCCCATATTTAGACCAACCGCCATGATAACTTTTAATGACAAAAAATATTTCAAAATAAAATAAACCATTCATTAATTACTTTGTAATGATATTTAATAGGTACAAAATGTTTTAAATTGGAATAAATAAAATAATTTGCATACCTTTTCAAAAGTTTATACAGCGAGATTGTCACCACACAAAATATTTCTCAACACTGAGCACGCAAACGTCGGATTAGCAGTATGTCTCGTTCATGACTATTGGCTATCTTCATGAGAAGGAGTTTTAAGTGTTCTACACTAGATGGTAGTTATTTTATTAACATAAAGCCTTACTAGCCCATAATCAGACCACTGCCCATATTTAAACCACTTCCTCTATGTATTCATAAGACATATATGACATTTGAAGTAAGCGCCTTTATTCGACGTTGGACTTTCTTCGAGGCCCGCATACAAATATGAAACTGTCTTTGTCGAACCGTAGAACCAAGATGGTGTTAAAGAAAAGTGGGTATTAGGTACTTGTCTAAACGAGGCAATACATATTAATACTCTATGTCCACGTGTTGGAGTGACAGTACGTGAAGTTATTGTTCGGACAGCGATTCAATAACGGGTAAGCGGCGAAGAACAAAAGGACCTCACAGAATTTGTATTTTAGTCTTTGAGAATCACTTAAACCATGCAAAACTAATATAAACTAAAATATCAAATACATAGGTATGATTTTTGTAAATACTTAACAAATATAAATTGGTCAACATCTAAATATATATACCTTTATGAGCTTTTACATAGAAGTCTTTCGTATTTTCCAAGTATATGCACAAAAAAAAAAAAAAAATATAGGCAATTTAATTATCACAAAAGCGCGAACCATATTGATATTGTGAGTGTGATTGTGTGATTTATATTAGATTGTAACGATGATTGGTAACTGAAATTTAACTATTGTACTTATGGTTTCGATTATAGATACTAGTGATTGCTCGCCGAATTATGAATAATCAGCACAGACCAGTGAATGAATAGACATGAAATAAAGTGTACATACAGGTTTAGAACATTAGTTGCGGGACGAGGGGCATTCTACACACATTCTTGGTGTAAACATAAATCCGATAGTTTATGACACATTTATGCAATAGTAAAAGTGTTTATTCTTCGAAAATTAAATCTTTAAGACGTATTTATTAGTGAAATTTTCATTCCAATCGAATCATATTTAAAAAAAAAGTTGCAGAGTTTTTTGATTGCGCAAGTGGTGCCAGAGTAATCACGTGGGTGACACCAAATGAAAATATTGAGATAAGAAATTTGCGTTAGTTCATGTCTATATATTTGGTGGTCTGTAATAATCAGTTATTAGTCATCTTCACAATCGAACATACATCTCACAATTTTTTCAAACTCAATTAATTTATTAGTTTAAAAATCTGAATTCAAATTAAGATTGTTAAACTTTTTACATTTTTTTTTAGAATTTATAAGAAATACTAAAACTCTCCTCAAATTTAAACATGTAAAAAGATGGATGCTCAGTAAAGGTTGTCCATATGTATATGTGTATACACACATATAAACAAATTAATTGTTGTATATCGATTGCTAAAACTTGCTCACCTTGTTGTAGGGACGTAATTTACGTTTTTGTACTATACTTCATACATAGATGCTTAATGCTTAAAAAATAAAAGCCATCAGTTTACAGTTTGTGTTTACTTTTTATTCAAATATTTTCTTTTCTCGACTTTACTTAATTATTTACTATTTATTATAATTATTGTTTTGTAAGAAAATAAAAATATTTTTTTACAAAAATCTGCTTGTAAATTTTGCCGGCCTCGATACAAATATTTCTAGCGAGAATGACATAATTCAATTAAGAATTACATGTTAAAATGTAACACTGTAAAGAAATAATACAAAATAAATAAATATTTGATTCAACCCACGATAGCATTGCAGTAAAGTTAAGTCGTACGATTATTTGGTTATGAATATTTTTTTTATATTACCAGTTAAGCCTATACGCAAATGATGTAATATATTTGATAAGTATCGAAAGATAAGATTAGTATTTATCATCATATAATGAATTTCCGATCAAAGTAATAACATCGGTGCTCATCTCCAGTATATTACAGATTATTCTGTAATATGACAAATATCATCGTAATCTGACTAGAGGATGAAGGGGATATCGCGCATGCAGATATATAAATGAACTATTATATAATATATATAATGTACAGATAGGATAGGATATTGAAACTATTACAAATCAATATCGAGTTTGATGAACTTAATGCCACTAATTAAGGAGAAAAGTATTGAAATTAAATGTCATTATCATTATCAGACGTTTTTTATCCACTGCTGAATGAAGGCCCCCCCAAGTCTCTCCCATTCTTTTCTGTCCATTAACATGTAACAATGCATACATGTACTCGTAACATTCATTGCATCACCTGTGGATTATAAATGTATCTCATTTTGTAATATACGCACCAGGGGCGTGCACGGCATATAAGCAAAAAAGCTGTGCATTACTGAAAATTCTGGGAAACAAATATAAATTAAATAGTTCATATTATAAACGGACGATTTGTCAGTAGAATCTTTAATTGTTATTCTAAAAACTATCAGGACTATCCCGTTGCCGCGGTCAGGGCGCTGTAGTCGTCTACCGGGTTATGGTTCTTTTATTGTAACTAAAATTGCTTTCCTCTGTTTTTAAGCGATCGTTATACTCAAGCCATATAATTGGCTACTTACTGAATTAAAAATTCCATTCAGCTGATCCGTGTTGTACGGCATCTTTACTTATGCTATTTTTTAACAGAATAATATTTGAAAGGTCGTCAGCTTGGCTTACAACTGCGTGCAAATTATTGAAGTGTCTGCTTCCTCTTTTACTAATTTGCGAATTTTACTATCTTACTTTTAACCTGTTGTTTTCATGATCGTTCGAGAGGCATGATAGGTTTGTTTTTGATTTGAGAAAAACAAAAAGCAAACTGGCAGAAATATATCCTGCGTTTTTAAATTGTATTTCATATGGATAAGAACGTATTAGTTTACGTTAAAACTTATACTTTAAAAATACTATAAATAGTACTAAAAAATTATAAATAAATAAATGGTAGGGTTGCATAAACGACGGATTCATTTTGCCTAAATAAGTTAATTGAACGAAAGTTCATAATCCTATGTACATCATATAGTACATATATTATATATGATTGTATAATAACTTTGGTAATAGCATAATCTTAACCTATACCTACTAGACGCCACTGATATGCACATATGAATTACCTGAAAATTCGTCAGTTTTCATCATTCTCGGTATATACAAATTTTGAGTCATTTCTCCTCTTACTTGACTCCTACTATGAGATGCAATCATTTCTATCCAACATGTTGATCAAGACATCTACCGATAGGATATTTCAGGAATGCCATCAAATATACAAGGTGGAAATAAATAATACATCTTGCTATCATGAACGTTCAAAAAGTACCCATCACATAGTTGAGTTCAGAGAAATATTGACCATGAACGATGCTGAAAATGGACCCATCATGAAAAAAGGGATATCAAAGGTTTACGTTTATAGTTTATCATTATTGATGAGATTCAAGAAAATATTTTAATTAAATGTATCAATTAGAAAAATATATAGATAGAATCAATTTACTTTTTAAAACACTTAAAAAAACTCCGAGAAATGAATAATTTAAAATGAGCTTAGTTTTTATTTTGATGAAACATACAACGAAGGTCGAATAGCAATAGTCAAGCAACCAACAATGCCAAAGTAATTTCAGTCAACCTCGAGTATTGCCCTGTAAATGATAATACGATTGTAAAGATTGGCAGTTTATGATATATGTATTAATTTTAAAGTATTTTATGGTAAATATTTAATGTTTTTTGGTCCGTTAGACAAATGGATAAATTTATGTTCTAGGTCCTAGAATAGTAAATTACCACGATGGCTGTGTTCACATTCACGTAGGCACATAATCAATATTAAAATAATTCTCGCTGTTTGTAAGTCGGTCACAATTTTAATAAAGCAAGCCATGTATTACAAATAAAGTATTCGTAATTCTATAATTGTCTAGCACTTTGTTGTTTGATTGGATATAAAAAATGATTACTCTCTGGATGTTCTATTTTAAAAAAAAAATGAATCAACTGTGCTATCCTACCAACCTACGCAGATGCCTGTTTCCTATGTATTCAATAATAATGAAATTCGATATCAGAAGGTAGGTACTTACAAGTCGATTTTTTGGTCATGGCACATCAAGAATGTGTGTGTACAAGTCAATGTGTGCGTGAGCGCTATCTAAGCGAGAAAGAGACAAAGTTATATGACCACTTCACGCCAGACAGTAATGCAACAACGCACTTGACGTCAGTTGATGCATGTTATTGGTTGTGTACACCACGCGCAGTGTGTTGTTTATACAGAATAAAAGTAAATTTAACACACTGATAATAATAATTATTAAACAATTTTCAAAACTTTCTTGGTGATCATCCATTACATTAATATAATAAAATATTCTGTTTACTTTTAACCAAAATTTATTTTCTTCACCTCCTAGTGTCAGCTGATGAAGGATATCGACAGTCATTATTATTATTAAGGTGTGATTAATATTATTTCATTCCCTATCCATAAAATAATTCAACATCAAACAAATCTATGTACTAATAAATATTGTAATAATAAAAAAAATTATACCAGCAACACATTCGTCAGTGGCCGACTGTACAGTGCCATGAGTAAATAATCGATCTGTACCTATCAACTTCACTGCGTAAATCTTTTTTATAATATGCATAGGTACTCGTGATACATGCTTGACAGACTTGTGCTCAGATATGATGTTATATCTCTATATGCTAGCTGTCTTTATGAAATTTAACGCGAGAAACAGCTAAAACCTGGCGTGACTAAATTAATGAACAAATTTTTAAGGATGGTAATTTTAATACAATCTAAAGAAACATGAGCAACTATCAAGATCACAATTTAGCGTTACACACACGAAGAACTCCACTTATATGTATGTACACACAGCCAGCCAAAAGCAATTTATTTTTGGCGGGGCAAACGGCTCCAAAAATTGGCAAGTGTATTTGGGTATTAAAAACAATGTCCGGAATATTATTTGCCCACAATTATTGTTCCCGGTCACAATCTGCGATCGGAAATTTGTTCGCCAAATATACGTAAAAAAACTTATCTTTGATTAATGTAACTGTCTTCATTTATAATACCATTTTTGATTTCTAATTTATCCTTATTTCTATAATTGATAACGCATAGATTTTAATTTGTCCATTTCAGCTATTGTTCCATGCACACTTTATTTATTCTGTTTATAATAACTCATTTAAACTTTGTTTTATTAATAGGTATAATACGTATTTTATTTCATATACCGTACTTTTGTGCTGCATTTTTTATAAATTCACTTAATTCTTCTTCTTCTTCTCAATTCACCCTTCAAGAGTGATTTGTGCCATTAATCAAGTTAAAACTTTATTTTATAGAATAGGAAATATTATATTACAAGTCAATATCATTGTCGTTCAAAAAATTTGCTATTATTTAGATTAAATGTGGCGAGTTAAGGGAAATAAGATGACACAAGTTAACCCAGAGTTGAAAATTACTTATTGGAGGCAAAAAATATATGGTCAAGGCTTTTTTTCTCGGAACCACATTCACACATTGGGGAATCCATTAAGTTCAATCTGAATAAATGTGAGGCTACCTGGCAATACCTAATTCTCATTCTAGAGATATTTGATATTGTTCTTTGGAGACTTTCCTTTTAGAGAACCAGAGAGTGTGGGGAATAGATCTTTGAATTATGTATTTTAAGCCGATTACCCTTATGATTATTTTGATCCATCCATTGTGTAGTCCATTCATATACAGTAATACCCCGAAGTCACGCGATAGGTGGGACCAACGAAAATCGCTTAACTCGAATTAGCGTAAGTCGAGATACATCTTTGCATATAAATACATAAAATTTTGTTTAATTGGGACCAAAGACTAACAAAAACACTAGTTTAGAAGAAAAATATTTAATAAAATTGCAGTTCTTTATACATATTAATACAAAATATTAAAAAAATAAACGATTTACGTAAAAAAGTCATTTCGATGTCGATGGCTTCATAAAATCTAACAAATTCGTCTGACGACACAATGCCTTCTTTTTTTCACGCAGAATTTCTTCGTAGGAAGTTAATATTTTTTTTATTCCTTGCTTGGTAGCTATAACGCGTTCTTATGTTTTCTAAAATTTTTAAGCCATTTTCAATTGAGCTGAGACCTTCTGTTAAGCTTGCAATTATTGTGTGATTTTCTGGTGAAATTGGGTCTGAAGTGTCTTCATTGTCGTTTTGTTTACGCATCTTTATGAGCTCATCGATCCAATAGCTCGCGAAACACACCCAATACGTATCACAGTAAGAGAAATACTGAATATAGCGGGCGGCAGTCTAGCGGCAGTGTTGTCAACGGTCAACGTCTAGCGGCAGTGTCACCAAATGAACCGCGTAACTCTGAGTTCGCGTAAGTCGGGCTATTACTGTACTTATACAAATAGAAATAATAATAATATATGTATATATATATATATTTTTTAAAGTTATTATAATTTGTTAAAAATTTTCAGCAGACAATAATTGTGGAGCGCGGACAATTGTGGCCGGGAAGAATTGTGGGCAAACTATTGAGGCCGGGAAGAATTGTGGGCGAACTATTGAGGCCGGGAAGAATTGTGGGCGAACTATTGAGGCCGGGAAGAATTGTGGGCGAACTATGTTCTTAAACTTAATAAGAACAAACGAGTGTGGGATATGAAACGATGTTTATGTTTTTGATATATGCAATTATTTCTTGTGATATAAAAAATATCTCTACAATGCTTAAAAACATTGGGAAACTATGTTGGCGTAAGTAGATGTCTTTTTTACAAGGAAGTATTTCAAATAAATTCATTCGCATCGCATTGAATATATTCGTACCTATGTATATGTTACGCGCTGTCTTAAATACGAACATTAATATAAATCTTTATCTGCCGGTGTGTCCAATTAAATTAATACGGAAGCAAAGTGCTCTGTCGAGAGTTTTTGTGGCGTCTTAGAGTCACGCGTGACGGAAATATGAAGATCCACCGAGAAAAACCAATTAAAACAAGGAAGTTATGCACTATAGTGGAAGCGGATTCACCAGCTATCACGCTTCATCTCAACAACAAAAAAACACGGTAGAAATACTATACTACCTAAAACGATTTTTGTGTTTTTATTTTACAGGATATTTCTAACAATTTTCTATTTAGGGGAATGAAAAATTGATTCAGTCACTTATGACTAGTCAATGGGTGGCTTTATAGAGTGAGCATAAAGTTTAAACATGTAGTAATATGTTTAATACATTTCTAATTAATTACATTTTCAATATGGTTTTTGTCATTAGTCAACATGTTGACGCGTGTTGAGAAATGGACCCGTACACGATGCAGTAATGCATCATATACGACGACCCTAGCATATTCAGTTGTATTGCGTTGCTTCTAATAGTTAACCGTTAATTTTTACTGAATAAAACTTCTCCTTACATTAAAAAATTAGCCAATTTGGCCATGTGGCTACTTGTCTCCAGATTTATATCCGTTCGGCTGTATTCTAGATGAAGTAAAAATATGAATATGCTAGGATTGACGGAGATAATACGGATCTTGTGGACCACGAAGCACACACATATCTTTATCCTCCAAGAATTAATGATTAATGCGGGAAATGGATCCTTACACATTTTGGGTATATCGCCAGAAAGAACGAAGATAAGCCTCGATCGAATCACAGGAACGGTTGAGAAAAGCGTGCAAGATGAAGGTCTTCTATAAGGAGAGACTAAGTAAAGAAGTTCAGGGTCCTCTTTAAAGGCTGCAATATGGTTCAAGACCAAGAGCAAAGGAGACTTATTATATTATGCACCAGTTCTAGACAGATCAGGAGACCACGAAACACATTGAGCTCAAGATGAAAACAATGAAATATGTGATCATTACTTAACATATCGGATTTTGTTGTTTCTTTCTGTTTGTGTGCGATATAGTACGCTCTATTACGTTATTATTTACATCAAGTTCACGCCACGGTCAAGCGTTCAGAATCAGTTTCAAAAATTGACTGCGTGAAATCGAGAGAATCATGATTTCTATGGTTTAAAATCGATACTTTAAAAAACGATTTGACTGGAATGCGTCGTGAATTCAGCGATTTGTAGCATCCCGCGAGAAATCATGACAAATGGTTTATGTCTCCGAAGTTTCATCGAGGCCTATGGGAGCAGAGGAACATGTCTATAAAATTAACCTTTGAACGACTAGGGGTTCATTTATGACTCCACAACGAGATAATTAAAATAACATATCATCCTTCTATGCTGCCTACACCTCATAACTCGCATTTTTTATGAAATAGTGTTTCTAACACACCATCATTGAGTGACAATAGATCACAAATACACCTTAGCTCTAAATATTTGTTATGGATATGTCTAATAAGTTCATACATCATAGAAACATGAGTAGATTTTTTCTTACTTCTCTAAAACTTACAGTTATGTAAATAGGAGATGTTGTACTTAATAATAATACTTTTTCGATAGTTTGTATTTCTACATCAAACATCACAGTAGTTGGTAAGGTTATATTTAGATTATGGGAGTCTAGTACATAATACATAAAGAATGTTAGTATCGCGTGTAAATTTTTGGCTATATTAACTGATTTAAATTGACTGTCTAAAATTTAAAAAAAATACTTATTCTGGGAGAACCGCAACTTCTTACATTTAATCTTTATTTATCTTAATAAGTTGATAGGTTATCGTGAGGAACCTCAAACCCCGAAGAATGTCATGATTTTTATTGCTAATGTTCGTCATTAGTTACGCAAAAAAATTGCCTAGAGTTTATATAGTGCAGAGGTTGGAATGCCCGCTATGGACGCCTTGACAAATGTCAGAGGTTAAAACAACGATCATCCAGGAAAGTATGTTTTACGTTTTGTTTTTGTTTTAAAATAGTAAAAATATTGGTGAATAAATGGTTTATAAACTATTTGTTTGGTGAGTATCATCCAGGGACGTCCCGTGGGCGTAAGCAGGTAAGGTGGTGCCTAAGGGCGGAAAATTTTAAGGGGCAGCAAATTGGCTGTGTAGTGTAAATATTATATCCAATATAAATATTTATATTACTGTCTCGTAGAAAAAAAACTTGAAAATAAATTTAAAGCACACTCTTGAGAGTCTATTTCTCAGAATTGAGCGAAAACAATCCGATGAGTACATCCGACTTACATATTTAGAAAATTGAAATATCGAGGGCCATTGCCGTCATAAAACAATACAATTTCAAAGGACGACATGCATTTAAAAAATATATGATAAGTATTTATTTTGAGAATGTTTGAAATCATAATAAAATGAAAAAGGATCGATATCACATTTTTAATAATAGTAGGGGTGGCATTCGAAAATTTCGCCTAAGGGTGGAACTTTACCTAGGGACGTCACTAGTGTTATATATTAATTTGTATTAAAAATATCACAGACCTATTTATATTCTGAAAAAATGCAACTTCACAATAATTTAAAAAAAAAATTTACTAGAAGATATAATACATTTTTAAACATAATCAGTAAGATATATATATTTCTTTTAACATTTATTTATTCACTATGAGAGTAAGACTTGTGTATAAAGAAGAAGTATGTAAGAGAGTGTATAATTTATTTGTCTGTTGGTCTGTGTACATATTTTTGGACTTCAGATACAAATTTATAGTAGTTTAATTTTTCTAATTGTGATGGGGAGATTGTTAAAGAAATTGATGCCTTGATAAATATAATGATTTTGGGTTGCGGTATATTTTACTTTTGGAATATCAATTTGGTCTCTAAATCTTGTAGATCGGAATTCGCTTCTAATATTTAATTTATTTTTTATTTAAAATATTTGGATTATTAATTTTTTTTGTATATGTTTATTATTGTTAATACTTTGAAATCTGTGAAGAGTTGTAAAAATGTGCTTTCCTTAAAATTTTTTTTTATTATGTTACACCTTTTAAGAAATACGGGAATATCCACATAATTAGCTGCGGTATAAGTCAGATTCTCTTGGAACTTTGGGTATTTTTGTACTTGAACTATTTACTGTCTCAATGAGAACATTTAAGTTGTGAAGTGTATTCAAGACAAAGTTTTTTGGGATTTTAATACAAATTAATTTAATCAACTAGAAAGATATAGGTGCAGAAAAAAATCTATCTAACGAAAAAAATATTAGTTGCTACCGGGATTCAATTAAAATTATTATTACAAGTACCGTTTAGCAAAAACGTAAACCACTTTATTTATTTTAACAAATCTGTCATAAACTTCATATAAAAGCCTAGGAGCAAGATAACAAACCTCACAATAAGATTATTTGAAAACATGATTCCAAGTATGTATATAATTATACCTACGTACAGAATGAGCTACTAGTTGGATAAACGAGCTTAAACCAGAGAGATGCAAACGTCACGTTCAACACGAAACAGATTAGGTACTTGGCATGAGCAAAAGTTTAAATTTCGCGAGATGAAAATCCTGAAAGATTAATTTGTTTGCAAACTGAAAACGTTGAATTGAAATTGAAATTGAGAACTGAATTGAAAAACATCTTCATTTTACCCGCGCACAAAAGGTTCTGTTTAAATAAAGCGCTGCGGGACAAGCGGGGGAAGGATTTACGCGATAATTCGGTTGAAATGGGGTAGTTACACAAAGTTCACGGAGAAATAAAACTTTTCTACCTAGGGAACAACTATAAAGCAAAAAGTTCGCAGGTTACATAAATTTAGAATGAAACACTCGAGACATTTTTACATTTAGGTCGGTAAAAAGTTAGATATTCATTGCTACGGTGCACAGGAGATTTCTAATGAATATTCAGTAGAAAAATACCAACAGATTCAGAAATTTTAGGTAGATTTCGATATAAATATGATATTTACTACTTATTGCTGAAAGTTTCATTAAGCAACTTTCAGAAAAATTTAATTCACTCTCTTCGAACGTTACTTAGAGACACTAATATAAACGAAAACTACCTTCCATTTTTATAGCTTTGGACATTAAAAAAATTACACATTAGATACATACATACACACTCATATATATATTTAAGGTTTCCGCGATGACTAGTCTATGAAATTGGTTAGGTTAGATCGCGTTTTTTGTAAATGGTTTCCTTAAGAATACCTAGACCAACGTTTAGGTACGGTAACACGCGCCATTGTCAAGGCTTTGGTTGAAAAATTATGATCATTTTAAATTTTATGTTAATTTTGAATGCGTGAATTGTCGAAGATATATTCTATGTTAGCTTATGTTCTAAATTATACTTTTTTATATAAAATTATGCAAATATAAATTCTATTAAATAATAATTTTAACTATGAATTAAATATATTAATTAGAAAGATATACATATAAAATCAATTCTATCGAAAAATATTGTTGTTGCGCCACCGGGATCCCGGTGGCGTTGTTGTTCTTAATAATTACAACTTTACAATAAGAATGTGTTCTCCTAATAATAATTTTAACTTTCTTAATTTATTTTTATCGGTTTGTATTTTTATCATCAGTTTCTCAAACATTGAATTCATTTTGTCATGTAATATTTCTATAGTAACACAGTAATACTTTGTTTTTAGTGACAACTGGGTGATTTGTGTGATTTTCCCTCCCTCTAATTATCATTATACTGTGATGTGATATGTGATGTGAGGCGATGTGAATTAGGTGATTTGGATATGTGGAACGAATGATGAATGGAATTATATGAAAAATATATAATTCGTTGCGAGCATGATGGCAGAGATGTCCGCGAAAGAACTGGTACTACCGATCTTTCAAGAGGGTCTTCTGCAAGATGGATGGACCAAATAAAGAAATTAACAGAGAAATGAAGACGTATTGAATACAAAAATATTCAGATACATCAGGAAACTATGACGCTCAGTATTGAGCATACAATGAAAGTAAACAAAAATATATTTAAGTTAAATTATTTTACTTAATTTTTTATTTACATTGTAAAGTGTTTTTTTTTTACGTAGAAAAGATGTACCAAAGAAATGTTAATATATATATAATATATAGTACTTACATATTTATATTTAAAAAAAATACATTTTAGATAGATAACAAAATTTATCAAATTAATTATAGGAAATTGGAATCAGTTTAACAATCTTATTTAGGGAGAGATGAAATGAGATTTAAGTTGATTTTGAATTTTATACTTCATGAGATTTAATTAAAAAATTTGTCTTCAGACGCTAAATATTTTTTTATATCAATTACAATAATTTGATGTGTATGAAAACAAGAGGTTATATTTTAAATGATGTGACCCAAAAACGAAGACGAACTGCAAAGTTTGCGCAGACGATAAAAGGATTTTGATCAGTTTGTTGGAATCTGGCCAAAGAAGGTCGACAACCTCACGCAGAGGGAGGGTCTTGCGCCAGGAACGGCATTATGAGATTATTTTTTTTTTATCTATGGCTACCAAATTTTTTATTTTATGCTAGCACCCAAAGGGCACCATGTGCATTTACGTTTTGGTATCATTTTTTTCAAATAATATTGTTACGTAGTTTACACCACCATTACTGGTGTGTATTGTGATTATTTAAATTGAAATGAAAAATTACTGCGTGAAAACAAAATGTTTTAAAAACACCAATGCTTAATAAAATTCAGGATTCAAACTTACGTCTAAGCTTCTAGATATTTCTAGTCAGATGTCTTAACCACTATGCCACGGCTGGTGATGCGAGTTTTATGGATATGGCCGTATTTATTAGAAAATGTTTACATAATGTACATACATATACTTTAGAGCTTTGTAAAATAAATTACGAAATATACTGGGTTCAAATGTAAATCTACATAATATATAATTATTTAGCAGAACAATAGGTAAATATTATGCTACTACTTTACTTAGTGCTACACACACAACTCAGTTTTATTTTTTGCATGACTATTGTTTCGAAGCGCAGTTCCTCTCATCAACAGGTGTGAATGACAACTGAAAATTACTTTCTCTTAAAAGGTTATTAACAAAAATATAGTGATGACAAATTAAACAATTTTTTGGAACACATAATTTAAAAAAATAAAATAACATACGTTAATTACTTTAGCATCGACCGGTTTCGATACGACTTCGTCAGGATGGACGTAGACTAACTACAGAAATATTGAAATCGGTTGACGTCAAGGTAATCGACGTTATTAATATAATGTTAGACACTTATTTAAATTAATAATGTCTAACCACAAATTTAACGCTATAAACATTCAAAATATATATGCTTTCATTTCAATATTAAAAATCATGGTATGATAAATCATTAGCCCGGTTCCTATTAGTAAGATATTTTGCATAGTGGAGCTATTTGGTATAGTAATATATAGTTTATTTATTATGTTACAAATTGTTATTAATCTGTCGTTAGTAGCTGTGAGCTATACTATTAAATATGTAATTAAATTTACGCAATAAAAAAACGAAGCGACCTACGAATATACCTAATGTTGTGTATCATACGAAGGGAAAACTATACATTTAGTTGAATTGAAGTGTTAATTTCCTTTTAAGTATGGATATGTAGCCATTATATTTCTTCAGAAATTTGTAAGTAATAATACAATAATGCTGCTATACTATGGGTAGGTATTTGTTTAAATTAACATTAAATTTTTTATACGAATATTACGTAGGTAGGTTTTAATTGATAACGATCATTTTTAAAAGTTAAAACAAACTTTTTTTTTTGAAAAAGTGTTTGTGGTGCTCTGGTTTATAATCAATATGAAAGGGGATAGTTAAACAGTAAATTTATCTTAAAAAATAAGACAGAATATGACTTCAAAAAAGACAACAATGGAAGTCTGATGACACCAACGCCAAACAAGCACAGAATGCGCTACTGACAAAGAAGAAATAATAGTCTAGGGAGGCTCTCAGGGGTTGATGTTCCCGAGGAGATCTACTGCTCAGCAGGCGGCAATCCAATCACGAGGGGGTGTGAGCGAATAGAGAAATAGAAATACAGGAATAATGACGTGGTAAAATACATCAAAATATATTGAAAATGAAATACTGCGAGGCCTAACAGACGATAATATTATTGCAATTTAAGAAATATTGGTGAAATATCCACCTCGATAGTTGGCGACAACAGAGGTACAAAGCACCCTATTATGATACCTGATCGAATATTACTCCCAATTAAGTTTTCACCGAAAACGGCGACCTTAGTTTACGCTTGAATGCGTGTTCAAGATTCAAAGGGAGGTATTTTAGTCTGTTTCAAAAAATAAAATCATCAAGCACATCTTGCCGTTAAATTCTTCTGCCTCCCCGAATTACCAGTATTTTGATGCATTAAAAGAAGATAAATACATATAATAATAAAGTATTTATATTAAATAAAGTCCATGAGATTTGTCTGCTAACTTTGTCAAACAGAAAACTTTATGTTAGTTAAAATAAAGTTATTAATTATAACATGTGCAAATGTAATTTTGATTTCTCATTCTCTGATACTCATTTAGAGTTTTTTTTTTAAATTTTATATATATTTTACTTGATTCTATTACAGACTAAAGTTACATATTTTTTATATATCGCTGTACCTCTCCAAAAAAGAAGCTAGCTCTCGTGCTTGGAGAGGGACTTAAACTATAATAATATTAAAAGAGTCAGAAGTTTAATAAATGTATTTTTAAAGTATTCGTTTAATAACGTATACCCCTCCTTCTGGCCCCACCCCACCTGACGATATAAATGTCATCCATTCCAAATTATGCATAGTTGCTCTTTGATTACGAAAAAAATTGGTACATTCCCTTTGGCAAGCCTATTTCCTCCCCTCGATATAAAATGGATTACCATCTATTCCAAAAATTACATATTTACTAGGCAAAGTAAATTCATAGTCACCCTACTCCCCGACATAAATATGTATTATTTTGAACATCATTCAAATTTTGTTCAGTTGTACTCGTGTACCCTGAGGAAAATATAGTTACCTTACCCCACTCTTTCAGACATCCGCCCATCCCTTGCCAGGATCAAATTTTGCATTCATCGTAATTAGATACTTAGAACCTGCGCAAAACAAAGACATCCCTTCACCTAAATCCTTATTTTAAATTCTAATTCAATCTGAATCTCGGGCAGCGCCGGATTCAGACCGCTAATATTATATAAATTTGAGTTATATAGTATTTTTAACATTTAATAAATGGTATTACCAGACACTTCGATAGTATAAGGTAATAAAGTAGTGTAATTTAAATAATTGTATCGTTTAAAGCGGAACTGTCGATGTCATAAACGATAAACTTGTATAATCAAAGCCTTAATAATACTCATTAGTGATATAAATGCACCAGCGCATGGGTGATTATCAATGTTAAAAGTTTATTGTAGACATTATATTGCAAGGGTTTATTTTCTGTACTTTTATAGTACCATTGATCCCCTTGTCAGTTACTTGCCTTCGATCAAAGGTCAAGAATTTTTACTAAGTTAAGATGTACAATTATATACAGAACATTCTGATCGGGTCTATTTACAGCCCCGTGCTAAATTATTACTCATTGTAAAAAATCATACATTTTTGAGGAACAATCGATATATTTTATATTTATTTATTCGTGATTTTTAATTTTATCTTTAACATTTTGTATTATTCTGCTTAATAAACTGGAAATAGTTTACGTAAATTAATAAATACTTTCAAGGAAAAATCTAAACTGTGGTAGAAAATTGCTGCCAATTTCAAGTCAAATACAGCAAATTTATCAGTACAAAAACTGTTCACGAGTGTTAAATGGGAAATAAAAAACTGTTTTTTCAGAAATATATAATTTTTCACAACGAGTATAATAATTATAATTTATTTATATGTGTTAATGTAATATAAGATTTTATTTACGAATTTTTTGACAAACGTTTAACACATGATCATTGATACACGTGTAATGTTATATAATTTATTAATGAAATGTTCGATACTTCGAAAAGTGTTGGAAAATAATTTTCTAACGTGTGTTATGAACACGCGCATTGTTCTGCAATTCGTTAAAGTCCTATCAATTGGTTATTAGAATGCGGTAATTAGTTAAACACCAGTAACTGGAAACGGAATGTTTGCAAACATAACGCGTTTGAAATCACGTTCGCAAACAAACAAACGTGATACTGATTGACTAACGATTTTGAATTAGGTTTCAAAAGTGGTAGTGGGTCTCTATTATAGTTGAGTAGCACTTTCCGCACACGTGTCGCAGCTGATGTGCAGGTGGGAAGGTTAAGGTCATACCCCCGCCGATAATACTCCGTCAACCAATAGCTGCTTCCTAATTAGCAACGAATAATATCCGTCAACGATTGTTCTACAGTCATGTAACAGTCGATAAATAGTACCTGTTCTATTATATATCACAATTGGAAGTACATCCATTGATGGCCGACGCTGATTAAAATATACAAATTATTAAAGTAAATTTAATTTTTTTTAGATAGATTAGTTATAAATATGAATTAAATATATTAATTAGAAAGGTATACATATAAAATCAATTTTATCCAAAAATATTGTTGTTGCGCCACAGGTATTCCAACCTGGATCTCTTTCCTAACCGAGGAAGGTGCATTATCCAACTATGCTACAGCGACAAATTTTCGAACCTATATGTTACCTTTTTGATATTAATACATTTAATCGTTCCATAATTTGAAAGAGCCATCTACCTTATTTTTACAGAAACTCAAATACCTAATCTGATAGCAGACGCCAGAATTATCAATTCATTTTTATTCATTTTAGACACACCGATTAGGAAAGAGATCCAGGTTTGAATCATGATGGCGCAACAACAATATTTTTCGATAAAATTGATTTTATATGTATATCTTTCTAATTAATATATTTAATTCATATTTAAAATATCACAGACTTATGTTCTGAATAATTACATCTTCACAATAAGAATGTGTTCTCCTAAAGATTAGTTATTTTGTATTTACGAGATAATTGTAGAATCTCGATTACACGAGGCAATGTGGATCGAAATTGATGATCGATGATCGAGGCTCGGATAATCGAGATTTTACTGTACTAAAATAATAAGTGACGTATCGTGCATAATAAAGTTTTATACCTCAATTCCAACGCTCTGTCGGGACTCTTCCTGAAAATATAGAAAAACACATTTCTTAGAAAAATTTATAAATATATTTGATAAAACGAAAAACCACATTAAAAGGACACGACTTTCATCGTCTGATCGATCATTATTTTATCACATTTTTTTCAGAAATATTGTGGCCCCACTGGCCGAGAGAGGGCGAAGATATGTTAATACCTTTACCTTTATTGCATTACCCTATTGGCCATGACACCGTAATTGAATAAGGGCTAATTGAAAAGTGCTGGCCTTGCAAGTTGTAATTCTTGTGTAGGAACTGCGAGTCCGATAATGGTATTAGTAGATGGTTCTGCAAGGTGCGATAAAGAAGTTGCTGTTGCATTGTTTGACGAACTTATTTGTAAAATAAATTATTTTTGCACGAAATACGTGGTTAAAAAAGTTATGCCTGGAATTACAAGAATTACGAGAAATACAGAGGTTTCAGATAATTCAAAGGATGTATATTAATGAGTTTATTCAATATATTTGTTGATTATAAACAATATTGATTTCTATTCAGATATCAGATATCTAAAAGAGACCAAGCTATTTTTTTATTACATTTAATGGAAAATATATGGAAGTATGGGGTAATTACAGGACTTACCACCTGTCTTCGGCTGGCTTAAGTAATCACTTTATATAAATATAACGTTCACCAATTATCACCCCTTAATCTCCACATTCATCAAAGTTTTGAAAGTTGTATGTATGTTAATACACCATCGCCATCTATTTGGTAATTCATTTTCCCCCTTTTTAAACTTTATATATGTTATCACAATGACAATCTGATTTTTACGAAATTATTTTAATTTTCCATTAAGGACGTTCCCAAAAAAATCACTTTTCTTACAATCCTTTTGAAATTTTGAATACACATACTTATGAGTGTCTTTTATACGTAGATTTTTTTTTCAATAGTCCTTGCGGTAGTCAATTTGTAAATATTGACTATTAAAATTAGCATATTTAACATACGAACCATACCCCGATCGATGTTGTAGCGCACGTTTAATTGAATAGCAATAGTAATTTTCTTACGATTGTTTTGGAAAACTGAGAATCATTAATTGAAAATTTAACAAATATCTTTCTGTGAAAATAACTAAAACAAGCGGTATTCGTTTTGTTATAAAAAATGTTAAAAGTCAGCTACTTTTGAATGGTTTTGACGTTTCCTTTTATAATTTGAATAGTGAGAGTTTTTTGAACTTCTGCGCATGCGAGCGGAAGCGAAAAAGTACATTGTATCTCAACTGTTTTTTATTCTATTCATAGTAATTTACATACGGGGGAATCTTCTTGAAGATTAAGTACGACTGCTCTTTGGGAACGTCCTTAAATATAATAAAAAATATCTTTGTCTCTATGAGATAGCTGATATTTGTTTAATAACAGTGCCTTTGTAGGTAAAAATCCAGTGGTTGTGTGTTCATGGACATATTCAAATATTGCTAATATTGACTTCGTTTATTATTTGTGCATAAACATCTGAATTAAATTAAATATATTTATATAATATTTTCTAATGTAGTAAATATTGATAATTAAAGGGTTTATTTTTAATTTTACGAAACAAGAGAAAAATAAACTTAATTTATATAATAAATTCATTTTAACATTACACTTAAAATAAATTTAATAAATAAAACGTAAATAATTTAAGATAATTAAATTAATATAATTCGTTTATGAGAAGAAAAAAAATACAACAAATAAGATTGTTTCTAAAGTTTAGAAAACTTGATATTAGATGAATTGTATTGCTACATTTCTTTTCGCTGGTTAGTAAAGGAGTGAGGGCATTTTATATAGTTAAAATAATCGTATAAAATATAACAAATAAAAATCTGATAATAACAAACTAAAAACATATGCAGGAACCAAATTATTGATTTACCAAAAAAATAGATGATCAAGTACATTCGGAATTCAAATCAGAAATTTTTCCCATCCGGGAAGATGCGTTGACCATTCCACGATGTCAGCCAAGTAAACTATTAAAGTATTACTCAAAGGTATCCGCAATAAAAGGTGATAGCTTTTAAAAAATGGAACAACACATGTATCAATTTCAAATAGCCGCAACATAATGGTGGTCCCTTTAGGCATAAACTCGGTCAGCAAGACGCCTTTTCGGTCCCAAAACACCGTAGCCATCACTTTCCCTGCGGAAAGCGTCTGCTTAAACTTTTTCGGCCTAGGCGATTCAGGATGGCGCCATTGTTTGGACTGTTCTTTTGTTTCTGGAGTGACGTAGTGACACCACGTTTCATCTCCCGTAATAATGGAGTCCAAGAATTCTTCGGTATTCTCGGCGCATTCTCGAAGAAACCCCTCGGCACACTTGACACGATTGTCTTTGTGGGTTTCTGAAAGCATGTGTGGGACCCACCGCGCGCACACCTTGCGATAACCAAGTTTATCGGTCAAAATGTTGTCGATGGTTTTTTCACAAACCTCAGGAACCTGGACAGCAAGCTCCCGAAGCGTTACTCTCCGATCTTCGAGGAGAATGCGCTCAATCTTCGCCACGACTTCGTCCGACACCGATGGCCTCCCACTCCTTTGCTCGTCGTGGACGTCTGTGCGTCCTTCGGAGATAAATTCTAAAATTTGTCGTCAATTTACAATCTGACATAGTGTGGTGTGGGTCAGCGCGTTTCCTCGGATAGGAAGAGTTCCTGGTTTGAATTCCGGTGGCAGCCAAAATATTTTGTCGATAAATTGATTTTATCTGTTTGTACAATATATCTTTCTAATTGATATATTTAATTTGTATTAAAATATACTTTACGGTGTTGTGAGTGGTGAGTTAATTTATATAGAAATGTGATATTTCGCGAAGTTTTACTTATACTTTAATGTAGAGTTTGCTGTTCCATAAAGTTTCCACAGTAATCATAGTCTTCTTGTTCTAGCAAAATTATTTACTGGCGCATTCAAATCCGAGATCATTGCATACCATATTTCAACTTCACGTCGAGTACAGTTAACAGCTAACTAATGAAGCCAACTTCGAGGATACGGCTCAAGTTTCAAGAAAGTGCTTAAAGGAAATTATTGTCTTGTAATTCACGTTTTAATATTGCTGCGGGTAAACCACAGATGATTAGAACATGAAATTACATTGTTATTTTATTTTAAATATTTATGCAAACATGGCTCGATCTTGAATAATGAAATTTGATGACATTTTGTAAACAAAACATAATAGATGTAGTATGTTAAAAACAGTTTGAAATACGTCTTCATGCCATAAAAATATTGCACTACAAAGGCTGATCATTTCATTTTAGGCGATAGAAGTTGATCTTAGAAATATACGTATTTTGTCCAAGAGTTACATATAAAAATGGATTGATCCAAATAGATAACTTATTGCACCTGTTTCTTTTAACGTCAGTCTGGTCCGAACATTAAATATCTTAAATATAAATTAAATGTATTAATTAGAAAGATATACAATCCATTGTGTTGGTATAGCATAATTAGATAATGAACGTTTCCCGGATTGGAAGAGATCCAGGTTTGAATCCCGGTAGCAACAACAATATTTTTCGATAAAATAGATTTTATATGTATATCTTTCTAATTATTACATTTAATTTGTATTTAAAATATCACAGATCTATGTTTTGAATAATTACAACTTCGCAATAAGAATGTGTTCTCCTTAATAATTAAATGTCTAACTTATTCATAAAAAACCAATGTGTGTGTATTTTCAATGGTTTATTGTATAAAATATATTCTTAGTTTTCGATTGATTAAGATATCATATAAATAAATGTTATATTAGTATACCGAATGGTACCTAATTTGTTTTTTGCCCTAAAACAAGTTTTAAGGAATAAGATACTTGGTGTATGATTTGTATGTACATTAAACGTACGATATAGTATTACGTACATACAGATGAGTATAACAAGAATGTAAAATTGTGTGTCCGTTAGCGATATCGCCCTTAATTCTGTCAGATTGCAATGATACTTTTACAGAAAATTTTCTTCAATCTTATAAAGTTGATCCCTCATATTTTACTTTTCTCAAAAATTTACAATAAATACAAATTAAAACTTTTAAATATTGATTGGAGGTTTTAAATCGAGGTGCACCATTGGCTCAATATTAAAAAAAAAGTTTATCAATATCTAAGTACATCTTTTAAATTGATATTATTAATAAAAAAGACAAAATTAAAATGGAATAAATCTTAACATATCATAGACTTCATCTAGTACAATAAATTAGATTACTTTCTGCTGATAAAATAAATATCATATATAATAATATGATTAAAATAAGGTACGAGTAATACCTAATATTTCACATTATCAAACAAGTTAGAAAAAATGTGAGAATACTGATATAATAATGTAATTCAGTATTTTTTTTTCTCATATAATTAATCCCAGACAAAAAAATATTACTAATCAATAAAGTAAATTTTAATCCATTATATATGCATCCGTACTGGAAGGGTAACCGTAAATTAAGAATTGAAATAAATAAATTGTCGTAATAAAAATGATAGTAACAAAAAATTTAAATTATTTGCTATGATGGTTAGTATCTACGAGTTCTTCGTATTTCTGCGGGGCATGTTTTTGGTTAGGGATAATTAAGGGTAGGTGATCCATTAGGAATGGGGTGGCACATTAAGGGCTTGCGGATTAAAAGGGTTTGTCTGTATAGTTAATGTTTACCCCAACGTAATAACGTTATGTAGATAATATATTATTTATTATGATGTGAAAATCTTTCCCATCATTACATTTCAGTAAGATCATTATGTAAAATTCATCTACTGTAAATTAAGATAATTAGTACCACCTGCCGATA
The DNA here is from genome assembly GCA_031772225.1 of Eubasilissa splendida. Classification (NCBI taxonomy): domain Eukaryota; kingdom Metazoa; phylum Arthropoda; class Insecta; order Trichoptera; family Phryganeidae; genus Eubasilissa; species Eubasilissa splendida. Next base: position 10,978,577 of record CM062848.1, on the reverse strand, counting down.
ACCTATAGGTACTGATTACAATAATATGAAAAATCATTATAAAAAAGCATTGTAAGAAAGATCGAAAATAATGCTACGACGCTAGATTTGAGCAAATTGTCTATAAAATATAGTAAATGTGACGTACTTGCGGTCTAGTGGTTACAATACTCACCTAATGATCTAGTGGTCATGAGTTCGAACGTCCTATTTTCATAGCACAAACATTTAGTTTAACCGATACCGCATTTTCCCGGATAGAAAAAGATCCAAGTTCGAATCCCGGTAGCCACTAAAATATTTTTTCGATTACTTGATTCTTTCAAGTTGATACATTAAATTTGTATTAAAATACATAAATTATTTAATTATTTATTTGTTCCGGTTGTTAACCAAGTGGTGCATTCAAATAAACAATGGAAATAAAAATACATAACTCATTACAAATACTAGAATATGTACAGCGATTTTAAACGAATTCATTAAATCACTTATCAAGTGTATTTGAGATAGTTACTCACTACATGAGGCAAGTGCTTGAATTGTAAGGCTGCATAATGTGTATTCTATTAATAAGTCTATATTTATATCTAACATGTCTATTCATTAAGGGAGTGACCAAACCTTTATTAAAAAGGGACCCGATCAATAAGCGGAATATAACCAATTATCAATGATCAAAGACATCGAACACAAGGCTAACAAGTAATTTCCCATTCCAATCATCCAACCCCACCTTACATCTTTAGAAAATCTACTAGTTTTAGAGATTCACAAACAGTGTAGAAGAGTAATTATAATAAAATATTATAATTATACCCACGATAATTATAATTAAATATTATATTTGAATACTTTAAGTATTTTATATCAGCAAGCGCCATTACGTGGCGCCGAGAAAAATGAATCAATAACGTTTTAATATAATGTTATTGAATCATAAAATCTACAAGAAAAACGAAAATGAGTCAGAATATATATATTTTAACGCATCCTATTTGAGTCACATTTTTCCGTGTAGAGTTAGTGAATAGATATAAACTTTATAAGAAATTAATAATATTTATAAACGCATTGACTCATACTCCTTCTCCTCGGCTACACTTATTACTGAATAAATTTTATTATTTATCAACTATCAGTTATTAAAAATATTCAATGGTCACGTTTATTATTTTAACATTAAATTTTAATACACAAAAGTCTAAGTGTTTGCTGTTCTGAAAGTAGGATTAGCTTATGACTGACTGACAGATGAGACAATAGAACCCTAGAATTTTGGACCCGTGGACATGTTTGCACCGATCAGCCAACAAACAAAACAATTTTTTTTACAAGGTTTATCACAAATATACATGACATACCCACTATGTTTTAAATAATTTACATTGAACCGATAAAAAATATTAACCGCGTTTGAATATCATTTAAATTTAGAGCGATTCGCTATTGAGAGCAAACGATCTTATCTCTTTTCCTTTCTCAATGGGTTAAATGCAGATAATTCCGATTTTACGAAGAGTCTGGTACAAGTCGGTCCTTGCGCAGTGCAGTATGGGCGTTTGTATATTTTGGTCCATGCGCTAATGGCATGCGGCTTGAATATTGAAGCCAAACATAGTTGTTCTTGTTTCTAGTTCAGAATAGTAATCTTGGCAACCGCATTCATCGCGTAACCGAGTGTCAAGTCAACGTACGAACATAAATAAGTTTCTACTACAAAAATGCGCTCGTTTGTTTCGATGGAGTTAACTGTTTACTCGGGATTTAAGGAACGAGCTTAATATGTGCATAGTTTTCACCATACCCAGTAGTATAACTAATCAACGTTGGTCTACTTGTAATATATATGTTTATCATATTAAAGTGGATTAATTGTTATAAACGGCGTAATTTCGATCAATTATATCAAAAATACATATATATATATATACACATCCTACATATACAGCATTATTAAAATTGTTATTAAATATTATTAAAATTCATAAAAACTTGACTTAACTATTGACCTAATCTAATTGTATCTTACATCTATTTCATCTTTACATGTTACATTTTTTTATATATATTAATAAGAATATTTTTAATCCAAATTAAATGTATCAATATAAAAAATATACAGATAAAATCAATTAATAACATATAAGTTAAAAAAATTGTCGTTAACTTACAATGTTGACGTGGTGTAATTGATTCGAGTCCGGATGACAACAAAAATATTGATTATATCTGTATATATTTCTTATTGAACATTTAATTTGTATTAAAATATCACAGAACTGTGTTCTGAAAAATTGCAACTTCACAATAATAATGTGTTTTCCTTATAATAATATTTTTATTTTTAATAGTATGATATTTTATTCTTAACACGAAGTCTTTTTTATATAAACAACGTGCTCTTTAAATAATGGTAAAAATCATGATAAAAGTCATACTCAGCTTTATTTAAAAAACGTAGCACAAAATGAAACAAACAAATTGTTTTGTGTGTTTTTTTTTAAATTATTTTAATCGAATACGATATTCACGTACACGTGTTAAGACAGGCAAAACCTTGTTACATTTAACTACGTACCTAATAAATTTTATTAGCTGAAATATTTTTATCCACGGGGCTGCGATCCCAGTTGGTGAACCGAAATGTTCTGTTTAAAGTGACTTTTTCACACGTTTTTCCGGGTGTCGCAGGCCTTGTTGACATAATAGTTTTGCTTTAAATTTATGTTTCTTCGTGATACTTTGTCTCTGTTTTGTTGTAGAGATTATTGTATCCGGGTGACATTTTTGATAACTGACTCAATTTAGAGTTAAGATTAAGCATGTTATTTACAAAACTTACTGTTATTAATTTTTATTGTGATGTTCTGTTCAATTCAAAATATTTTGTTTTTATCTCAAATAAAAATTATTGAGCGACTTTTACGAGAGATATTTACGCAATCTAGAAATAGATTTAACTTGGATACACTCAATCTGTAATTTTTGTTTTTTATTGGTTCAATGACAAAATTAAATAATCATATTTTTTTTTATTAGTTATTAGATATTCAAAAAAGTTACTGAATAATTTTCCGTCTTTAAAATTAAAATATTTAAAAAAAGAATTGATAATTATTTGGTTATATGTATGTGTATTTTTTGCATTATATATTATTTGGGCAGAAAATATTTAAAAAAATACATAATTGATATGGTCATGTTAGAAACGGTTTCATTATTATTTTAACCAAAGTGTAAAAGTAAAAACGAACCTCGTTCAGTTTCAACTAGTTTCCATAAATAAGAACAATTCAATTATTTTATTTCAAATATTAGGTAGGTAATATTATTTTGAGAAGAGCTGTCTCAGAATTCTAGTTCGCTAAAAGTGCATATAATTTATTTAGGTTTAAGCGCTCTCGAGGTGAAAGTTTTTACGAAAATGGCACTATACAAATTATCCATTATAATTATTGTAATGAATTTAATTGGTAATGCAATTACATATATTGTATTAATTTATACTATCTTTATCGGTATTTTAGACGGAAGCATAAAAGTAAAATATATGTATTTGAAGGCATAATATTCGTTATCATAATAAAATTAATTAATTAATATTAATAATGCATATTAATCACGTATTTCTCGTTGTGAATGTAGAAAATGAATAAACTATACCTAAATATCATAGTTTATATTTCGTGTAATTAAAATTACGAAAATTATATTTTACGCAGTGAATAATAAATAATATGTCGTAAATGTTGTAAAATTATCACATGACGGTGACTCCTCCGCGAGCTCTGACACAATAATTGTGATGAAATAACATGAATAGCGTCATTAGGAATTATTTTCAGGATGACGAGTCCTTCAACGCTTAATCCGGGGGAATTTACGTATTAAAACATATTCATTTCAATGAGGTGGGTTGCTCAAAGCCTTGCGAGAAACCTAACGGAAGGGCTCTGGGTAAAGTTGACTAGTCAGCTCCGAATAACTGCAACACTAAGACCGTCTTTTACTATTCATTTGTATAGGAATTATGTAGTAAAGTCATTTTTTTACCCAGCGTCCTTTTAAATCTGCCCCATATTATATACAATATATATATATGCAATAGGTACGTATGGGCGATATATGTACATTTATATGTGGATATTCGTGTTAGTAAAACATTATGTATTTATACATTGCGAACATATACTCTGTATGTACCTATTTAATGTGTATGTATACCGGTTTAGCAAAATAAAGGTAGGTATGTATTATTCGTAACACATGTTTCGATTGCGTGGTTGTGTTTTTGAATAACTGAAACAACCGCCTTTACCACACGAGGGTCTGATTTCCCTAATTTGGACATATTGACATAGTATGCATTCATGTACATATATAATATATTTGTTATATTTAAGGTTTTCACTGGAAAAATATAACGGATTCTTTTCTGCGGGAACCCACGTCATATAGTCCTGAGAAGAATTTTAATACTCTTGGTGTTTCGAATAAATATTATTACTCATTCTCAAGGGCCTTTTATCCTGAATCCTGCTCCAAACTGAAGAGTAATGAAATTGAGTTAAAATCTTAGTAAGTACTTGATATAATTAGTTGACGTCGCGATTGACTGTATCTAATGGTAACGAAAGGTGACTTGTAATTTAGATATTTGTTTAATAGCAGGCTTTTTGCACACGTAATTACCTTACTAAGTGATTCTTTGATTATTATGGGGGAATTTTGTTGGTTTATTATAAATGGTAAGATTTTTTGGATGATAGGTTGATAGGATAGATTTGGCTGAATCTAAGATATTTGTCCAGGTGCGTGAAATTTTTATGGAGTCATTTCTACTGTTCATGTTATTTGTATGTTTGAAAATTTCTATTGCCTTTATATATATATATGGGATGATTCTAAGTTAAGGTTAGCTATGGTGTGTACATTATCGAAATCTATTAAATGATTCTCGATCAGAACACGCTGCACTGATATGCAGATGATAGATGTTAAAAATAAAAAGATTAACACTCGAACATCATGTTTTATTATTTTTTCCTTACACAATAAAAGTGCTTAAGTAAGTATATGTCAATAGATGAAAAATTCTCCGCTAATCTATATTACTCGATACCATTTGTACGTCGTACGAAATTGATAGAATACGGCATTAAAATACTTGTACGTACCTAATCTTTCAAGTACACTGTTATTATTATTATACAAGTAGATGGCGAGAAGTTGAATGCACAGCATCAATTCTGCATCGTCTAATGAGATTAAATCAGAAAAAGCAGAAACTCAGTTTCCGCGAGTTTCGAGAGAAAAATTTCATCCGTGTAGATATAAAAATAAGGCTTTGTAGAATTAATATAATGTTAGGTCGTTTTAATGTAAAGCGTGGTGTGCTTGAATATAGTCGAGATATAATATTATATAAACCACGCGCCGCGCTGGCCCTAAAATGTAAAACCCACAAAATTCGAGTGAATATCTCAAAAGGAGGTAACACATACTCAGCACACTGAAAGCTTTCGAAAATCCAGTTATGGCGTCACATGAAAATGTGAACATACATACATTGTAAATATATAAGTTCCCACATTTGTGAAAATGCCGAAATATATTCTCAGAAAAGTGGTAAATTTTTTTTCACACGAAAGATCGTTTCTTTTACTGTGTGAAAATGAGTTTGCATAGGGTGGTAAATGCATTTATTTCTTTGAAAATTTTGGAAATGGAACAAAAAAGTCTCAAAAGAAAATACACGTATTTTTTGGTAAGACTTTTCTAGCAACTCAATTTCAGAAGGATGAAACTTGGCGAACAAAAAACGAGAAAAATTTTGAATTTTAGACAAAATTATTTTCGTAGTACTGAATCAAAAAAATTCGTAAATATGAAAGCGTCTTAAGTCATATGCATAAGAATCTGCAATAAATATAATACACGATTGCCAATGACGATCATATGATATTATAGATATAAAAAAAAAAATTAATGTCTGTAACACTGATATCACATTATCTGTATACCTTTCTAGTTGACACATTCAATATGTATTAATTATATATTATTTCAAATTGCTTTAATCTAATAAAAAAATTAAAGAAATCACAGTACACACTCATCTAAAAATGAGAATTTTTATTTATTATGGTACATATACTATTTTTACAATAAAATTTATATATATTTTAAATTTATATTCTACATATAAAAAGTAAATATTTTCGTCATAATTATATAATGTTTCAACATCAAAGAACATGGTCGTGGCAACGTAAACGCCATCATATGGCCACACAGCGTCCACGACATAACCGCCCGCAGGGCCCAAGAACGAGTTTATATTATAACACCCGATTTGATATAAGATTTTTGAGTACTAGATTAAATCTATGTACTTTCAAAAATATTTCTTGTACTATAGTATTTTATGATATCATAAAAGCATATACTTATGTTTATGTTATATGATATAGAGAAAATATATGTTCGATGTGTTTATGGCATAAATTTAATCGGTTCACAGGCTTGAATAAATGCTCAAGGGACAACACAAAATAAAATAGGTACAAGCGATTTAATTCGTAAAAATTTGTAAGTACAATATGTTCAAAGGTTCAAACACGCGCCGGTGAAAATGTTTGAAGGGCCAGACAAAGTCAAATAGATACGCGTAGAACTAGATAGATACATTCGATTTGAGATTTATAAAGTCCAGGTATATTCGATTAGAAAGCTTTGGATTATTACTCAGATAAATAAATAAACAAAAACAAGTTTTCTATGTTGTTCATTGTAAGGATTAATTGTTCAAATATTTAGTGTTGGTCTGGTTAAAAGTCGAAATGTGGGATGGGTCGTTCGATCGTTGGAAATACCTGCCGACAAAGAATTTGCAACAATAAAGTATCGGGCGCAGGAATATGCTGACTAGTCGAAATGCAAACGAGACCGGGCGGAGGGACAGGAGTAATATCTCGCCTCGAGGGCCAGAGTACCGCAAGAACCTTTTTTTTAATTTAGGAGAGTGTAAAAACTTTACTGCGGTAAGCCAAAGCTTGAAAAATTCTACAGCGGCTTAAGATATTTTTTCTATCTACATATTTTAAGTAGTAAACACATTTCTTTTGAAGGATAAGTTTATCTGTGAATATAAAAAAAATGTAATAAGTACGTGCGTAGTTGTGATGAAAAGTATATATATATATATACACATCACAAGCTACACACGCGCGCGCACATACTATCGCATTCACAATTAATAACACCGCCGATGGCCTCTGAATGCACCCTGCATATACTTGGGTGTAAAACGGGGTTCTCATCAGCCTCAAAAACACGCCTGGTACCGATCTCAATAGACAACAATAATATGCGCCGGCAGCCATCTAGAAACCTACCCGTTCGCGTCGCTTGTCTCACTGCTGTCTCCCTGACAAGTTCACAAGCAACATTTCATTTGTAGACCTCTTACTGCATACACTTTGATTTGTAACTATGTTCAAGCATCAAAAAAACTCGTGACAACTGTAAGTAGTATTTCTTGTTGTACCTGCTCTAGCCACACATACGCACAAACCCACACACATACACACTGTATACATACATATTATTGTTGTTTATTGAGGTCGGTACCAGGCGTGTTTTTGAGGCTGATGAGAACCCCGTTTTACACCCAAGTATATGCAGGGTGCATTCAGAGGCCATCGGCGGTGTTATTAATTGTGAATGCGATATATCTCCACACACATATATATATAGGGTGTAACAGACCTAATCCACAATATATAACGAATTATTTTCGGAGGAAGCCGCGTAAAATAGTCCTAAAAGGGACTTTTACATTATTTAATGCGGGTTCCCCCCGAAAATAAATTGTTATCTTTTACCTGTTAAAACCTTAAATATAACATACATTCATATATATTGTATCTATTAATTATTAGACAACTGAGAAACTAAAGACTTATTAAATCATATTCAAAATAAGTATAGATTTATAATAAATAAAATGAACCAAGTAAATAACGAAAGCGCAAGGTTTAATTTTAAAGATACAATTTCGATGACTGCAGTTGGAAATGGAAAAGCACGTGCCGAAACAATGATGACGTTGATAAAATTGCCGACAAAACATTTTGGAAATGAATTCAATGGCTCTCAAAACTTGCTGACTGAGCCGAATGCACGGAGCATTGAATCAGCAAATAGTCTTCCTAAATGACACAGTTCTTTCTGCATGCCGAGTCATTGTAAGGGTTGGGTAAATAAAAAAGTTTTTCTGTTAAATAAATTAACGCCCTACAATTTCGAATGAAGGCGTTAATCGTCTTAATACAGATAAATGATATTACTTTATGGAAAATGCGTGATAAATATACAGGGTAATTAATGATGCAGACAGGATACAGCTTCATTACAAACTTTGTACTGGAATTAAGGGTTGATTACCAGCTATTTTACTCGTATACGGTGTACAAAAACATGTGGAAGAAGGAGGTGCTAACCAATTTAAGTTTTTTTGGGTCACTTTCCGCGGGACTAATTTTTAATTCAACACAACGAGAAATATTTTTGACTCCGTTTATGTACCTTTTACTTATATACCTTATAATATTAAAATACGTAACAAATGAGGACATAATACTAATTTATACTAAAATTGTTTTAAATACGAATAAAATGTACAAATTAGAAAGATATACATATAAAGTAAATTTTATCCAAAAATATTGTTGTTGTTGATTTTATATGTATATCTTTCTAATTCATACATTTAATTTGTATTTAAAATATCACTGACTTATGTTTTGAATAATTACAACTTCACAATAAGAATGTGTTCTCCTTAATAGAATTATTTTAATAATAATCAATAAACTTTGTTTGTACCACTGTTTATTGATAAATCAATATGTTTCAAGGCCAATGGTCCCTTCTTCAGGATACAATGTATACTAAAATTAAAAATATAAGCATAGACAAAAACAAAACTGTAAATGTAAGTGGTGGGTAACTAATTAGGAACTAACGTGAAAATAAATTTAAAGGGTGACTATTTGAAAACCTCCGGTATTTGTATGGACTATTTCTAAACACTTATGGATGTCAAAAGAATGGTTTGTTTCCAAAGAAGTGACCATTGGTCTTGAAACATGTTATTTAGATATAATTCGATATTTCAGTTTTTACCACGACAATATTTGTAGAATATTAATTAAGCATTTGTATTTGTTTTCTTAGTAATAATGGATTTTTATCGGCGGGTTTTTTTTATACAAAGGAAAATTTACTTAAATTTTACTAATAGTAATTTACTTGCGAATACGTCATCTACGGAGGGGACGGTGAAAACAATGGAAGCCTTGGAAAGAAAATTCAGGATGAGTTTTAAAAGTGGCGGTGACATGTTGGGATGAGCGGTTGAAAAAGTGGACACATTAATCGCCAGCTCAGATAAAAGTGAGGTTATTCAACCACGTCGTCACGAAATTACTCTTCCAAAAGATTAATTGGAATAGCTCCCGTATAAAAAATAAAATAAAAATACCGATTGATCTACTTTATACTCTCCAGCGCATATTCGAGAATAACTTCATGACGTCACGTTCTATGATATATTTAGATTAGAATTATCATTCATTCGCTTTGTCAATGTTTCAGATTATTTTAATGGATGCTTTTATTTATTGAAAGGATGTAAATAATAAAATGCCAGCTCGAGACCGGAGAATTGCGTGTGGGAATTATTAACGACCATATTAAACATAATATAAACAACAGCATGGTATGTACTATAATGTATGTATTATAATTTACCTGTAATAAAAAAATAAATACAAGAGAAAATCTACAATAAACGTTACATAATACGTAGGTACTGAAACATGTAGGTACAAACACATAACATAGATATTGAAACACTTACAAACGCATAATGTAAATACGGAAACATCTACAAAAAGAGATGAACGACACATATATGTGACTGACCCAAAATAGGTAGAGATGGTCAAAGGAATACTGTCTAATCATTAAAATTATAAATGTTTCTACATGGACACATATTTATTTTATAAACTGTTCTTTGAGCATTAATTACTCGTTCAAATGAAGTTATAACTATTTTGACGACTTTAAGTAATGTTATATGTATTTTGACAATCGTTAGGTATTGTGAATGTTGGTTTTGTGACGAATGTTATTAAACAGAGTATTTACCGTATTTAATTTCTATTTGACGGTATTGTGTCTTATTATGAACTTATCACGCAAACTAGCGGTAAAAAATAATAGATACAAATAGTCTAACTTATAAGTTTACACAAATAAATCGAAAATACTATAGCTTAATACCAGGATCTGAAGCGTTATTTTTTTCGTTCCGGTTTGGTAAAAAAAAACAACATATCGGTTCAGTTACGGTTTTCGGTTCAGCTCATATTTAAATATTATCAAGTTAATGTAAATACACGCACACCGTTCATACCTCTCTTTATATGGCTTTTCGCTATAACTTAGGGTGATCACATATATAATTAAAATGTAAAAGGAGAATATTTGGTAGCGTGTGCGGTGCACTGTGGGATAGAGGGCTGATTCTGATGTAGCTAAAATGCAGACAAAATACATTTTTTTATTCATACTTCATTGACTTTCTCTAGACTTGCCAACTTTTCACCGGGCCCTGCTTTTAGAAACAAAAGTACAACAGCTGTATAGAAAGAATCTACTAGTTTGTTCTATTCTACTAGTTATTTTTATAGATGTGGGTGTATTTACTGTTACTTTTCCGTTCACAAGTGTTTGGATCGCCAACTTTTGATAGACAATCTATAATGTGTTCATTGATATTTTCATCATATTAAATCAACATTATTTAAGATAGATAATAATGTATCTTATCATTTAACTTACCATTGGCAATTTATTAATTACTTTGGAAAAGGTTTATCAGATGAGGTACGAAATTGAAACGTTGCCCGACTATTATACATATTTTTATATTGCTGGGTGTTGTGAACATAAAAACCCAACAATCATACCAGGGCGGCAAGCTTTTTGAATTATTCTTATACTTTTTATAACAATTAAAATTTAAAAATAAAGTTGATATTTTTACAATAAAGCATACATAACATAAAAGAAGACAGAAAAAGAAGCCCCAATATGTCACCCGTATATATTGCGAATCAACTTTATCCCTTTCGATATTACGATACCTAGAGTCTATACGCCGATTGAGGTTAGGTTATTGGGCGCAGGGCAATAGTTTATAGGCCCCATAAAAAATAAAATACCTGTAACAGTGGTTATGAACGTCAAGGAAACTTGCGTCGTTCACGTGCTCTTCTTCAGAGTCATGACGTTTGCGTACACACAGTTTGTTTACGAAGTGCCAACTGCACACTGCACACGAGATGCCTACTACGCATCTAGTGGCCACTATACACACTACACATTATATAATTAGTACATACAACAAAATAGCTTTTATCAGCAAAAATTTTCTCGTAAATCGAAAAAAAAAACGAAAATAAAACCGAAAAAAATATCGGTTCACTTTCGGTTCGGTCCCGGTTCGGGTCTCTGCCTAATACACTTCAATATCTTATCGTAATAAGTTATTAGGATATTACTTTGTCGAGATTTTGGCTTGTCAAAATTCTGCACTCACTGTAGCCAAGATACCCAAAAAAAAAAATGTATGTACCTACATCCTAGCGGTCGCACACGTAACTGATTCAGAAAAAGGATATGAAAAATGAATAAGGGTCTATGAAAAAAATATATACATATATGTACAAATTTACGTATTTTGAGTCTTTATAAATGCGAGATATAAATTTTCATTATCATTTAGGAGCCATGTCATTAATAAAATGACAAAGTGATATTTAATTTATGTATGTTTACTGGAATACAAGGAAAATAATAATAAACGAAGTTGATATTATGATGAATTTAATATATATTTTTTTTAATTCCCCAAATGAAAGTTGCTCACAATGTTGATGGAAAACTAAATAAGAAATATTATAGGTACCTACCTACCCACAGCTGAATCGTATCTTCAATAATGACAGCATCCTGAATTCTCTGAATCCAATTAGAAGTTTAAAAAAACATAAAAGGTAAGCAGTAGCGTCGCCAGTAGCACAATAATAAATAAATTGAGAGATCGCTTTGTCTTCTGGAAGTCTCGAGTTCGATTTAATTAAATAACTTTTGCTATTTGTACCGACGGCGACACGGTTATATTGACAATGACAATAATAGATAAAAAAAAAAAATATCTGAGAAATCTTATTGTAAAGTAATTGATCTTTTAAGAAAAAACGGGTAGCAAACGATGATTTTAAAACACGTGTTTCTGAACTAACTGTCTAAAATACAATCACGCCGTTTCCTTCCACGGGGGGTAGTTAGAGAATAGAGTGTAACACTCTTCTGTCCTGTCACACAAGCCTCGCTTCATCCACATTCATACATCTACTTAGACACACTCGACCATTATTTAGAATTCTAAAAGGACCGTCTTCCAGTATCTGGTTTATTTGGTCATGCCAGATCTTTCGCGGACGTTCTTTATTTCTAGTGACATCGTATAATTTTCTAAGCGTTCTTTCTTCGCTCATTCGCTTTACATGACATTTTCTAAATTAGATTAGCTTTAAATTCACTCCAAATTTGTCAATTTCACGTATATTAGACGTGATTTTCACAGCATTTAGTCGATTTTAATTTATCTTTTGCCAATCCCGGGCTTCGCTTCATCAGGATTAGTACCAGGACTCTATTATGCACCACTACTTGCCTCACTCAACAAACTATCAATCACTAATGACTGCATTCAAGGCGCTATTCACTTTATTTAATGTAGTTAGATTGGCCTATTTGAACATGGGGCAATTTGTTTTGTTGATTTAAAACACGTGTAGTTAACGTTTACATCAAGCAATTATTTATAAACTCGAGTATCAAATCATAAATACACTTCATAATTATAGAATATAATATGTTTTAATGGTAAATTAATTAATTTAAAAATAATAAAATAAAAACTGAAATGTTTAAAAATATGTTGAAGAATGACGAGACCACATTTTAGAAAAAAAAACAAACACGTAAAGTAAATATATGAATTTACATAGAGGTCGTAAACGATTAAATTTTATTCGAAAAAATGCTTTTTAATATTAAAAATTCAAATCATTTTTTTATATTATTTTAATACCGATAATATACTGTGGACAACCAGCGACTTTACAAATTAAATACGTTTTATGATATTTACGGTAAGTACACGCGATATTCTAATGAATCTCAGTACTTATATTTAAATGGCTCAAATTGACAGAATTATGATAACATTTATTAAAAACGAATGGTTATAAAAATATGTTTAATAATTTAATAATTACACAAAGTTAGCACTGAATAATAAAATAATAATTAATATATGTCATAACGAGCAACGAAATGACGCTGATCGAACAAAAGTCGATAGTAAAATTAAATGGTCTGTGATATTATCTTTTAGAATTTTTGATTGCGTATAGTTTTATGTTCTTTAAACCACAAAGAGTATCCATAAAATTAGATAAAATCTTTACGAGGGTAAAGAAATGATCGGTTTGCATCAGATGGAACAAGACTTATCCTTTTACCGGAGTTTTAGAATTACAACCCTTTTAACAGAAATTTTACAAATATCCCATGCATCGTATCATCCGATCAGGCCGTTTCTATGTAGGGATAGGTAAAGGGGATAGAAAACAATACTGTGTTGTCTTTGTATATCGTTGTTGCCACGCTCCTCGATTATTGGCGTCCTCCAATATCTGGTCTAACTGATCATGTCAGGTCTTTAAGCGATGCCTAGCCTAGCCTCATAGATTTTCTTTACCATCCAACCACACCATTTCAGCGGTAAATAGATCTATATTTGCTCTTAATTTGTTATTTTTTTACATATAATACATACATTTACTGCACGCGCCTGTGATATAATACCATACATACCTACAGCTCTGTAAAAAATTAAAGTTTTGACGATATAAATGAGGGTTTTCGGTAAGAGGTTCATTAATTATTCAATGTTGGTAATCGAGTCGATATCTTGTCGAAGTATTAAAGACATCTACAAAGCGGCGCTGTCGTTTCAACATTTTCTGACCATGACTTTGAAAAAAGCAGTAAAGATCTCCACCCAATCATCCTACCGTTTTATTTCTCATTTTTATAGCCGTGTTGATCGGACGTCGCGAGAGTCTCCGGAGTTCTCAGGAAAACGTCGGCAATATCTCGGCGAAGGAAACTGATACAAGGTAGATTAATCTCCAGCGGTTTAATGGAACCTTATCTCATTAGTGAAGTTATCTCCGGAGCTTTGCTAGAAGAAAACACGCGGGTCAAGGAATAAAACGTCGATACACACTTCCACAACACATCAACCGGCTATCGTGTGTTGACAGGCTGCCGCTTGGATTGACGTCGAAAGAATAGCTAATATTATCGCGAAACATAAATCTACATCGATCCAAAGAATGCGGCTGATCCATTGTTGGTGAATCCATCCGTCGATGAGTTATGCAAGACTTGCAGTTATTCTGGATATACAACTGCTCTGCTCGTCGTTCAGGTATGCCGTTACATCGTTAAATTATTATATTACATTTCAAATAACTGGAACTTGACGATTATTCTTTAATTTGCTAACCATTAACCGCATCGAAAAATCGTGTCAACTTTCAAGACTAAAGCAATTTCAAGCGTCCGAGATAAATGTATATCTGAGATTGTATCTCAGTTCGACCGATAAAACATTTTTCTTAAAGATTTAATAAAATAAGTGTTCTTTAGAATTTCACGAACATTATGACGTATTGTAGTTTTAAAGAAATCTATATTCAGTTTCTGGACCAGATTGGGACGTCTCGAGAGGATAGATGTGACAGACAAAAAAACCGTGGGTTGGAGCGCAGATCAAGGTAAAGTATGCCATTGTCAGAAAAAGCGTGAATGGTAATGGGCGGGCAATGTTTCAAGACGCACAGGTAATCGACGGACAAAGAATATTTCAGGAATCCAGGAGTGTATTGACAACGTCTGATGACGATGATAACACGGAATACATGGCACAACTTATTAACATTCTTCCAATCATTATTTATGACTGAAAAATTAAAACTACCTTTATAATAATACTTACGTACCACCTACTTACATATGTTTTATCCGTAACTTTTTTGTTCATCTGATTTGTATATTTTTTTACAGTGCATAAAAACATGTATTATATATAATTTTATATAACCTTAACATTCTTTAAATAGAAATGCCTACTTTATTATGTATATACTTATTCTAAACACAAAATTATAAAAGGACTCTTATAATATATATTTTTTTCTACCTTTATACAGACTTCGGACTAGAAAGGCTAACAAGACAATTCAAATTTTAATTGTTTTCAAATGATCATTGTATAATTATAGTGTATTTTTATAATCATACTATCTCCGTACAACTAATGTATTTTTGAAACATTTACATGATAAATAGTAATTAAATGTATTAATTAGAAAGATATACGTATAAAATTAATTTTATCGAAAAATATTATTGTTGCTACGAGGATTCGAACCTGAATACTTTTACTGACAGTACTTTTGACGACAAATTTTCGAACCCATATTGTACATTTTTCAAATTAATACATCTATCGTTCCATTATTTGAAAGCCATCTACTTTTTTTTACGGAATTTAAAATACTACAGACCTATGTTCTGAATAATTACAACTTCATAATAAGAATGTGTTCTTAATAATTTAGATGTTAAGTTATATACATTATTTTTACCAAGCATTTCAAGGGTGTATGTATGAATGTAACCTTTGTCTTAAAATTCGCTTAGAGACGTAACAGCTCGTTTCGTACTCAATGTACAGAGTTGAGTACGGCGCGAACTGTTATTCGTTGCGTATAATATTTTGTACGCAGAGCCGATCTTTATTGTCAAATTTCAGAGACGGGAGAGCAATGTTTCATCATTTTACACGCAGTCTAAGGAGAATTACTGCGGTCTCTGCTTCAATCTCACTGGAACTGAAGAAGTATTATTACATTAACAATCCTGCCGTGTTTAAGAGGTACACGTTTTACAACACGCCCAATACTTATTTACTTCCCGATTTGCATCCACGCTCTCAAGTGCAGAAGTCGACGGAGAACGAGTTTTACATGACATAAAACAGGTTGAGCTTATGTAATTCGGTCCGCTGATGCATTGATTGAAACATCATTACATTACTTCATGTTAATTTTTTTTTACATGCACGCAAAAAAGATTTAAAAAATACAGAAAATATTGCGAAGAGTTAATTTATTTGATAGTTCAGTATGTCGCTACGGGTATCTAATTTGCAAACACGTTCCACAGCTATTACCAAAATTGAGATTTTAATTTATGAGCACAATCTTAAATCGAGGCTTTATTTATTATATTTTATTCCACTGTTGTGGACCAATTTCATCTGGGTATATTAAATTAATTTAAGTTATGCTGAATGATATCTTAAATGATTACTGACAGACACTAAACGTGTATACCCAAGTTTCATAATTAAGAATTTCTTCTCGAATATTCTACAAAGTGTCGGATTTTATTGTAGTATTCTAATATCATGTTCTTATTATTTGAAAGCCTCTAAAATGTAATTGCCTATTTTCTTCAAATTTGGACAAAGACATTGAAATAAAATTGTATACAGCAAACAATATGAAGCATTGTTCTGAAGGTATTCCAGTAAAGTGTACAATAGAGGTTCAGAATCAACACGGATATAGTTAAAGTAATGCGTGCTATTCATATAAAATATACAATACCTGTGAAAATAGTCTAATATCAGTCGAATTAAGGGGAAAAACATACTATTTTTTTAATATTTATCGCAAAAATATTGTGGTTATTCTTTTTAATAAATTATACATTACCTTTGTACAGGGTGAATATTATGTTCCAGGCCGATTTTGTTTGACCACCATTTTGATTTAGTAAATATTTATCAGTTTGAATTTGGTAGTCGTAGAGAGTACTTGATTACAATTTATTATAGATTATCTAACGCTTCATTAAAATATTTTAACTAAATAATAATGGCCATACTGTAACCATTAATGCTGATCGCTATCGTCACATGTTGGAAAACTTCTTAGTAGCCGAATTGGATCGATTGGGTCTGCAACACATGTGGTTTTAATAGGACGGTGCTACGCTTGAAATTTTGCGAGAAATTTGCCTCCTCGATCACCTGATTTGACAGCTCTCGACTATTTTCTATGAGCGATCTTGAAATAAAAAGTCTACGCCAATACGTCAACAACAATTCCTATGCTACAGAACAATATTCGAAATGAAATTGCTGAAATAATACGCGAAGTGAAAAATATGGTTAAAGGAGCACGCATTTGTGCCGCTGCCAGAGGCAGCCACTTGGATAATGTCATATTTCATACATAACTGAAATAAATCAAATGATCGATTAATATAAACTAAATTTAAAAAATGTATTTTATTTCTTAGTTATTCAAAAAGAAAATCGGTCCGGGACATAATATTCACTCTGTATTTAACCACTGTGATAAACTCAAGGTGGTTTAATACAATATATGCACTAACCGGTTTCGAAAAAGTTTTTTTTTTTCATCGGGATAAAATTTTTAAACTATATGTCAAATTACTCTTATGTTATTAAACCCAATTTTTAAATAATATTATTAGGAAATTAATAAAATAATAAATCTAGTACCTGACTAAAAATATGATGATTATAAAATTCTTAACAGTACGGATTGTTACTGATTTGTATTTTTTATTTTCAGACAATCGTTATCATCTTCCAAAGATTTTTTCAGGTTGGTTAATATTTTTGGATTAAAAATAATACCTTTGTTTTGGTAAACCTGTAATATAAACCATTCTTATTAAGTACCTATTAGAATAAATCGGTTGGGTTTGTCGGTGGATTCGGTAAAGTTTTGGTATATATATTTTTGGAGATTTCCGTGATTATCTGAAACGTTCGGCCTGTCAGACATTTCCTTTGGTCGTTGTGGGTAGATTTATAACGGTAATCAATACGATAAATTTAACGTTTGATGCTTCAGTATCCGGATTTTATTAATTTATTTATGACCGAGAACCGTTCATAATATAAAATCAATTTATAGTAACAATGTATTAAATAAATAATTACCAAACAAGGAAAATAAACAGAAATTAATATGTTATTACAGCAATTGAAATTATCTATGGTAAATCATAGTAAAGAATAGAACTGCTACTGTATGCCGTGTTAACGAGTTTAGAATTTCTGAAAAAAATCATTTACAAGTTTTGCAACCTTGTTGGACGAAAATGGACTTTCAAATAAAAAAAACACACCTGTTACTTATAATAAGGAATAAATGTTGTAATTGAAATGCAAAGGTACGGCTTATTTGTAGATGCCATTGAATATGATGCAAGTGATTAATTATTTTAAAGAACTTCTAATACGTGTAGGTAAAGAAAAATTGATTAAAAGTACCTCCACCTACCTGGCTCCAAAAATAAATAATGCGTTAGTGAAGGAGTAATTCAATTAAAGCAATAAACATTAAATTAAAGTTATAGTACGTACAAAAAAACATAAAAATTTCCAAGCAATTAAATATATATATTTTTTGCTATTTATTATATTATGTTGTTTTTAAAAATTGAATTAAAAAAGTTATGAATTAAGATAGAGATACAGCACCTACCGGCGAAAATTGATAAAAATAAACTAATTAATTTTGGTGATTGACTTTCAATGTTTATTATTCGCAGGTCGCGGTCGCACGAGCGCGGGTTTTACAAGCAATTTACAAGCAAATGGCTTTACCCGCTTCCTAGCTCCCTTACTTATTTGCTTATTCGCTTCCTCGCTCTTTCACTTGCTCCCGCCAACGATCCGTTTCAACAACATCAAATCATGCATTCATAGAGATTGCTTTTTTGTTGTTAAAACCGCGCATTGTCGAACACAAGGGAATTACAAAGTAACATTAAAGCTAGTCGAGTAATGAAAATTTTTGCTAAATAAAAAAATATCTCTTTATGCAATTTTCTGAACCCATACCATAAGGTTTGCATTACATAACCGAGATAAGCATCACTATCGATTAAACCTTCTAAGAATGTTACTACATATTGTTTACCTAATCATATAATAAAGTAAACAGATTCACACAGAGTCATAAACTTTATGTGAAAGTGACGTTACAAAATTGAAATAACTCTTTATGTTATGTTAGATCCAAACAGTCACAAATAATTATTAAGGCTGCGCGAAAAGGAGCTTTGTCATCTTCTTTCCGCGCGGAATGTCAGCTTAATTTTCAGTGACGAAAGACTGTTGGCGCTAAAAGATTAACATTTGGCCTTAGTATATCGACAACTTTCACCGGCTTGCCTATGTTCCAAACCAGTTTTTGCGCGGCAACTTGCTATCCGAGATTACAGGTGGGACTTCCTTATCAAAGGCTGATAAATCCCCTTCCTCCACTCAATGCGGCGATTTACAGCGAGGAGTGTCAAGGCCATCAGCAGAGCCGCGTGATTAGCCTCGGCTATCTGTAATTTGTCAAACGATCGATAAAAATTGGTTAGAATCAATCGTCTTCACTACTTAACCAAATTAAACTGGAAATGTTAATAACTTCATTGCATAATAGATAGGATTAAGAAATTTGTTAAGTACCCTAGCTTTGGCAAATTAGGGCTCTACTTTTTATTCCGGTTTTTCTGTGGTGTTTGCGTAACTTTTATGATAAAAATATGACAGATGCATAGTTGTTTTGGAAATCCAGAATTGGAAAAAAATATTGTATACTACATTGTATATACAATACTGATACAACCAATTGTTCTATACAGATGTGAAGTTTAAACTCTCAATTTAGCGTAAGATATCAATCTTATGAAATTACATTTTTGTGTCTATTTCTCTAGATACTGGATACGTCTTTCTAATCCGGGAGTGAAACACATGCTATGATGATTTAAATTCGCACGCTTCGTGTTGAAATCTGTACTGACCTTTACCCGCTTTCGAGACGAATCTACGAGATAAATCTCATTCGTGGACACGGGTCATTAGTCTAAAATAAGCCTAAATACATCCGATCTGTTGTTATATATGTAAACACAAAAAAACTTTTTTTTTGGTTTGATCATTTTTAAATTATGGATTGTAAAACGTACCTACGGAATTAGTCCTACGTATTATAGTTTCAACCTTTAGCGCACCAAGATGTCAGGACCCACGAATTTATTAACTCTAAAATATTTAACTATAGTGCTAATTTTTAAGATCACGAGTGACACAGTGGCGCAGCCAATAAAGGAGAATTATTTTTTATTTTTATTTTTATTTATTATCTTTGTTTTATTAACCACTAAAATAACACAAAGATAATATTGCTGATTTTAAAAATATAAAGGAGAATTATTTTAGGTTCTCGGTACATACATCGAGAAGCGAGGAAAAAATAATAATTTGGAAGGACCAGGAAGGAAGCGGTGGAGAGCGACAGTGCTGATCGTCAGGGTATAGGGATGAGAAGACCAGGACTGGGCAGTCGGACTCTGGAAGGCAGTGGACTTCGGGAGCACGATGCATGAGCAAGCTTTTGTCACTCGTGTTCTTTAGGGCCGGACGTGTGATCAGTAGTAACTTCTTACTATGGTAACTTTTTACTAACGCCCGTGGTTAAAATCATTTGCGGGTTGTTTGAACGTCAATTTTACTATTATCAAAGCATAAATAAGATGTCTATAGGCGCGACAAATAATCATGAAATGCGCTTTATTTTATGTTTTTCTACGGATTTTTACGCTCATGTTCGAAATCTGTCACTTTGGTTGTGAAATTTTTTCGGATTATGTGCTAATGTATTTAAACAACGATATTATCATCGGACAAACTCTCGTCACTAAAATAGCGGGATATTGAATGATTAATTGTCGTATCAAAGTGTCAGATGACTTTTGGAACAGCTGTGAGGAGTCCACCATATTTAACTATCGATTCTCGTTTTTACTATCGAATATCGGAAAGTAAAATGAGTTTACTACGGGATGTAGGCACTTTCGAGAAGTAAACATTTCTTTTACCAACGATCAAACAACCCGTTTTCGCAAAAAAATTTACTTCAGTAACTTTTATTATTATAGTAAAATGTTGCTACCGATCACACAACCGGCCCTTAGATTTTTATAATGTAGACGCCTACCGTAATAATATCAGATTGAGTCAATAACAAGTTGAGAATGTCATTACTATTGTATTTGTTTATCAAATTCTGAATTTTACGAAGATCTGGAGTTCCAGTTTTTTTTTTCCACAATTAACCCACAAAAATAAAAACAGTTTTCATTCATGCGAGCAAAGTAAAATTTATTTGGTCTGGCAATTGTATTTTTTGCTCTGTTTCATATTTAATGTTCTCGGTGGCAACATAATAACTCACGACAAAACGTCAACTTAACTTTTTTCTGTGTTGATGGTAATTTTTTCTGGTTCTCCGTTATTTTTCTCGACTAAAACATTTGCGTGACGAAAAGGAAAATAAACATAACGGAAATAAGATTTGGAAATAATACACATGAAGGTTGCTAGGGTTAAATCAAATATTGTACAAAAAACTGGCTGCCCTTGAAGAATAAGGTCGCTCTAAGCAGATCGGGCTAAAATAAAATGTATTTTATTGGTGAAGATACTTTTCACGAAAAATGAAAATGTATTTTTTTTAAATTTAAAAAATTCATTAAATATATATTAGTAGGTAAATGAAGTGTTTTTTAAAATGTAATAAATACTAAAGCAATAAAAGTTACCAAGTATATCATTTTAGTTAAATATAATGCCATTCTGTAATTCTACAACTTTATTAAGATTTTCATATATGTAATTATGTTATAAATGATTTCATTCTTACTTTAATACACATAACATTATCTTAAAATCAACAAAAAAGGACCTAGAAAGAGATGCGTAGGAAATTTTTTATATTAATAATAAGCTTATCATTTCTGCAATAAACAGCAACTTAATAAAATAATTATAATTATTAATTAAGAACCGACTAAGCGGTTAGAAGGGGTTAATGCTCGGGCGGTGGTGGGGGGAGGCAGGTACCCGTAGTCTCCCTCTGTTCTGTCGGTGACCCCATTTCAGTGGCCAACGCGGTTTGGACCAGAGAACATCAGGGCTTTTGCCTTTTGAAAACAACTAATCTACGATCGCGACGCAAAGAGCTTTTTGGCGACGGTTCAACATTCAGCGCAACAACGCCGTTCCTGCGCGGTCACTAGATTTGAGCATTTGTAATTTTTTTTTTGAGGATATCTGAAGGAATATATGTTTAAACGTCGCCCTCATACAATACCAGACCTAAGCGGATTATTGAAGAAGTTAACGCCATACCCCGCGATATGTATGAACAAGCTGTATAAATCTTCAGAGATCGTCTCCGATATTGTGTTACTGTAGGAGGTTGTGAGGACAATATTTTAAAAACTTAATGATTATAAATGGTACGCGCTGTTAACTCGAAAGTAAAAACGTGTTTTGCTATATACCCCCATTACTTTTTTATAACTCCTCAAAACTGCTTAATCGGTTCTGCCGTATCCTGCATAAGGTGTTAAATAATAAATATTTATTCAGTTTTAACTGCTGTTGGGGAGATTCAAAATCACTCAACTGACTAATAACAATGACGTTTGACGTACGTAAGTAAGGTGCGAGACTGTGGATCTCTGAGACATGGTGTGTACACGGGGACTACAACAGTTGTCTCCAAATAATCTCATGGGAGCAAAATGACTGTCTCGAGTAGAAAAGTTAATTCGCGGACACGGAACATTACACGTCATATTTAGATTGAGAAAATTGAATACGCCTCTGAGCACAATCCCAAATTGATGAATTTGTAAATCTTCGAAACCGATAGAGCGGGTAACTGTTGCGAAAAGAGAATGGTGATATTTTTATTATGACGTATAAGGCAATAGCTCTATGTAGATGTAGATAATACTAAAAAAAATTAATCTCTTTTTATGTATTTACATTTTCTTGAATTCGAAGTGAAAGCAAAATCCCCAAGATTTAAATTTCCAATAGAAAATATTTCACATGTACTGTAAACTATACATGTAACGTGTTTGTTTAGCGGTAAGACGATTATATAGCGTTTAGGTTCGGAATGGAGAGAACTAAGTCACTCAGGAGATCGAAGTTCGATTCTTGTTCCAGGTTTATGATACATTTGTAGTTTGATTTTTGAAACAATCGCTTGAATATCAGATGTGGTATTTATTTAAGCAGTACTACTGCAATTATGCGACCAATTCTTCTTCATAACAAATATGTGTAATAATTGATGAAAAAAAAATTTTGTTTTATTACGGTAAGAAATTAATTAAAATTTAAAATATATAGATTTTTTTTTCTTAATAAATAAACACGCATTAATTTAAAATGGATAAACGTACAATGAATATTATTAAAAATTTTAAAGTAGGCCCCTGGCCTTTATCGACTTTGAACACCCGACCTTCGGTATCATAAACATTCAATCACACAAACCACTAATTTACGTAATGAAAACTGTACCACCCCCACTTATACTTTAATAGTTTTGTTTTTATCTATCCTTGTATATTTAATTTTAGTAAACATTGTTTCCTGAAGAAGATACCATAGGTATCGAAACATGTTGATTTATCAATAAATAGCGGTTTAAATAAAGTGTTTTGTCGTATTATTTATTATATATTAACATATTATATGTTAATATATATAAATACAGTGAAAGACTATGATAGATTTATGTGAAACATCCCGCTGGTAGATTTGCGGAAGTGAAATATTGAAATGGGAAATAAATAAGTGTTGTCCTTGCGGTTGGAGGGGCTGTGTAAAACACTGAGAAATCAAACAGCATCACCGACCTTTCAGAGTCGATAAAAGGAGTAGTAAAGAAACTAGTGAATGTTTTATTTATTTATAAAAAAAAATCTCGTGCATGTAAAGTTCAGTTGAACGATTTGAATGCAGTTGATTTTTTTCAAATTGGATCACTAACAGCGAAGTTATTGACAAATACCGTTACACACCCAATCACTGCGTTGGACAAACGCACAGACGACGCTAGGTTTAAACGTGTACTGCTGTGTACGTGATTGAAATGTATACTGGATATTGAGATGTGTGATGTCACTTCCGTAATAATATTTCGTTTCATCTATCGGTTTTAGATTATTTATCTGATGCACCGTAGGATGTTACACTTAAAAAAAACTCAAAAGAAGACCCCCGAAAGCGCCCTCTATTCTAATTTATTCTTACAGTATGATGTCTTCTCGCTATGCCACCGTTTTGGTTAGGATATCCAAATTGATATAAACTTGAACTAATCCAATATAACTTCTATTCAGGTCGACAAGTTGAATATCTGTGGTAACTTCCAATTCCATTATGGTTGGTAGTTTACAAGTCTACAATCAAACCGAATCCACTAAAATTACTACTCAATCTATAGGAATTCTAGAAATTTAATACATACTAGTCTTCTAGACATCAGCGGTGACATACATTCTTATTTAACAGATTACCAAATATTATTAATGAAATGTATCTAACCTGTGTTATGTCACACTGAATACTAGTTTTGTTCGTGGTGTTTTTACATTGCTCGAAACGGTGTCAAATCTACGTTCTTGTGACGTCATTGACAATACATAATCGCTTAAGCTGTCAGGTGAACTCGTCGATCTAGCCATGAGTAATAAAAAATATTTGGGATTTTATCAGTGTCCAAGACTTTGGTGGCAAGACAACTGCACACACAACAATTACATACAAGACAGATGCAAAGAAAGTAATGGATTATTATGTAGATTAATATAAGTTATATCACTATAGAGTACATTGAATTTAGGTTACGCTAAGTTACATTAATATAAAGTTACGGCGACAGAGTAATAAGCTGACCGTGTGCAGTTGTCATGGAATCCGAGAATCAGAAACAAGAACCGCGCGTTAATTCACAAACGTAACCGAAGTTATTACGTACATTGATAATTTGTTTCAGAATATATAGTTCGTAAAGGCAATATTTGGCAATTTATAAATAACTTTTATATATACAATTTGCATTTTTCTTTTTTTTGAAATTGAAATCGCTCCACAACTTTTTGGTTATACTTTGAGCTAAATGATTTAAACATTTGTCATCAGGCGGCATAGCTGTCACTTTCCGGCTATGAAACGAGACAGACGTGTACCACCTCCGGAATGGTACATTACGTATTGAATTATGTATTTAAATCATTTTAAGAAAACGTATGATCTAGTTTTTATATGCGTTAAATTAAATGGTACTGTGGTAGATCAGTTCCCCTTTTATGATAATTGTGTTTTCAAATATATTTTATGAAAATGTTGGCCGCGGCTACCAACTATCAAAAGCAATCGGCGATAACCGAACGCTTTCTGCTAATACGATACATTTTTCCATTAGTTACCTATCCCACGATACGTTATACATTCAATTTATATCACTTTCACTTACTAAGCAGGTCGAAAATCGAGTGTCAAAATTGTACAAAAATGGAGTGGGAGTGTTAGCGGTGTGCTGTCCATGTGTTCAAATAAGCTGCTAGAATTTATGGAAAATAAAGCGAAATTAAGCATTCGTCTCAAAATATTTCATATGTAATAATATATTCATATGACTTAATATTATATCCGATAAATATTTAATTTATATTTATTTCTCAATAAACAAAGGTACGGCATATTGGAATGTATCGACTACATGCACCTGATAAGTATATATTTCTAACACTCGTATTATAATATTATCTTATCGTTTACATCGTATATCGACGTACTTTAATTGAAGTTCTTTTGAATTTAGCCTGGTCTATGTTTAAATAATCATGAAGGAGAACGCATTCTTATTGTGAAGTTGTAATTATTCAGTCTGCAATATTTTAAATACTAATTAAATGTATTAAGTGTATTGGAAAAGAGATCCAGGTTCGAATCCCGGTAACGCAACAACAATATTTTTCGAAAAAAATGATTTTATATGTATATCTTTATAATTAATACATTTAATTAGTATTTCAGAATATACAATCAAATTAGAAATAAAATTAGAACTTTAATTGACATTAAGGCTTTAAAAAGGGATGTTTCAAATTGGTTGTTGAAATTAGGAAGAGCAGATACTGATAGTAAACTTTTTTATATAATGAAATAATTCTTATTTGTGTATTTTGATCTTGCATATTTCCCTTTACCTTATATGTGCTTACATTACTTACTGTACTGCACATTGGTATATATTTTTTGTCTCTCTTTTTATATATATGTATTTTTTTTTAATATATTCACGTTTACATACCTTGTATGTTACATATTCGATTTTTTTGTGTTTTGCCTTCAATAATTTTTGGTATTGTAAAATATATTTGTTTACCAATTTGCTCTAAAACAGGTTTGCCTAGTTGGGCAATGAATTTTAAAATGTGTGTAAAATATATGTAATAAACTGTATTTTTTTCTTTTTTTGCAGCTGTACACATGTTATATATGTCTAAATAAATAAATAAAAATAAAAATTTATGACTTGTTAATCTATAATATGTTAGAAAATATTTTTAGCTGGAGACAGAAATAACATTAGGGATAATACGTTTTATGCAATGTATTTTTAAAACACACGTGTGACACGCGAAAAAAACAACAATAAAGATGAGGCATTAAAATAATTTTGGTAACCCTATTGATTCTGAGGTTCTTTTTGATGTCAAAATGAATGAAGTGCACCAGATGCGTCCGCCAGTTAATAAAATCATTAGCCCGGCCATGGTCCGACCCTAACGACTCGGCAATTATATAAAACTCTTTATCTTGATCCCCTGTCATCGTTAGTGAGTGGAGAGAAGCGCAGATGAGAGGAGACGTTTGTTGGTGCAGAGATTCAGTGCAGCCAGATAGTCTTATTTTGTTCTCGGTTTGTCTCCGACTCATCGGAGCGGATGCGGACTTTTGTAAAACAGACCAGGTTTATTTTTTTACACATGTTGATAAACAAGATTCCTCGGTGCAAGTGGAGATCTATTATGTTAAAAGATTAATGACTCGGTGCAAGGATGCAGACTGAGACGACTTTTTCGTGCGCTACACCTTCCGCGGAAAGGGCAGGAATTTTCAAGACTAACCGGCGAACACAGACAAAAGAACGCGGAGAATCCAAACATCGGGAAAGACTGTTGGAAATAACTTGTCAATATAATGAGAGGTTGTCACCCGGAGCGAGCGATAATAAAGAAATGAATTCATTTGTCACTTATGTTTGTCCGTAAACCAAAGGCGTTGGGATAAGTATGCAACAAAATTTCTGCAAGCACCATCGGTATACAACACACATTAATCGTATTCATAGTATGACAATACTAAAAACTCTGTCACTCTAATCTCGTATAACGCGTCCAACGATAATACGCATTCGTTCGCCATAAATAAGTTGATTTGCACGTAAATTCTGAATCGCCAACAGATACTCATTCTATATAAACGCACGGAAGCAACGTTAATTAAAAAAAATACAGGAAAAAAAGATATAATCTTAAAAATAACTCTATAAAAATAATGTTGTTGTTTAACAATCAAATCAATTATAATTAGATGGGATCATGTATTGGTATACACTGAATACAGATCCTACATTAACTGAAAGTGTTTATAGATACGTAATTCATTTTCACATCAGTATCATAATGCATGGTGTATTTCAAAGTTACAATTGCAAGTCAATATTAAGTAAGAATTTCAACAATAAGACTTGATGCAAATATTTCATCCCTTTACCTAAAAAAAAAAAAACAACATATTTTTACATTCCATTCATTATGTCAGAAGTGCAGTTAGTGATTGTTAGCGCTGGATGCTACAAGAAAGTAGCTGTTAAAAAATATGCTTATAATTATTGATTAAGATATGTAGGAATAATGTTAGATGTTTATGATCGACAGACAATTTTTATTTTTGAAATGTTTTATTTGAACAATTCGCGGCTGCTCCGAGAGTATTTTAAGTTTTCGAGGAAGTTCATAATGGTGCCGTCCTTTGCGGGGTAAGTGACCACCGGCTGTCTGCAAATATAACGTTGACTCATGTGTGCAAGTATTTGCCATTCTCTGTAGCCAAAGCTGCGTTCTGTTGTGATACCGCAATTCTTCACGTGAGGACAACAGCAGTAGCATTCTGGTCACGGATCCTATAAAACTGCACACGAGACTTGATTCTGGTTAACTTGAAAGAAGTTGATCAGTAGCACTGAAACGCAACTGACATTAATGTAGCTAAATATTACAATAAAAGTCAAGTCGATAAGATGAATGTGTATATGAGACATCTTATAAAAGTGATTGGTCAATAATATTCGGGTTCATTATTTTTTAACGTTTCTTAATTAATTTATTTATAATTTATTATAGTTTCATACCCACAGAGCATTTTTATATTATGTTAGAATATATTTTTGTCGTTTGGTATTACGTATATGATATCTTTTAATCTAAATAAGATTACATTTTATTACTTACAACGCAAATTTTTGTTCTTTGAAATTACACATTGACACAAAATAAAACAATACTTTACTGAATTACATTTTACATACAAGATAATATTAATCAGAATTATGTTACTCGATTTTTATAATAAAAACCTATCTCAAGTATACACATTTCATTCAAAATACCATGCAAGCTTGAGTTTGTTTTCTTAAACATATCATGATCGACAGACAATTTCTTGCATGTATGGATTTATTTTTAAATGAGTTTAATAACGTATACTTGACAACAATGACGATACCACGAGCTGCTTTGCTAAGGTCGCACGGAATAATAAATACAACAAAGAACCGAATGAAAGAATGAAAGGACAGTTAACAACACCGTTTTTTCAAAAAATCACAAAAGACTGAGGCGTGTTTGGCATAATTTGGCACACAAAGCAAATTATATAATATAATGAATTCTTAAGTAAAATAAGGACTTGTCTGCTTTTTTTCGGTGACTGCTTTACATTATCAAAGGGAGAAATATACTGTTTAATTTATCTCCAGTAGTTAACACCCATCTAAGTGAAAGGCAAAAAAAAGTCTAACTAGCCACGCCACACATACGAAACTTGCTAAACATGAAAGCCACCATAATTGCCTGAGTAATTTCAGTTCCTCAGACATATAAGTAAAGGGTGTAACTGCACATCGTTAAATTTTAAGGACTCCAAGGATAAATTAATCTACGGTAAAAAATGACTCCTTTATTTAAGTGTCTCTTCGAATTTAGTTATTGCTAACTAAATTCAATTTGAAAGTATGATTCAGTTTCACGCTATTTATAAAATCAATGCGTTTTGCATACCGGGGCGAGTTCAAATTCTCGAGAAGGTAAAGGCATCGGAACACTTACAAAGATTACATTTAATTGTGTAAAAATCTCAAAATAGGTTTTCTAAATTGTATTAGCTTTAATTAAATCCCACCGTACGATGTGAGATTAACAGATTTAAATAAACATTTATTCGCTCACTTGGCAAATTTAAAAGTTCAAAAAATTCAAGTTTGTGTTAAAAACGAGCAACAATTCTAAAACAAAAACAGTCAATATTTTTAGCAGAAAAATAAAGATTTATAAAATAATAGCACGACATACTAATTATCTATACAGGTTATCATTGAATTATTTAAATAAAATTAATTCAATCATTTGAAAAGCTCGTCAATGAATGAACTTAATGTGGATGAATCATGAAACTGGTGTTGAGATAAATGCGGTGTTAGTTTAAATGATTGATGCATTGCGATAATATTATTTACAGAATTTGTGTATTATCGATTCAATGTCTTTTAAAGAGAACGTCTAAAATACGCATGAGGCAGTTCTGAATATTTTGATAAAAAACTTTCAAATAAGTCGGATAAAATATTCCTCCCTCGTTCCGAATATCCATGGCAGAAAATTAGACCAAATATGGAAATATTACCCCCTTTAGTGCCAATAGCGTAAACAAAATTATGTTCCACGCAAAATCACACAAACTTGTGTAGATCTTGAAAGCGGTGGGAATTGTTGACACAGCGGATACAGATGTTGCGAAACACGAAGGTCAATCGAAGGTTATTTGGTTACCGTTTATAAAATATTTTTCATTACCAGATCTAACGATGTACGATATAATAGCTGAATTTCAAATGCATAAGCGTTGGTCCTGGCTGACTGGCGTGTCGCGTAAGAATGCAAATAGAAGCAGCTTAATTTTCTGTGCAGCTGCGTTCAGCATAATGATAATTATAGCAGATGCATACTTACGAGTTGGCTCACTAGGATGGCCGCGTAAAATGCACGAAATTCTTCCACATATGACGAGGTAGACATCTAATGAAACTGATGGGAGTGGCAAAAACTATTACCAACCGAGACAGATCTGAGAGCACAACATTGTCGGGTTTGTTAGATATCCAGATCGTAAGTGCATGAACAACGGGTTGGGAAAATACGGGATATAGGAACGGTGGAAGGAATTTGGGAGACGGACAGAAATAAAGAACAGGAGGGCTGAAGGACCAACCAGAACCAGGAAATAATACGACCCACCTGAGAAATGCTCCTTTAGGTATCTGGATTTTCTTCTTCCACTGGATCCACAGGTCTTCTAATACCAAGAAAGTACACTTTGTTGATAGCGCGAACAATGATTTAATTCATACTTTATTGATGACGTGAAGTATGACACAAAAGCACAATAGTAAAATGTACTAATCGGCACGCACAATAGCGAGAAACCGAACACACACAGTACACTCTCCGTCAATTTATCAATTTCATACAGCAGGAAGATGATTCACGCAATATTCACAGCCTACCGTATCACTGGTAAAAGACAACTGTTAAACTTCAACTTTCAACTGGTCCAACTCCAAACAGGTAAGTAACGCAAAGGATCCATTATATCTACGCATTCACATGCGCGCGAGACGGCGATCGACGATCCATACATCCTATAGATCGAACAGTAAGTTATAACCAAAAATGAACTAACCATAAATTCTTACATTCACGCAGATAGCCAACATGATAGAAGAAAGACTCGATGATATATACATTAGTCCTGAAGCCTCTTCACCAGGCTGCGACGATTTTGCACTAAGCTTTTTTTCTTTGAATTTTGAAAACGACTCGGGTAGAAAATTTGTATAGTAGATTAAGGTTGAAATTTGACATCAATACAACATAATATATCGAGATGTAAACATATCAAATAATATATCAAGATGTAATTAGCAGGTTTAATTATATTGTAAAAATTGTTGTTTGTTTAAGGCATTTGCAATGCAAATTTTTGGGATTAAGAATGTAACTTTTTGATTTGAAAAAATTGGAATAATATGTGAGTTTTTAATTATTTATTAATTTATCACATTGTTTTATAATTTTGATTTTCTTTTACATTTTCATTTGATGTCTTATGTATTCATATGATGTTTATATTGATAAGATAGTTTGTAAAAATGTCAAAGCAAGTATCACTAACGCACTTGTTGCAGCAGAACACGTTAAAACAAAAATAATTCAAATAAACACTAAAAATAAATAATAAACAACATAACAAATCTATTCGTGATAAACAGACACACCCTGTCCCGCACGCTAGTCGCAAAATATTATGCAGGGAGTAAAATACATAATCCACAATATTTTATATGTGGACCTGACTAAATTACTATTCGAAAATGTTCAAGGAATATGTGCAAATTCTGCACTGTTACGGAAAATATTATTGTTTAAAAATTTTACAAAATCGTCATCTAACAAAAAATAGTCTGGTTGCTTGAAATTCGATGATCATTAATTTTTTGTATTCAATATATAATCAATAAAATTTTTCAATTAATCGAAATAATTACAATTTTTTTTAATGCTTATATCTCTGTCATGGTCGAGATTAGACACATATTCCATGAACATTATCGACTTGTAATTTAGTTACGTATCCACCCATAAAATATTGTTGACAAGGTCTGTTACATTCTGTATATATATTACATTGATATTGTCGTGAAATAAGATCCTAGTTCTCTCAAAACTTTCAAACAGTTCCTCATTACATTACTGAGGATCGTGACTCCACTGCCATTGCGAATGTTCCACCAATCTTCTCCAATCAATTCTTGGGCAGTGTGCCCAGCGCCCATACCAATGAGATTGCAGCATCAAAGCAACAGACTCCACTATTTGATCGCTCCATAACCGCGATGGTCTTCCCTTGCAACCGCTGTCCACTACCACAAATTTATTATTAATTGGTAAGGCAACATGATTATTACACCATTTTTTAAAACTTTGTTTTACACACACAATTGAGTTTTATTTTATCAGGACTACAGTTTAAAGAGGTGAAGTCTAAATAATATCATTGTTGTATACTATAAAAGTGATAAAATAAAATTCAGTTTTGTGTGGTGCAAAATTAATTCTAATACAAATTATATGAATCAATTAGAAAGATATACAGAAAAAAATCTATCTATCGAAAAAATATTTAGTTGTTACCGAAATTTCATTTGATTTGTATTAAAATACTACAGAAGTATGTTCTGAAAATGTAACTTCACAATAAAATGTATTCTCCTTAATTAAAAATAATTAATTAATTAATTAAATTATTAATAAGTTTATCAAAATTTCATAATTAGTGATCAAAATAATAGTACATATTAATCAATTTTTAACACTCAAAAAAAATAAAAAAATATATATAGGTAATATACAGTGGCGTGCAGTAGGTATAGATTTAGGTTATGCTATTACCAATGATATTATACAATAATATATAATATATGAACTACAATATATGTTGTACATATATTGTAGTTCATGTAGGATTATGAACTTTCGTTTAACCAACGTCTTTAGACAAAATGAATCCGTCGTTTATACGACCCTACAATGTGTTTATTTGTAATTTTAGAGTACTATTAATAGTGTTTTTAAAGTTTAAGTTTTAATGTAAAATAATACATTCTGACGGAATATAATCAATATAAAAAATATATGGACGTTTTTAAGAACAATTTTTATGACTGAACATTATTGTTTGAAAACCCTTCACGTAATAACAAAACGAAATAATTATTTTTATTAAAGGTTAACGTAGGAAATAGTTCTGCCAATTGCTTTTTGTTTTTCCCAAATCAAAAACAAATTCATGCACCAAATGCATCTCGAACGCAAAGAACAGTTATGAAATCAACACGTTAAAAACAGTAAGATAGTAATAATAAGATAGAATTTTTAATTCAGTAAATATGATTTGACTTATTCACTAACTTAAAGATAGAATAGAGTAATGTGAATAGCTCGATGCGGCGAATGCATAAGAGCGCCATGACTATAGCGGCGAGTTGTCGTGGTAGTTTTTAGAACTAAGCCATTTAAGTCTCTACTGCTACACAGATGGCGCTAATTGTAAAAAAATGTTTCCGTTTATGTTAATCCAATTGTTTAATTTATATTTGTTTCACATAATTTTTAGTAATGCACAGCTTTTTTGCTTGTATGCACTGCACGCCTCTGGTAATATACGATATCCTTACCATAATGTACTTAAAAATTTTATATAAAAAATAATCCACGTTGACTTATGGAAGAATATTGAAAAACATGATTAATTTTCGTAAATAACCTTTTCGGTTTTTGGTTGCAGTTGAATGATTTAATGCCTTTAATTCAAATTCCATTCACACTCGCGAGTCTTAAATCCTTCTTTAATTACCAATTACAGAAAATTGAGGCATTTTCTTGCAGTCGATAAATATATAATTTTACAATAATTCCAAATATCCGTATTTGGTGTCCCTCAGGCGACATTTCGATCAGTTAGCAATCATAGTATAATATGTAGTACCCACCTTTAACTATGTACGTAATAATATATACCTATATATCCAATATATGTATATACAGGGAACACAATATACGTACTTAAAATACGAATCAATTTCAGATATTGACAAGTTGTTATGAATGTGCCTTATGAACACCATTTAAAAATCAAAATAATAAACACAAAAAAATATTTAATATCTAGCATACTTAATATTTACCCGTGGTAGCGGGCAGAGAATATAGAGCGAAATTTTTCACGGACGTGCACTTTTCTGGCGCCATCAACGTACTCTCATGTCGTATATCGTTCTTACCATATTTTCTTCATTCATCCGATCCACCATTAAAAATCAAAAACCATTAAAAAGTATTTATGTTTTATTATATAATATCTATTTACACAAGAGGGTGGTGAAACGGGATGTAGGGAGGGTGATAGAAATTTGGTATAGGGACAAAACTATAAGGGTTCAAGGACCAACCAGGAAGCACGACTTACCTGGATTTTCTTGCTGTACTCACATCTCTCCTGATCTTCAGGAAACTTCTTCGATGATTATCACGAAACACTGTATATCACCCAATAGTGATTGTGAATCTTCGGCACGCACTGTGAGAAAACCGAAACATACAGCAACAGTAACTGACCAGCATAAGAGCACATAGAAAGACGTTGACACATCTTGACAGTTCACAAGTCATAGACCACACACAGAAAAGTCGTGCTTTTTGGTTAGGGCAAAGAAAGGGGGGGACGGCACAGATACGTATAGTAAACCTAATGGAGTATCCACACGCGCACGGCAACCAGCGATCTGATCCTGTCATAAATACTGAACAATATTAACACCTAGGTACCTAAAATTGCTCAATTTCCTAGTTTATTACGAAATTATATATGTAAATTAGTCATACTACTGGATATGAACCCGAGACTCACCTGTTATCGGTAAATTGGCGTTTCAATGACTTTGATTTGACCATCAAGGAACAATATGATTTTGAACAATAGCATCCACATTCATTAAGAATAAATTAAATTGTGGTTGTGTTAATTAAAATATGGTAAACAAGAATAAAAACGTGCGCCTGACTTAATGGATCAGTTTTTCTGTAACAAAATGTTGTAATATTATTTTATAATTCTTTCGTTTATCAGCGTTTCTCAAAAAGTCGTAAAATAACTTTATGAAAAAGTTTACTCTTCCGAATAATTTTACAAACGAATTGATAAATATAATACTGAAATTTATTATTGATTTTCGCCCATTTCTTAAATTGATAAATGAGCGATTTCATTTATACTTAGGCTGAAATTCTTATTTTATATTCAGAGACAGCATAAATACGGCTCTCGAATTTATAAAAAACGTAAAGTTCAACATTTTATTCACATAATACAGGAGTTTTGTGATTTTGATAAATCTTAATCCTGTTGTCAAAAAATATCAAATATCAAGCGTGGGAGAATTATTTTTTTCCTCGAATTTAAATACATTATTTAGATAATATTATTCGTATCCATTCTAATAGAATCTGTCTATCTATAATTATATCTTGCTATGAGAGTGTATTATCAAATATATGTGCAATTTATAGCAAACTATAATTGGCCAGAAAATATTTACCGTTTGTGCAACAGACACTACTTCATAATTAGTTTTTAGCCTGATTCCAGATTTTGCATGGTCGCCTTTAAATGGCAACATGAACCCAAGGCAAATCGTGCTTTGTAATACTCCGTTTAATGCCGCCCAGCAATTATTTGATGGTGGTCGCGAATCAAATAGTTACCCTAATATCTTAATGCTCCCGTTGCTAGGCGAGTGAGGTCCGTCTTTTTTACGTAGTGGTGTCATTTTGCTTTCGGTCGTTTGCAAGGCTCCAGTTAACCCCCGATATTAAGGATGTTATAACAGCAATAGATGCCGACAGTGGATGCAGGGCTGAAATGGCACACCTTTCACTCATTAGCGCACCGATTCGTGACCCGCCACATTTCCCTTCCTAAGATCAGCGGATGCAGTACTGGGCACATCGTGGACCATTACTGTACCGTGAGTCAGAGTAGTCTCATTGGAAATTGGAACAAGTGTCAGAAGTCATAGAAAAGAAAAAGTCAGGACTGTATTCGTTACAATAAAATACGTTCTTTGTAGTCACGAGCTCGATCTGGTATTTCTAGTGAGAATGGTAATTTTTCTGTCCTGCTGCATGATGCGACAAGGTGCACTCTCACTGAAGCAGAGTTGAAAAAGCTTGAAGCGTTTGAAATGTGAATATGTACGAGTACACAGACGCTCGCTATAAATAAGCTGGTCTAATGGAGTAAGAAATGACACCATATAAATGATATATGATGATTTTTAAGCAGAAAATATTAAGCAGAAAATATATTTTAATGTTATGGTATTTATTTACAAAATTCAAGAAAATATCACCGGAATTTACATGAAAAATTGTTGCATATCAACATGAGCACGAGCATCGTACAAGAGGAAGGGATAGACAGACTGCCATTGAGGTAGAAGCCAAATCTCAGAAATCGATGATGTATAGTGCGATGAAGATTTTTAATGAAATGCCAGAAAACATAAGAAAGGAGGAGAAATTGAATAGATTTAAAATGAAACTGACCAAATATGTAAAAGATAAGTTTTAGTAAAAGAAAATACTTTAATCTTGTTTATATTAGAGCATATATAAGAGTGCTTATGTATGCACTATGTTAAGAATTAAATAAATAAATGAGAATGAAGATAGACAAGGACATCACTCGTCACTGGATGTATCATGAGAGAACCTGACATTTATATGACACAGCACATTGTGATACGAGGAAAAATCAACGGACGACGAGGTCCCGGCAAACGGAGAACCTTAAAGAACGGTTCAATCAGATATCTTAATCTATTATTTGGGCTGCATTTAATAACGTTCGAATAGCTAACACGATAACAAACATACATCCGTTAACGAATAGAACTCGAAGAAGAAGAAGTCTAATCTACCTAAAGGAATCTACCACACTGGGTGCGGTGTTCGACACATCGTTACATACAGAGTGCAGGACTTGTGTATTCAAAAACAGCGCGAGATAAGGCCGACTCGCCGCGCCATTACTAAAATAGATTGAGTATGAAAGGAATATAATACGCAAGTACGTACGATGTCGGTGGGAAGAATGATACAACATTGTAAGTCGTACGAGATGTTGATAACACGTTATACTTTGGTGCTTTACTGCAGACAAAACAAATTACATTCAAAGCGACAAAGATGTTTTTGTATCACGATTGCTTTAATTTAAATATCTGATTTATCACGTATCGCGGTGAGAGGCTGCCGCTGATATCTTGAGCGATAAAAGCAAATGCTCCACTTGCTGTCTCCCTTCGCTCGGATAAATCCAACGTCGTGATATTGTGTGATTATGGTTTCTGTTCTACGCATTGGAATACGATACGGTGAATATCAGGTCACTGTCGCAATGAGATGCTAAAAAGAAGTTGTGGACTGCGGAGCGGAAATATGGACGGTCCACTTGTGTGAGGCTGGTAGGCACCTTCCGCGGACGGGATGGAGAGAATATCGGACCGTAACTGGAATCTTAGACTACGGAGAAAGTTGGACGCGGTACGAATCTCCGTTCGTGCGAGACGCGCTTTGGTCTTCAAGCAGATTTTGTGATGTTTGATGCGATTGCGTGTGATGTAGTTGTATGTCGGAGGAGATTTACAATTATCGGACTTTCGTTTTTTACACAACCATTTATTATTATTATAATTATTTTCCAGTATTGTTATTTTATAATCACACTAGCGATTTAATTATATTATAATATATATTTGAGATTCTGTAAAAATAAGGTAGATGGCTCTTTCAAATAATGGAACGATTAAATGTATTAATATCAAAAAGGTAACATGTAGGTTCGAAAATTGTCGCTAAAAATATTGTCGCTGTAGCATAGTTGGATAATGCACCTTCCCCGGTTAGGAAAGAGATCCAGGTTCGAATCCCGGTGGCGCAACAACAATATTTTTCGATAAAATTGATTTTATATGTATTTCTTTCTAATTAATATATTTAATTTGAAATAGATTGACGAAATATTGAATTTTGAACAAATGCCTTTTTGATACAAGTGATGCAAAATTTGATCTAAGTAATGAGAGAATGAAATGTCTCTGGGATGAGGTTATCTGACTATATTTTACTATATTAACTGAGCAAAATTTGGAATGGATGGCATTATGCGTTTATGTATTATGGATGGGGCCAGGGGGAGAGTCCCTATGTTTTAAGGAATATTCTAAAGAATAACTACGCAAAATTTGATTTACATCACAAACTACTAAATATACAGACATGAATTAACGCAAATTTCTTGTCCTAATATTTTCATTTTGGATTTCATTTCACCCGCATGATCACTTTGGTACCACTTACGCAATCAAATAGCTCCGCGACTTTTTTTAAAAATATGACTCGATTGTAACGAATATTTAAACGCCAACAATATAGTATGCATTAATGTAAGAAATACGTCTTGTTTATTTAATTTTCGAAGAGTAAATACTTTTACGATTATCGTATTTATGTTTCCACCAAGAATGTGTGTAGAATGCCTCGTCCCGCATCTAATATTCCAAACCCTGATCCTATATGTACACTTTATTTCATGTCTATTTATTTACTGGTCAGTGTTAGAAAACAGACGGACATAAAAATATTTTTCTATATATATCGCTTATGTATCATAATGACATCGGTTGTTATAAATATGATATGGAGCATTATGGACTAGGTTTAGGGGTCAACGTTCTGGCACGGTTTGCAAGGACAAACCGCATAACATTTGAGGAGGGTTAGCTCATATTGTAACTGGTACTGGTACTGTGTATGGAAAAGGATAAATGAAGAAAAAATCATTAGCAGTTAGCAAAAACGAATCCTTAGCGATCATTCTATTTGTAAATCTCGTTCGCGGAGGTAATGGCGGCCGGAAGTGTTGGAGACTCGGCTGACTGAGTTCGTGAGAACGGCCACACCTGCAAGCTGGACCGAATCAAAATACATCAACTGCGCCCAGTACGTACCGATTCTTATGTACCTACTTACTGGGTACCTCCTCTCGCTTGCTCGGCTTGGATCACGGAGAGGAACCATACTGGAGGCAGAATTTAGTTTCTTACACGCAGTGATGTCCCCTAGTATCTTCAATTATTAACCGGTTCGCTAAAATATGCAAGTACTGCAAGTGATATTTGTGCCCATTATTATGAAAGTGGTCTAAGTCATATTTCTTTCGTTTCGAGATATTTAATAGTCTGCGTTTGAAAATTTACAAGTTAAATAAAAAATAAACTATAATGTTATTCTCATATTTTATTTTTACAAAATGTAGTTTAACAATGCGGATTTTACGTTTTATAAACAACATACCGTCCATTTCTCACAAGACACTCTTGCAATCGGACTTTTAAATTTGCGAACACGCGAGAGCACTTCACGGCGGATATTTTATTGTAGGGTCTGAATTGTTCAAGGATTGTTGCTGTAAAATCTCGACTTAAGGTATTCCCACAAAATAAGTCGCACAGTGTGAGGTTCGGTGACCGAGGTGCCCAGGGTATGTCTCCGTACTTGCTGATTAATTTATTGGGAAAAATTCCTCTCAGCTTCTATATTGAAACTCTAGCTGTGTGTGGAGTAGCCCCGTCTTGCTGAAATTGTGTTCTGTTGTTGAACCCGGGAAATAGCTGCAGTTGCGGTACTAAAAACTCGTCAATCATTCGGCAATACACGTTAGCAGTGACTGTCTCGCTGGTTAAAAAAACAAGGTCCAATTATCCCTCGGGCAGAAACTGCATACCACACTGTCGTTTTTGGACAATGCTAACGTTTTTGATGGCGTTCCTTTGGGTTGTTAGGACACCAGTATCTCATGTTATTCATGCTTCGTCCGTAAAAAATATGTTTACAAGCGTTCGTGCTGTTCTAAAATGTTCCAGCATCGTTCTCGCTATGATTTCACGTAAAGAATAGTCACTTTCTTTGAGAAATTGCACGATTTGCAGTTTGTATGGGTGAAACTGTAGTTGATTTTTTTATTCCAGTACAGGCTGCAATCTTTCTTATCGATTTACGCGGATTGCGCATAATTTCACGTCGAACTTGAGCCACATGTTCTGGCGTCGTTGCCGACGTTAATGGTCCTGGAGGAGTTTGGTTAACCATTGCCCCTTCTTGTCTGAACTTTTGAACACATCACCAGATAATTTGCATCATTTACTCATCGAATATTAAAGTGAGTACAAAAAGCGCGATGCGCATGAACCAATGAATCACCACACTTTAAATATAGCTCAACCGCGAACGCGCGGTGCGCTCCCGACCAGTGACTCATTGCGACTGGCAAAATCCGCAAATCACGCGAGTCGAACAATATCCCTCTCACTTACCTCACCCTGATGGTTTACGAGCAATTACAATTTAATCTTGTTATTTTTCCACTGCACACCATTAATATAAATATTACATGTAGCTTATAAGGAAATAACAAATTTAAGGTTGAATTGACTTACTCTATTATAAAAATAAACACTAGCGAAATACCGTTGAACGTCATAACAATACACTGAATATAACGCTTAAAATTTTTCACAATTATTACAATTTGCATCATATTATAATAATTTAAAACAATGTGATACGAAATAATTGATAAACTCATTTTTTTCAATTTCTGGGCATATTCGTAAAAAATTAACTTTTTTAAAATATTTATCTTTTTACTACAGTTTCTCTAGTTTATTCGATTATGATTTAACCATTTAAAAATGTTATAAATTCTTTTCATAACTTTTTATAGACACAAACATTTTTGAAAATGTATTTTTTAATTTTCACAACTAAATTATCTCCCGACGTGAAGTTCCCAATTTTAAGAACCGGTTTGGCATGAGGTTGCCAATTGTAACAATCGGTTTGCGCAAACCGTTGCAAACCCATCGACGGACATCACTGGTTACTTGTGATGGAAATGTTAAACCCAAGTGATAAACAATGTAAGGTCTCGCTTTGAAAATTCGCTTTTTATAAAAATTGTTTTAATAAATAACTTAATCAAGTGTCTAAATAAAATGTCCAAAATTGAAATTGTCTTACGTTGGTCGGCATCTGTCCGCATCACTTGGCACGATCGAAATCAATAGCCACGAGCTCGACATTAGCTTGGTAATGTTCGTCAAATGGCAGGTTGCCGCCTATGGGATAATCAGAATACGTGCACTTTATAACAATATACTGAAAAATATCCAGTCTCACTATATATTGAAGGATATTCAATCTTACAGGACGATCAGCTGAAATAATCTTGCGATACTCTATTACATTACATTACTTACATTTTTGATACCGATTATGTGATCACATTGGTTTTCAGAGATTTTGATTACACAGGTAAACAATTAATTTATGATATACATATATAATATAAATAAGACAGTGAATTTTATAATTATTTTATTTAAAATTATTCCAAATTTTAATTTCTTTACTAGAATTCGTAAGCAGTTCTCGATTATTAATATGATATATTTTGAGTTATCAAACACTGACACACAGATTTTTTTTGCTTATTTTTGAAAAGAAAGTGCCAAATTAAACAAAAAAAAAACAAACTGAACACGTTTGGCAATAGCTAACGTAACCAATGACTAGGGAAAAAAAAGCGGTGCTCTTGACCAAGGTCAGGGCAATACTCAATACACAATTGTAAAGGAAAGAAAGCGGCGGGCAACGTATGTATTCCAAGATTTAAGAGAGTAATTAACCAGGTACCTGAAAGGTTAAGTGATACTATTATTTTATGTTATTTAACACCAAAACGTACTTAGAAGTTTAATAATTCTTCAGTCTAGTACACCCTAAAAAGAGTTTTTAATGTTTGATTACTGATTTTAATGATTACTGCACAATGATCTGCTACAACTGTATTTAATTGGCAAAATAATGACAACATTTTCAATAAAAAAAAAAAAAGTAATGTTAAATAATTACAAACACTTGATAAAATATACCATTAAGTTGTGGACAAAGATTTTACTACAGAAATCATTTATTGAAATAAAAAAAATCTATTAGTAATTGACAAACAAACATATAGAAAACAGTTTAAAATAAAAATTGATTAATACAAATTAAATGTATCGACTAGATTTTTAAATTGATTTTCCAAACTTATTTACTATGGAAACTCGACTTGAGTATACTGCAGCATCCTCTGATTATCTTGAAATAATATTTGCACGACGCTAGTTAGATTTTAAAAATGATTTTTTAAGCCGTCACTGAATTTCATCGAGGACCTTCGCCGTACACGTTTAAAATTAACGTGGATATTTTTATTGAAAAATATTTTCTGGAAAACTTTTTACCGCGCAAAAAACGTAATGTAGTTATTTAAAAATAAATACATACATTCTCCGTAACACTCCAGAATCCGTCGTCGAGTCCCTTGTTAGTAAATTGCCAGCTATTTATTAAATTAAATGAATATTTAAAATATTTGAAGCAATTTGTATACATTTTTGGATCATACATGGTAATAATTAATATATTTTACTGTCACGTACTGGAATTATTGTTTAAGTATTTAATAAAAATATATGATTTTACATTTAGATATAATTTCTGATGAAGGAACAGTTTTATTTTATGAAACCAGTTTGTTCTATATGCACTAAGGTATTTATATTAATTATTAAATTAAATTACTATAAGTAGGCATATAAGCTTTTACAACTTTCACAATATAAATCATATTAGAAATAAATACATAGTTCGCAAGCCACCGGATTGCTTAATTTTGTAAACCACAATATTATCGAATGTTGGACGGCTTCGTTGACCTTCTGTAAATCAAGTCTTATCGGATAACGAAGCCACAAGAGCTGGACAGAGGAAGTGTTCGTTGCTCTTGCTCATACGATCACAAAGAGAAATTGGTAAAATGAGAAATTGAATTTCTGATACATATTTCATTTCTCACGTCTTGCGATGTTAGCATTCCAAATAGCGTATTGCATTGAACGTTTTGTTAATATTTTAACATTCTCCGCGATGATAGGCTTCAGAGATATCAATTTGACACTTATTGTTTGAGCGTTGGATATTTCCTGAAGCCAGGTTTGCTGGGTGATTAATGCTCGACTCTTAACAAGATTACAAAGCTCTAATTAAAGCTCTCGAAAGCTGTATAACTCGTGAAACATTTAATTTTTTAAATTTTCTTAAGCACAGTGGATAAATGAAAAAAGTTTAAAATTAAATAAATGTTTAGGTAGGTCAAATTCATGAGAGTTTAATAATTATTTCGTTATGTTGAATATATGAGAAAAACAATATTTCAATGGACCGCGAAAAAAATCGATATTCTATATATTTTTATAGAGAGATTTGACATAACGGATGACAACTTCGTGACATTTAATAATAATAATAATGGATAATTTTTATAACAACATTCAATACATAAACTTCATCAAAATTCAACACATTTAGTCCTAAAATATTTAAAATTGTCATTTGAGTTAATTTTATATCCGA
The DNA here is from genome assembly GCA_031772225.1 of Eubasilissa splendida. NCBI lineage: Eukaryota > Metazoa > Arthropoda > Insecta > Trichoptera > Phryganeidae > Eubasilissa > Eubasilissa splendida. The sequence goes on along the minus strand of CM062848.1, from coordinate 10,934,918 downwards.
AGATAGCGTGATAAGGTACACGGGTGTGAAAAATGGTGTGTGGTAATAAGAAATAAAAGTCGTGTACAATAAATAATGCGCGTATTATCGGCGCACTGGGTCGAGATAATATTGCAGGCACATATGATAAATACAATCTCTTAGGGTTTGCCACGATACCTTGAAATCGTTAATAGGTTTATGACACTATTGTCTTACCGTCTCAAAAAAGATAAATAAATCAAATGTGCATTACATAGTAAATTTATGTTATGTACATTTATATTTTGAATAAAAAGCATAGTGAAACTTGAAGTGAGTCCACATATTAACATATATACAACCTTCAAAAATTTGATAGATATGGAGATTGATGGGTGAGAATGGTTTACGTTATATTTATATAAAGTGATCACATAAGCCAGCCGAAGACATGTTGTAAGCCCTGTAATTACCCATTCTTCCATATATTTTCCATTAAATATAATAAAAATAAATAGCTTCGTCTCTATGACATATGTATTAGTTGTTTAATAACAGTGCCTTTGTAGGTGAAAATTCAGTAATTGTGTGTTCTTGGACACTATTATATTGCGAAAAGTAATTTATAACATAAAACAAGTTTAAAAAAATAATATCTGTTTAAGTGTCGGAACTTAACTATTGTTGCAACTTCACTTAGTTTGGATGTACCTTAAAAAAACCAACTTTACTTAAAATTATTGCTGCTTCATTGAATTGTATTATTATTATAATTAAAAATATTGCTCCCTTTTTAATTCTTTATCTGCCTTTACCACCCATCTTGAAAAATATATAATTTATAATATTATACAAAATAATTTAGTATATTTAAAATGTTTTTTTTACAAAATTTTCATTATACCAAACTGGTGATGTACTCGGCCTTCCACGGGTAGACATTATTAATTTCAAGAATTCTCTAGAACCATATATATTGCCCCTGATATACCTATATTATGCGCCGTGAAATGACAACTTTAGAAAATTCTTTACTCTGCTCTTAGAACCTTTCATCTTTCTAGTCATCGAAGAAGAAATTAACATACGCAGATCATATTCTCTGTATGAATAAAACTAGAAAAACTGAAGTCAGTACCAAGAAGTCTATAACGTAGGTATACTGCGTCCTTTACATCAACTGATATTTTCAGCTTTAATATATTTATTACCTTTGTTTCTTTTTAAAATATGTTTTTAAATATTCATATTACAGTAATACATTACGTAATCTAGGTAGTTTCTAGAGATGATTATTTTTAGATTTTATCTCTAAGGTTCTACACGATACAATAAATACCTGGCTATATATGTGTAGTTTTTATTTCGTGACTAACGATGGCGATTATCTAGTAGAGTTTCCCTTATTTTTTTGGACAGCCTACCACCACCTGGGGAGATCTTGAGCAATACCCCTATTATTTTACGCCTTTTGATTTCCTAGCGCACGCGTTAGAGTCGATGATCCTTGATCCGAGATAGTCTCAGTTTTAAAATGATGTATTACGTGAGTTTAAATCTATTTGTAGGCTTTATCGATCAAATTATGGCTTTAGCATTTTTAATTACCTACCATAATATTGTATAGATATCTACACAAGTCCTTCATTCCTGATCCAAATGTGGATCAGGAAGTAGAACGATATGTACCTACTCGAAGGCAGAAATTATTTTCTTGGTTTTTTAGTATGTACAAGAAAGTAAGTCAAACGTTCACTTGATGATCAACAATAGATATAATATATTACGCATGTATACGAAGGTATTTTATGACAGGGTCTGACGCACCCGAGTAAACTTTTAGGGCAACATAAAAATGGTGCATAACGGAGTACTGAATATAGTAAATAATTAGTAAATTAAGAAATCAGGAGCATATTTTCTAGAGACCGACCGAACATGCGATTTCGGCCAAAAACAAATTTCGACAGATTTTGGACAAAAAATTAAATTTCGGTAAGTTAAGTTAAAAAAATTAGTTTCGGCCGAAACTAAATCGATGTTTTGGTGCAAAATCTGGTGTAAATGAAGCATCTTTCATTAGTATTGTTTGTCTAATTGTCATTTAGATTTTTTATTCCTGTTACTATGCTTCGAATGATGTGTAAATGTTATCGGAATATGTAAAATACGCGTTTATTTAAGACATTGTACATTATATTAAAGATTATTGTAAAAAAACATTAATTTAAAAAATATTTTCTTAAAATGTATATTTATAATCATGTAAATTGCAATACAAAATAAATATATTAATATGATGTCCTTGGGATTGTGTGAATGAGTGCCGCACCGCCGGTGCGTGTATGTGTGGCTATAAAGAAGGTGCGCGGGAGTGCGCGCGTCTCTCTCTCTTTGCTTGCGGTCCATCGGCTTAGTTGTTTGACATACGAGTGATATACCTTATACGAAATTGTAGCTTATTGTAATGAAATATTAATTGTTACATAGTCTATTTATTGGAGGTGTACACTGAAGACGTACAAGAGGTCAGTACGTTACAATTAATAAGAAAGATATACATATAAAATTAATTTATCAAAAAAATATTTTTGTTGCCACCCGGACTCGAACCAGGAACTCTTACTATCAGGGGAAGTGCGCTGACCACTGACGACACACGACGTCAACATTGTAAGTTAACGACAAATTTTCGAACTTATATGTTGTTATTTAACAATATATATTACACATACAAAAAAATGTTTTTTCAATGCATTCACCAATGTTTCAGATTCGGTTTTGGTTTCGGCCGAAATTGAACACAATATTCGGTTCAGTTTCGGTCAGTCTGTAATATGTTATTTCCTTGACATACAAATAATCGAATATTTTTTCCGGTATGCACCAATGACCAATTTTCCCTCTAAGCTGCGCTTTTGACAATAGCGCGCACCTGAAAAATATACAAATTGTATACTTTTTTGTGTAAAAATGTGAATTTTATAACGAGATAAATTTGTCAAGATGGGTTGCAATATTGCAGGCACAGATGTACGTACCACAGATATAAGAAATCTTTTGTGGATTTATAACATTGTTGCCTAACTACTCAAAAAATATAGTTAAATGTATGATGCGTAAGAAAAATTACATTATATGTATATTTTATGGTCTATCAAATATTTAATAAAACAAAATCACTCAAGAGGATTTATAGTTTGTTCAACTCAGTTTAGGGCTTAGCGCGCAATAGTAGGTACTCACATCTAAAAGGTTGGTACGCACTGTAATAGTAACCTAGTAAAAACGTGTACCTTCCTATACAACCTACCCATGCGAATAGAAGTTAAATACTTCCGTATCCGTTCAAAGGAAGGATGTATTAGGTAAATGCATAATAAATTTCAGGAAACTCATTTTGAATCACTTCTTTTATTAGATTGGGCCACACAATGATGCCAAAGATTTTTCGGCGGCCATAACTATCATCAATCTCCCATATTGTTCGCGAAATCCGTTTCGGTGAGAGTACCTTAAGCGATTCCGAAGGAAAGAGTGTGCGAAACGACTTTCCAATAGCAGTAATCGACTATTTTTATTTTTTTTATTAAAACATCATTCAACGACGTGTAGATTTATTTAATGACAACATTTACCTTTGTTACCGTTAAAACCTGCATAAAAAAAATTACCCAAAAAGTCCATTTTTCAATTCGTAATATCTGAAATTTGTACAAATTCTATAACTTACTGTAAAGTTGTTGTAGGCATACATAACTATCAGGGACGTGCACTGCATACAAGTTAAAAAGCTGTGCATTATTAAAAATTCTGTGAAACACATATAAATTAAATAATCCGTAAAGTTATAATTACGCCAGCGCCCACTGTGCATCAGTAGAGTCACTAGTTGCGTAGTTCTGTATGCTACCGCGCGACGCCACCATAGCGCTGTAGTCCTCTACTGGATTATGATTAATTTTTTACTACTACAATTGTTAGCTACTATTTTAATCTATCGTTTTATTCAAGCCATACAATTGCTACCCACTGAATTGAATATTCCACTCGGCAGAGTCAGAAATGGATTAGCTGATTCATGTTGTACGAAGTCCTTACTTATGCTGTTTCCTAACAGAATGACATTTTAAAGGTTTGAACTTAGCTTAGAGCTGATCGAAGCATCTACTTCCTCATTTATTACTTCGCAAATTTTACTACCTTACTAAACGTGTTGTTTTCAGGATTGTTTGCGTTCGAGGATAATGCATTTTTATTATGATGGATTCATTTTGCCTAAAGACGTCGGTTAAACGAAAGTTCATAAAATTATGTAAAATTTAGCATATAGTATATTATAGTATAGTGGTAACAGCATAACCTAAGTCAATACATATTGCACGCCACTTATAACTATATAACATAGCAAATCAAAAAATGCACTTCATTCCATATGTTGTATCTTTGTTCAAGGTCCCGTGAATTTTTTTATTAAAGCAATAAATAATACACAAAAAGTTATTGCAGATAAGATTATATGTATTATATTAAAAATTGTTGATTAAAAATGTGTACAATGAATAATAACATCATTAAGGAGAACACATTCTTATTGTGAAGTAATTATTCAGAGCATAGCTCTGTGATATTTTAAATACTAATTAAATGTATTAATTAGAAAGATATACATATAAAATCAATATTTATCGAAAAATATTGTTGTTGCGCTACCGGGATTCGAATCTGGATCTCTTTCCAAACCGGGGAAGGTGCATTATCCAACTATGCTATAGTACTTTGACGACAAATTTTCGAACCTATATGTTACACTTTTCAAATTTCAATACATCTATCGTTCCATTATTTGAAAGCCATCTACTTTGTTTTTACGGAATCTCAAATACCTTTGAGTAAACCGATAGTAGACACCAGAATTAACAATTAATTTTTATTAAATTTTGGACACATTGATACAACGTATATATTATTAAGAACAACACATTCTTATTGTGAAGTTGTAATTATTCAGAACATAGGTCTGTGATATTTTAAATACCAATTAATACATTTAATTAGTGTTCAATAATAACATTGTTGACTGTAATTAAGTTGTCATCAAATGTATGTATTGACTGCACTTGAACCTCTAAATAACTATATATAATTGTCAGCATATGTGCGAATGGTGCGCTTAAATTAAAAATCTTCGATTAGTATCAAATTTATATTTATCATCTTAACATGAATTCTCGATTAAAATAATAGTAGGGGAGTTTATCTGCAGAACATAATAGTTTTTTTAGCGACTGTGGATAAGGGTGATATCGGATTTACAGATATAAAAACGAAAGCCTACATTTATTATATACACTTGTGAAATAAACAAAAACATCAATAAGTTATTTCTGCGGATGGAAACAATACGTGTTATTAGTTTTTTTTTTAATAATTGGCCGCAACAAAACGGGTGCTTGGTTGTTGAGTCTATAAATGGGAAATGAAGATTAATCATGAATTGAAAACCGCAATTAATAAAATATCGGCAATTTGTATGTCGATGATCTCATAACCTTGCGTGCCACTAATTAAACAATCATTGCGGTTAATGATCTTAATCGTTTAACAACATCTTAGTAACGATCGTGACTTAGGATTTTAATCAATCATTTAATTAATAAGGCTGTTATATAACACCAAAATGTTTTAACATGTTTAAATGTTTTGAAATTTCGGAAAAACTTTAATTATCTCATATTATCATCTGTTATATCCTGAGATATATAAAAAGTTCTCAAAAAAGTTTGGCAACGAGACGGCCATAGGCGATGAGGTGATGTTTTGAAATGGTCACAGGCGACCAGAACTCTAAAAGGGTCGTCTAACGAATATTTATTACTCTTACTCCAAAATAATTCAGAACGAATGGACGTCTGTCCAGCATCACGCAAAATACATTTTGTTTAATCAATTTGTACAAGTAACTTTGTATATAACCACATCATTTTAAAATTAAACCAGTCGGCCTCGGAAAAATCAATTTCCTTCATCAGGGCAATAAAAACAAAAACATGAAAATAATATCATTTGTTTTTTAATGTTTATTATTATTGTGAAGTTACAGTTTTTCATAATACAGTTCTGTAGTATTTTTAGTATAAATTAAATTAATCAACAAGAAAGAATCAATGTATCGAAAAAATATTATTGTTACTACCTAGATTCGAACCTGGACCTTAAAAATGGAATAACAGATGTATCAATTTGAAAGAGCTACAGCACATAAGTTCAAAAATTGGTTGTCAACCTACTTAGCTGATGTGGGGAAACTGGATAACGCATTTACCCGGATAGGAAAAGATTCATGTTCGAATCCCGATAGTAACAGAAAATGTTTGTATTAAAGTTTTTTAATGATTAAATAAAAATCTTTAATTAATTTAAAAAAAAAATGTATATAAAATTGGTGTTATGAAAGATATGAAAAAACGACCTCATGATCTGATAAAAGTATCATATTTATGGGAAACCTTTTAGGATAGGACTCGTCGTTAAATTTAGTGGGTTATTTATGATATTCTGGTTATTTTTACATGCTTTACTTGTTTCTAATGATTTTAAATTATCCAATTTAGGGCCGACATTGTTTACACGTAATAGTAAAATAGATATACTTAATTTTTATTAAAAGTATGATCATTTACCAATAAATTATTCGAATAATCTGAGAAACTATAATTTTAATAATTGTTATTTAAACACATGTGCTTGTACACAAAGTTGTGGAATTTTATTAAAATGTCTAACCTAAATACTTCTGCATTAAATGTTAAAAAATAATGAGAACACATTTTTGTTGTGAAGTTGCATTTTCAGAACATAGTTCTGTGATATTTTAATTCAAATTAAATGAATTAACTAGAAAGATATACAAAAGAAAATCTATCTTTTTTTTCGATAGATTTTTTTCTGTATATATTTCTAGTTGATACTTTATTTTCTTATCTGATATCTATAAGTCAGGGTGGTCTTATACATTGACTTGAAAACTTAACGATCGAGTGAGGTACGTGAATATTCGCAAGGCATTCGAATCATAGCTCATGCTATTATGTTTCAAAATATATTAAAATGAACACGTCCTTCGAATTACAGATTAAAAAAGCGATTTTTTTTAGGAGTTAAAGAAGGATGATCTTTGTTAAGCCCGAGAAGGACCTGGATTATTCTATTGGCTGTGCGAGGAGAGGTTATAGCTACAGAAGATGGCGCATGATAGGGATACGTGGAGGTACTATATGTAAGAAATGAACCACCGACCCGAATAGGATAAGAACCATTACTTTATTATATCCGAATTAATAACCACACCCACAAGAGTATATTTTACTGCATAATTTTAAAGATTATAAAAATTGATACCGCTGAAAATCTCACTCTTCCACATATTACAAAATACATGCATTAATATACAAAAATATATAAAACAAACTGGATTAGATTAATTTCACCACAACTATATTAAATTAACGTACATACATAATTTTAATTGGTTATTATTTAGATATTCATCTAGAATATTCAGTAAGTTTATTCAACAGTTTTGTGAAATTTTCTAACGAGAAAATGCGGCACGTGCAAGGGACCGAACATCGTATTAAAATAGAAACAGCAAATTAAAACCAGTATAATTTTATCATTAATTGTGTACTAATTCATTAAATATGTATTATACATACAAGTATGACTATTGATTAACACGCGTTTTGCTCAGTATTAAGAGAAAACAGTTTAAGCTCAGAGACAATTTAGTTTTCTTGCACCGAAACGAAGTAGATATAACCAAACATTGTTAAATTTAAAAATTATTATCCGAGAGTTTTCAAATAGTGGCTACAGCGTGTTTGGTTAATAAATAATTATGTTAGGTGTATTCTTACAATATAATTGCATTTTGTTATACCTAACTTCTACCATGCACCCACTTGTATAATATAATATAATATTATACAGGATGTAATAGACCTAGTTCATAATATTTTATGGATGGATACCTGTCTAAATTACGAGTCGAAAATGTTCGAGGAATATGTACAAATTCTAAACTGTTACGGAAAATATTATTCTTTTAATATTTTACATAATTGTGTAAAGCTTGAAGTCTACGTACTTTGAAATAAATATTTGAGAAATAGTTCAATAATTAATCAATATCCTTGCTTCGGGCCCTAAATCATACAACAAAAAATAGTCTAGCCGCTTGAAATTTGACGACCTTTCATTTTTTGTATTCAATAAAGTATTTCAATTAATCGAAATAATTGCATAATTATCAACAATAACACAATTTTGTAAAAATTTCAAACAATAATATTTTCCGTAACAGTGCAGAATTTGTACATATTCCTCGAACATTTTCGACTCATAATTTAGTCAGGTATTCACCCATAAAGTTATGTGGACTAGGTCTTTTACACCCTGTATACTATAATATTATGTAATGTGATTAACTTACTCGTGAACTTGTAATACAAATATAGTGAAAGACACCACAGGCCATCTGGCGGTCCTATAACCAAGCGGCGCATCGTACACATCGCGAGTACCGACGCGATGTGTCGGTCGCCCGCTAGGGGAACATCTCGCGAGGCTGAACGAGAGAACCATTCTGTCATCGTGGCTCGTGTCTTCTACGTGTCTGATCAAGTGTAAATTACCGTGTACTTGAATACTTCATACCTACCTCAATGTAATATCGTGTTACTGTACCGAACGAATAAATCACCAACAAACCCGAGGTATTGTACTTTTTATTTATCACGCTTTGACTGTCATCCTCGCATACTTAAAGTACCAAACAAGAAAGATTTGAATAAGAAGAGATAGAAATTTGTTTTTTATCTTTTGAATGAAGATGGGGACATTAATGTTAATATATTCGTGTTTTCAAACTAAGCCAATGCAAAATGAATTTGGGCGGTGACGCAGTGCAGCATACATGAAAACAAATAAATCTTGTCAGTGTATTATCTCCAACGTCACAATTCCTATGCGAAATTTAGATTAACGGCGATATCGCTCAACGCGAAACATTTTTAAAAAGACGTCCATGTTATTTTTAATGTCCATATACCGATAACAAACAGAAAAATAAGAGTGGGCCAACTTGGATTGACTGATGTGATGTAAAATGCATATAACTTTTGTAATTTTAATATTTATTAAAAAAAATATATATTACATAAAAGTGTACTTTGTTAATTTTTTTTTAATCTATGCATGGAAAATAACATCATTTAAATGACCTTCATTTTATTGTTGACAAATAATTGCTATATCTAAACTATTTTGCATTACATTACGCAACGTTTCTGTCTCCAAATTTGTTATTTCTGCACGAATATTTTGTTTAAGCTCCTGAATTGTTGCTGGTTTGGTCATGTAAACTCGGTCTTTTAAGTAGCCCCACAAAAATAAATCAGGCGTCGTCAAATCTGGGGAACGGGGAGGCCAAACAAACTCTGCATTTTTTTAAAATTAGTTGGTCACCGAAAATAGAACGTCGCGAAACATAATAAAATTCAATAATTTTAACGCTGGCTATGTAGCCATTATAAACTTTCATTATTATCAGCAATAAAAATGTAATTAAAAATAAACTCCACCAAAGTTATAAATTTTTAAAAACAGTCAGCCAAGTTGGCCCACCCTTTATATTATATTTATAAGGTTTTATTCAAAACCTTTTAAAAGTATATATCAACATACGTATAAAAAGTACGCTTTAACAAGTGTTTCTGTGTACTGAACATTACTATTTTTAATTACTAATTTAATTTTTTTCATCGTAATTTTTCACCAACAACGGAAAAACTTATGTCATAATACAGTAAGCTAGTGCTAGACCCCGTAGTAACAATGTAACTGAAATTCATATAAGTAATGAAATGTAAACACTCTATTTTGTAATATTGTAAGCAAATCAATAAATTATTATTATCATTGTCGTGAAAACATATATGAACAGAAAATATTTAAGATTAAGAGATGATTATTTATTTTCATAAAATGGAATTGTCTTAATATAACTATTTAATGTAAACAATCGGACATTTTTTCAATATGATTTAAATACGTAATTCAATGGGACATTACTGTTTTCACTTTGACGTTTATTTCATATTTATTTCCAACGTTACTTTTAATTAGAGTTATTGAACTGAATCGTAATTAATTATTTTTAAATAAAAAGGCAAAACACTTTGTTTAAACCACTATTTATAGATTAATCAACATGTTTTGATATATATGGTATCTTCCTCATGAAACAATGTACCTATACTAAAAAGTAAGGTGAGTCGAGCTAAGTATTTCTATGGGGGAAGTGCATCCAAGTCTCCTAATTACGTTAGAAATTGGATTCCAGTGCCGCAATCTATTAAGAAATATTATAAATCAATATTTGAAGGCACAGTTCAGAGATGGTGCAAATCCAAACATTAGTTATTAAGGACAAAAATAACTAATTCATATTGTCATTAAGCAGATCAGTAAATACATTTTCATTATTTTAAAAATTTGTCAGTAATAATACAACTACATGCTCTTAGTACAAATTTGGGGTAAGTGCATCTACTCGACCAATTTTCATTAAATGCTTTCAATATGAGTTATCCTAAAAGGTTATATTCAGATTTTTAATGACTTAAATTAGGAAATGGTTAATGATCCATCTATCAAAGTTTTAAAGTCATAGCATCATCTTATGAAGTTTGAAAACAGTTCAAAGTTTATGTCTATGATTTATGCCGCACTTACCCCGATTCATCTTATATTTTTATTCTTACAATAATTTCATTGTTACCATAGAGAAAAGAAAAAAAAGTGTAGCAGGCAAAAAATTCTGGGAAACAAACATAAATTAAATAATTGGATTAACATAAACGGAAACATTATTTTTTACAATTAGCGCCATCTGTGTAGCAGTAGAAACTCTAATGGCTTAGTTCTAAAAACTACCACGACAACTCACCGCTAGTCATGGCGGTCTTGTGAATTTGCCGCATCGAGCTATTCACATTAATCTATTCTATCTTTAAGCTAGTGAATTATTCAAGTCACATAATTGGCTATTTAATGAATTGAAAATTAATTTCGGTTGATCCGTTTCGTATGGAGTCGTTACCTATGCTGTTTTTTAACAGAATAACATTAGAAAGGCTTACAACTGTGTGCAAACCATTGAAGTGTCTACTTCCTCTTTTACTAATTCGCAAATTTTACTATCTTACTGTTTTTAACGTATTGATTTTATGGCCGTTCTTCGCGTTCGAGGTGCATGAATTTGTTTTTGATTTGGGAAAAACAAAAAGCAATTGGCAGAAATATTTCCTACGTTAACCTTTAATAAAAATAATTATTTCGTTTAGTTATTACGTGAAGTATTTTTAAAGAATCATGTTTGTTCTTAAAAACGTTCATACATTTTTTATATTGATTTTTATGTAGGTAAGAAGCTATTATTTTACGTTAAAACTTAAACTTTAAAGACACTATTAATAGTACTCTAAAATTACAAAAAAATCATGGTAGGGTCGCATAAACGACGGATTAATTTTGTCTAAAGACGTCGGTTAACATATATTGTAGTACATATATTATATATGATTGTTTAATATCATTGGTAACAGCATAACCTAAATCTATATCTACTGCACGCCACTGATAGTATATGTATAACTTGTATAACTTCTGTGACGAGTTACCCTGCCAAATCTTATAAACTCACCCAAAATTATTTCAAACACACCCTCATTCTGTATTACCATATCAAAGGGTGTGTAGAATGATTGTGTGCTTGGTCCCAGGCGGGATTGAAATATTTTCCATTTCCTGGCGACATCCGGGACTTCAGGAAGCAATATAAGGACGGCGTGGGAAGCCCCGAAGGGCCGGCGGATGTACGGGACGCCGATACCCATAAAATGTCCCTTCATCCCTTGCCATTCGTGTGATTTACGTGAACAATTAATCAATTTGTAAAAAAAAAATGACAAAGCGGACTTGGTGGATACAAATATACAAACAGGATATTTTTATCCCGGTGTCGACAGGATGTTCAGCTCGATGGTCGGAATTTATCTGTCATAATTTTTGTGTTAAATTTGTTTGTGAAATGTTTTAGATATCATAATTTAAAAGTCAACACATATTAAAAATAAACATTTATTTTTATTTCAAATGTATAAAAAAGCAAATTAAAATGTATCAAATTAAATTGCTTCCAAATAAATTATTTTTCTATTGTATTTTCGTTGATTTATTAAAATAATACATTTATAATTTCCTCTCGTTACTATGTTTTATTAACAACGATAAAAATTTGTATTATTTTAAAAAAATGTTTAAATATATTTTATAATATCGTAATATTAATGTCATTAAAATATGTGTGAATTTAATTAAGAATTTAATATTAATCTTTAAAAATAAAATTTACTCAAGAATAAAGGAGAAATCGTCAGTCCACGGTCAAAATGAAATCATTTGTTTAACATAAACCTAAGGGTAGCGAGTCAGAGAGATGCGCCCTTTGTCTGACACACTCTTTGTCTACGAATAATCATCGAGACAACAAGTGCCCTGTAGATGCCAAAAGGGAATATTTCGACAAAGCATTGGATTGAATGTTGTTTTCAGTACCAACAACCACCCACATTTAGCTGTCGATCAGGGCCGGCCATAGAGCGGTAAATGCCCAAAGCAAAGGGATGTCAGTGTCCCCCCCCCCCACATTCTCACCGATTTTTTCCCCTAAGCATCAAGGATAAAATAGATTTATATATAGTACTCTGTTCTTTATACAAGACAAACAAGTTACAAGTTAACCAAGATGTTAGTAAATACTATTTTTAAATTAAAGAGGATACATGAGTACTTATTTATTTACTTACCATCAGGCCGTTTCCCTGCAGGGGTAGGCAGAGAGGATAGAGCGCCACACTTTTCTGTCCTGACCCACAATTTTCGCCTCTTCCACATTCATACATCTTCTCATACAAGGTGGTCGGTTATTGTGGCTTCAAACAGGACCACCTTCCAGTTTCAGGTTTTCCTGGTCGTGCCAAGTCTTTCGCGGACGTCAGCACTTACGTCATATATCTTTTTTGCCATTCTCTCCTCATTTATCCGTTCCATATGACCAAACCACCTAAGTGATCCTTTCTTAATCTTACTCACTATACTAAGATCAGTTTTGCATTCTTTCCTTATTTCTTCATTCTTTACTCTGTTATAAACGAATTTGTCTCATATACGCCTAAGTGATCTCAGTTCCACTGCATTCAGTCTACTTTCGTTCCTCTTCTGCCAGCTCCAAGCCTCATTTCCATACATCGGTGTCAGTGCCAGGACTTCATTGTAAACCGCTAGTCTTGCCTCAGTTGACAAGTTCCCGTTAGCTCTAATTCCGTTTAAATAGCCGTTCACTTTTTCCCTTGCGGTTACGCTCCTTTCGATATCTTTCTCAGTCTTTCCGTTTCTATCAAACATACTTCCCAAACACACAAATTCATCCACTTGTTTATTACCTGCAAGTATTTTGCACGTTGTCTTGCTTTCCTCCTTCTCGAATACAATCATTTTCGACTTGTTAATTAAGTCGCTTTCCTTGCATACATCACACATTCTACTCACTAAAATCTGTAATTCTTGTTCATTATTCGGCATTAATACTGCACCATCGGCATACAACTGCATACAATCAAATCGCCCATTTTCGCTCCTACTTTCATATATTCTAGTTCTTTCGCACAATTACCCATATACAAGTTGAACAACCATGGAGACATTACAAAACCCTGCTTGACACCTTTTGTAATATCAAACAATGGTGTGAATGATCCAGTGATCCTTACACGCGCAGAACTTTCTTCATATAGGGATGCGATTTCGTGTATAAGTTTGCTATTCATCCTGTTATAAGTATAACCGAGTTTATTTACTTACGTGGTTCAATAATATAATTAATTTGGTACAAGATTGCCTGGTACAACCTAAGCCTTTTACAACCTAATTTAAATCATTGCATAATCTCAAAATGATGAAAAATAATAAGTTAACAAAAAATTAAACAAATTTTATTCATTGTCATCGATTCAATTCAAAATCCAGCTAGTCGCCAATTTAATTCCTTATTGACAATAATGCCAAAGAAAAGATCTTTGTTAACAAATTATTTTTGATAGAAGAAACGTTTTGATAAGCTTTGACTTCATCTCCAATTGTAACAGTCACATGTTTGAAGTGAATCCCAGAGAATGGAGACCCTTGATATTTTTAAGTCAGGTTGATATTTTTACTCTACAAGGCAACCATGCCATTTATTTATTAAAATTAATATACAGAGTAAGAATATGTACACAATAAAAGACATAAAAATATTCAAACGACAGATTAATAAAAAAGTTAGGCACCGTCAGACAGCAATAGCTTGAAACCAGCACTAGACCGACCGCAGCCGACCAGAATCCACTCTAGTACAGGAACAGCACACGGGGGTGGCGAAAGTAAAATCCAGATGTTTGGAAAGGCTGCACATATATTTTCCCATTAAGAAATTTACAATTACTTCCACAGCTCAGACCCAAACCCGGTGCCCGGAGCGGTCACCTTGTTTGCCATATCCTCAGGCTGACACTGCTCTCTACCACTTTATTGCTCAGCTTATTAGTTATTTATTAGTCTGACGCACTAAGTTATCCTTCCTAATATTTCCTCTCCCATTTAAAATTACGAGCGTCATAAATAATGATTAATAAGAAAATCCACCATCCCCAAACATCCTCCATTTCCTTTCATCATTGTCTAGTTTTAATAGAATTATAATGAATCATCTCTATTCTAATTCATAATTATCACACAGAGAATATAAAACGCAGATTCTTATTATTATCATCTAAATAGTTGAGTGTTTTGTTTTTTTTTTATACTATATTGTATCTATACTAAATTGTCCTGAATGAGGTTGGGTCCAACAGAAACTAGTTGACATTAGTGTATGTATATAATAAAGTGGTTTAAAACTAATAATAATAACACGAGACGCGTTTTTTTACTAAAAATTAATTTAAATTTAAATTTAATAATTACTTTTAAATTAATTTCGAATCCCGGTGGCGCAACAACAATATTTTTCGATATATTGATTTTATATGTATATCTTTATAATTAATGTATCTAATTCATATTTAAAAATTAATTACTTAAAATTACTGGGTTTTTTTTTTAAGAAACACAACATCCTACAAACAAGACACACTTGGCGATGAATGTCAGCTGGTTTCATGTTTCGTGCATTCAAGAAACGAATCTCACGGTCGGCGGGTTGATCTATTGTCTTGAACATATCAAGCATTTACTACGAGATGGCCACACTACGTGAATGTCTCTAACGTTGCATGTGGTGAGTCAACAGGTAAATGCGCAACATCGCAACCGCAGCGCTACACCGGGATTATCCGGCAACGGTACTTACTTAAAAAATGCACCTCGTATTATTTAATTAAGTATTTTCTGTTATGTACTCTGCTATTTATCCAATAAGCTGATGGCATTTACAATTAATGATGAAAAATATAAATACTAGTCTATGCAGTCTAGACAGTTTCAAACTTCAATTAAAGCAATAGAAAAGAATACAAAAACTGCTCCCGGGTTCATTTAATACTTTTTTATCGTAATATAAAGCGAAGGAGGCTTCAGTCGCAATATATTTAATGAATATCAGAAACGAATTCTTTTTCGTTTAAAATTTTGAACAATAATTAATTTCCTTTTTGATCAGATTAAAAAATGAATCACGTTTTCATTTTGTTCCACTAATCTCACTTTTTGTTTTTTTGAGAACATGCCAAAGAAAATTAACCCTTACCTCAGACAAATTTACTACGGCAGGTGGCGGGTAATGTGACAGGAGACAGCGAGGCGTATTGTTGATGGCGTTTCGTCCCAAAACTTTGGTCTCAGATCCAGGCCAATAGAGAAGTTTATTTTGACACGTAGGCAAAGTTTTATAACTAATAAAATGACATAACGTTACGTGTTCATTTTCTGACATGTCATTTTCTTACATTCGTTATAAAGTACTTATTAAGTTTTTCAGCGATAAATTATTAATACATTTGCAAAAGACGTAGCCCAATATTTAACGAAAAATTCAACTTTTAACTCGTTATTATATTCAAAACGTGCCAAAAAATCGTTGATTGAGGTTTTGATGTAAATGAAAGATTTCAAAAAAAAATAGAGATGCGTACATGGAATACGCGTTACATCAATATCATTACAATTTTCAAACTAAGCTAAACGCTTGTGCTATGAAAATAAAACTGACTTTATGCTCTCCTGGAACAAGGCTCAAACCCCCGACCACTAAATCACTAGGTGAGTATCGTAACCACTAGACCACAATTTGAAGTTTCAAGTCACGTTCGCACGTTTTTGAAAGATAATATTACCTAGATTTTTAAAAATTACTTATATTTTTAGATTTTTGTTCAGATTTTTTAATAACACATGAAAAGATATTTAATATACCTAGGTTAAAAGGAATAAAAAGGATGATGAATCAACGTTTGTATAATTTTGTATTAAAGGATGCTGAGACTTTATGCTTTTACTTGTGTTTGGAGAAGTATTTACATTTTACCCGTTATACTTAAATAATTTATTGTTTTTGAAAGGAATATGTACGGAAAATATAATTTTCTCAAAACGAAACATCATGTTAAATGAGAAAAAAAACAATTTTAGAAGTAATGAGAAACAAGATTATCTAAAAATAAATAATAAAGCTTCTTACCTAAAAACTAAAAATTAACCTATGTAAGTGTAATAATAATTTTAGTAGATAATTCACTTACTGGTATTTTCATAATAATATGTCTCGATAGTTAAAACATTTTCATATTTTATTTAATGCTAGCTAATACTCGTACATAAAATAAGTAAGTTATAATTAAGTATCCATTACCGATTTTACCGTTGCCGGTAAATTTACTGAATCCACTTGTTAACTAAGTACAAAAGTTACAGTATTAGCGGCAATGTTTAATTAATAATCTCTTTCTATAGGTTGCAGCTGAAGTAATGTTAGAATATAGAATTACATTACCATTACCACTTGATTTAAAGGACAAATAAACTGTTGAAATTGTAATTTGGTGGAAATAATGGTGTGTACCTTTAAAATGATATATTATAAGAATTACTCGCCAAGATTTAAAAACTTGTTGAAATATCTTCAACAAATGATTTTATAGTAACATATCGTTTGGATAAGAAAAATCAATAAAAATAATTAACTCCAAAACGAGATAATAACGCGCATAAAAATAGTTTGTAAGTATTAAATTAAGTAAATATAGTTTTACTAAAAGTAGTTTTGTAATAAATAAATAGGTAATAATAAATTACAATTACAATTAATAAAGTAACTATTTACCGTAATAAATAAACTACCAGAAATGAGAAAAAAATATTTCGGTAATGAGAAATGGCGGTAATTTTAGAATCAGCCATAATGCCTTTGCTTATTATTTAATCGTTATCTAGATACGTAATGCCTTTGTGCATTTTTTTTTCTTAATGAAATTAAATTTGACTAAAGATATCACAGCATGAGACTGATTCAAACATAATGAACACCCTGGAGAAGGAAGACATTCATTAAATCCTGTATTTTAATGCAGGAACATTTGTAACCAGTCTGTACGTGGGTAATTAAGGAGATGGTTCAAGAAGAAAAAAAAAACACCCGAAGAAGAAGCATTCAAAATCGTAAACAATATTTTTTAATCAAAGGAGATGATTATAAATTTCGGCGTGCGGTTCGCTTTACATTTGATCCATTCTCGCGCAGCTTCGCTCGCGTCGCTGATTACTGCTAAAATAAAAAGGAAAATAAAATTACACTGGTAGAAAATGCGCGGCACATTTCCACAAATGGCCGAACGACCGTCACCATTATCTCCGCGGAGAATGAGAGGATTCTGTCCAGCCGGGAAATTGGCGCGCCACTCGACGCCTGCCCTCCTCTTGTGAAATGGTTGTTTGTACGCACTGGCGAGAAATATTATCAGGAAGATTTATGGAAAAATGAGCAATAACCTCGGCAATATGTTTTCCGCGTTATTTCGTCGGTATCTAGTTCGCTTCGATGCATTCCAATTCTTGTTTTTTTTTTTTCAAATATATGTTGTTCCGCCACACTTCGTGTATTTTTATTACATCTTACAACATTATAAAACAGTTATGCATAATATCGTGAGCAAATCAACAACTAACTAAAAAAAGATCAATTATTAATATACGATAGATAACATTGTTAATATCCATTTGAATTTATTATTTAAAACCAGTCGGTTTCAGAATTAAAACAATTGCAAATAAACAAATTTAATTTAATTACTTTTAGTTCTAATTATATTTTCTACTGACAGATAGATATTATGAACTAGAATATATTTTTATTTGAATTAAATCTTTAAATAATCATCTGAAACAAAATAAAGTATGTGTAAATTTAGTTTTGTATACCTACTACCCCAGTTATAATTCTGAAATTTAGGAATTTTAAAAATTATTTATCTTTTTTATATTATAAACTTAAATGAACCTATATACTAAGTTATGTTATTAATTATTCAAATCTATTATTGCAAAGTTATCAAAATTTATATTAATATTTCAAATTGTGTAGCTTAAAAATTTACAAAGCGTCTTAAATTAGAAAAATACGGAAAAAATAATCATTATCATAAATAAAAATATTATCAATAAATAGTTTATATTATATAAATTGAAAAGGCAAGTGATTTTGATAAGTGTCCCATTTGTATTTTGACAACAAACAATCTTTGTCTACGTATAGATAAATAATCTCAATATCATTAAAAATACAGAATTATCGAAATATTAACCATTTCTCTCCGATGATGTAAACTGAGTTGACATTGCCTCTAATTATGTGAATATCTTTATAAATATAAAATAATTACAATATATAAGTATTTACCATTCGCAACAATAAAAAATGTTTTCTCCAAGATTTTGACGTGAATTTGTCAATACGCGCATATGTACGTGCAGAGAGGCGTGGACAGCGCAGTGCGCGGGGTGCCTGATTACGATCGTCACTTTAGTAGCAGAGCGTGCGCTGGCCGAGTTAGACGTGTCTTATGCGTCTTTATGCTGTCGTTTGTGATGATCAATGTTTTTTCTCATTTTTAGCACTTTTACACAACAATTGATATATAAATATTCACTTTATGTCAACTATTATTTGAATAATTAATATAAGTAATAAATGAAAAATATTCATTTTTATCCGATTTAAAAATCGCAAAAGTCTACATGTACTCGGAGTTTACAGCACCAGAACGCGCGTTTTTATTTTAGCACCATAAGGGAACAGTTAAGAAAGCACCATTACAAGTGCTCCGTAAAAGGGGTCATATCAGTCAGTCAGTCTGACAAACTAAAAAGCCATAAAACGGTTCCTACCCAAATGATCGATGTGCAAAAATATCAAAACCATTTACCCGACGACAGGTGATAGGAATGCGATCGATAACTATCGACTAGGTATTATTAAAATTAAGATCAGGATCAATGTGAATACCACCAAATTGTGAATTCTTACCGTTTTATCAAATAAATTCGTCAAATGTTTATGAATGGTTTTTTTTCGCACCACCTCGCATTGTCACCTTGTATTTAATTGTTAATTTTAAGCATTCACTTTGCTTTTGCGTACAACTCTGAACTCTCACTTTGTACGCATTCATATCAACACACCACATTCTTGTACCTATTCGTCATTGTTGAGAAATTTAAAAAAAATTATCTTCCACTATTTGTTTACGTTGGATTTGCCAGGGTTTTCGTGGATGTCCTTTATTTATGATACCTTAACGCTTGCCTCGTATACCTGTCTTAACATACGATCAACGTTTCTCGCTATGCTAAAATCAGCTTGAATTCGCTTATAATTTGGTCATATTTGTTTCCAGATTTTTCTTACGCCAGTTCTAGACTTCACTTCCATAGATCAGTTGGTACAAGAACTCCATTGTTTCCTATTAATCTTGCTTCGGATGACAAGTTTCCACGAATAATTACTCTGATAAAAGCATCATTCACTTGAATCGATTGTTTATTCATAAACATGGTATTATATTTATCGATTATAATTCTCGTTAGCTGAATTAAAAAAAATCGTTTGATAACGATAAAAAACAATTGGTAAATAAGTGTCGCAATAGATATTATCAATATTATTAGATTTATTAGAATACATTCTTAATGTGAAGTTGTAATTATTCAGAACATATTAATTAGAAAGATGTACATATAAAATCAACTTTATCGAAAAATATTCTTGTTGTAGGTTCGAAAATTTGTCGCTGTAGCATAGTTGGATAATGCACCTTCCCCAGTTTGGAAAGAGATCCAGGTTCGAATCCCGGTGGCGCAACAACAATATTTTTCGATAAAATTGATTTTATATGTATATCTATCTAATTAATATATTTAATTCATATTTATTTTATAATTTGATTTAATAATATGTAAACGTTCATAACAAACCCGACCCATGAATAAAGTTCTTTTTTATTTTAGGGGGCATAAAATAATGTATTATTATTATTATTATATCATCACAAGTAATAAGAACCACCTCAACATTACCGCAGTTTGTTTTTAGTTTGTTTTATAAGTTAGGGGAATTGTAAGTTAAAACAAAAATGTCGTACAAAATAACAATATAAAAATTGTGATCATACAAGATGTTTTAAAATCATGTATGCATGACAAAATCCAATTGTGCTGCTCAAAGGAACTATGGTAACCCTTGAAACCTGGCTTATTTGTTTTTATTGCCAATTTTTACCATTTTATTTGAAGCCAGACGGGACGTTACCCTCTCGCGGCCAAGGGCCGAAATCCCTCTCGCCGAATAGATACAACAATTCGGCTTTATTGGAGCAATGTGACCAGAATATTATTATGTTAGAACGTACCGAATAAACGCCCCTTTAGGTTTCAATAAAGATATATAGGAAAATTCCAGAGATTTTACTACCATCCTAGAATACATTTAAAGAGAGTTCTAAATTATATATTTTCTATTAGCAAACATTATAAGGGATATGTTTATTATTATTACGCATTTTGTGCTGTGACAGAATACAATTGTATTTCTTAACCTTTACCACACCGTGATATAAAATACTCGTACTCAGCTATGCTGTCAACTCGTGTTACCGTAAGAAATTAGAGTTATATTAGTCTTTAAAATGTGAAAAAATGGTTAATGCCATAAATTTACTTTAAGTATTGAGCATTTTTTTAAAATATTAAAATATATGTAATATTATAATTCGGATCATTCATCAAGTTCTGAATAGGAGATTGCATTGTATAATATAACATTCCTTTTTATTTATCTTCATTTAATTAGTGAGAAAGAGACACCATTATATTCGTATGTTTGTTATTGTTTTCACTGTGAAATTAATGTGTGATTTCTTTCTGTATTGCCACAAATGGGATTTTTGTCAACGTATTTATTTTACAATGGAATGAATTAAAAATAACTATTTTTGTAGGATTCGCCTTACATAATTAATTTTTCACTAGTCATTTCTAAGAGTAAATATTTTCCCTCAAATTAACTAAATTTTGAAGTGTATGTTGCGTATATTTACCGAAATATTACAGATTTAATTAGAGCGGTAGACCTGTGTTACAGCATGGTTTGGGAAGGGTTAATTGAGCATCCAGTGAACTAGAGCAGATGCAAAATTTTACGACACTTTTGCATCATTCGCAGGTACTCGAAACTTTTCTCTACAATCATCAATAATACACCCCTACAACTACTAATTCTCTCAAAATCATCAAAAATAGGCAGTGTGTTTATTCACGTTATCTAAATTTAAATCGATTAACCCCTACCTAATAATAAGTCGAATAAGCCCGTCCCCGTCTTCTGCTGAGCGTGCACCCAAGTATCATAAAGTTCTGTGCGTGCTTTATCATGTACATGTAGAAAAAAAATTTACGTTTATGTTTTTTATTATGACATTCTTTAATTACAACTTCACAATAAGAATGTGTTCTCCTAATAATAAAGTTGTATCAATGTGTCCAAAATTTAATAAAAATAAATTGATAATTCTGGCGTCTGCTATCGGATTACTCAAAGGTATTTGAGATTCCGTAAAAATAAGGTAGATGGCTCTTTCAAATAATGGAACGATTAAATGTATTAATATCAAAAACGTAACATATAGGTTCGAAAATTTGTCGTTAAAAATATTGTCGCTGTAGTATAGTTGGATAATGCACCTTCCCCGGTTTGGAAATAGATCCAGGTTCGAATCCCGGTGGCGCAACAACAATATTTTTCAATAAAATTGATTTTATATGTTTATCTTTCTAATTAATACATTTAATTCATATTTAACATTCTTTAATATAATATATGCACATATGTTGGAATTAACTCATACGAGTCTTTGTTAATCACATTATAACAATACTTTATTTAATTGAATATATCGCATAAAGTTTTTGGGATACTAAATGTAGTGTTATCCGAATTATATTTAGGAACTGAAAATATCGTGTTCATGAAAACGTAAAAACATTTAGATATACCCAAGAATAATGTGACCGAATGTATGGTGCAATCTCAACTGCATCCGACAAAAAAATTAGAACAGTCTCAAAAATATATTTTCGCGTATGTAGTCTTGTGGTACCCTGTACGTATATTAATCGTTCCTGTATAATTATAAAGTATGAATTTCTCTCCAATAGTTATCATGTAATTGCATACATCATGACACAATTCAATGTTTTGCTCTATGTAACGCAGTGAATATAGAAATGAAAATGACATTTAAAAAATGATCTACGGCTTTATTAGTAAAATTCATCCACCTCCTGAATCTTTGAAGTGCCTGCTCAGAGTCCATTGAGGCATTAGTTTAGTCCGGAAATATTTGCAAATGAAGCGAGCGTGTTGATTCAAATGTACGATTTAATCAAATTCGAATGAAAATGATTATATTTCAGAAGAATAATGTTTAATATTTTTAAGTTTTACGCTTTTTTTAAAAAAGCGGTGTAAAGTAAATTTAAATGTTGTTTTGGTTCACGGTTCATAAATCTGTAAATGCATAGCTTCAATAATAACTACATATATAATACTGAAAATATTATTTCTTTAAACAAATGTAAGTATGGGGTAATTACAGGGCTTACGATCTGTCTTTGGCTGGCTTAAGTGATCACTTTATATATATATAATGTTCACCAATTCTCACCCCTCAATCTTCACATTAATCAAATTTTTGAAAGTTATATATGGATTCTATTCGAGTACCACTACACCATTAAATTTACATTAAATATAATATAATAACAGTGCCTTTGTTGGTAAAAATCCAGTAATTGTGTGTTTTTGGACATATTCAAATATTGATCATATTATTTATTTATTTGTTTTTATGTATTGTTTTAATTAATTAATACTATACTTTGAATAACTGTTGTATTTAAATTACCTGAGTCTCCTTTATTTCAGACTTCGGTCTAGTTAATAATATAATATATTGGGAATATTTAATTTGTAAAATCTTGTGTAAATTTGTTAGCAATAAAATATTATTATTAAGGAGAACACATTCTTATTTTGAAGTTATAATTATTCAAAACAGACGGTCTGTGATTTTATATGTATATCTTTATAATGAATACATTTAATGAGTATTTAAAATATTATTATTTTAATAGAGCTCTGTGAGTCGCAAAATAATGTATTACACTAGACTAATATAGATAAGATAAAAGTGAAGTTGAAAATATAATTTATTTCATATTGTGAACGTTGTGAAGGCTTCTAATTAACAACGTGTTAATTACGGCCTAAAATATTTGTTATAATTCCTATAAATAGGTACAAGAAGTAGTTGAAAGTTGCGGTAATTAAATGAAACGCCCCAGCTGAGGGTTAGTTAAACGTTAAGGTTCTTATATAGGTTTAACCCTTAACTCAAGCGAATTTCTAAACCCTTATGCTAATCTTGTTTACATTTATTTATTATTTACATTTATTGTGTCATTATTGTTCTGTTCTGCATACAATAATATTATAAATGTATTTTCTACTCGTGTTATGGACGATATTAATATTCGAATTAAAATAATTTATTGATACTAAATTCTTTAGTGCTGATCGTAGAGCATCAAATTATTTTTTCATTTCTCTGTGATGCCATTATATTTTTAAGCGGCTGAACTGTGACGTCACACCGCCTTAAATGTTCTAAAAAGACTGGAACCCTAATTCCAAGAATTGAAATGAACGGATCATTTCACCGCTCTTCTTTGTTGCTCTTTGTACAGATTTTTTTTTGTCAAATGTGATATTTTGTCCAAACTACGAGACCAAGGGTATTACCTGACGCAGGTATTTTTAGCAACACGGTGTCTAAAAACTCGTTATCTCGACGGAAACGGAGAAGTTGTACATTATATTAAATTTTGAGTTTTTTTATAAAAGATTTTTTAATTAACCTATTCAATTTTATTTTGTTTTAATTTATTATTTAAAAAAGAAAAAAAAGACATCACTTGTATATTAGCATACCCAAATTACCTTAATAAACGTAGTTACTCATTCGTTGACTCGAACATAGTACCTACAAAAGTACACCCATGTAAAAAAGCACAATCCTCATAATATATGCATAGCTTCTGCGTTATAAGCGTGTAAATAGTTGGTATACATATTCTATTCATATTTTAATGATTAAAAAAGTAGAAAACAGTGTTAAGTGAACTAACTGTACATTTTTTAACGTACGCGTGTTTAAAAAATATGATTTACTGTTTTTTTTTTGTTAGAATAGTTTCAAAAAATTTTCATCTCTTTTATTTTTTGACACCGATCATAAGATAAATTATACGCAACATTTTTTAATCCAAATGCAGTGTAGGTCGCTCGCTGTCGGTCGTGTTTCCGGACGCCATGTGTATATTATTTGTTTTGCTATTATTAAACTTACTTATCTTGAAATGCAAAGATAAATAATAATATATATTTATGTGGCAATGTAATAATCAGCGAAGCCAACGATTTTATTGTTTCAATGCTCCAACAGGAAGCGATATTTCAAGAAAGTTTACGGATTATTGCATATGCAAGTAGGGAGCATAGGATCGTGTCACGTGTCACGCTTCCGCTTGGCACATCTAACAGAGTGACAAAGCTTTCGGTACAAAACATTAGCCTTTGACAAAAATAATACATCTAAATACACTTTTTTTTTCCCAATTATCTCAAAATGAATTTTTGTAAATCTTGGCATATATATTTTTTTCTTATTCAAACTCTAATACATACATAAAATATCATTTTAAACATATGTAATTATTATACATAGAATATTGCACTAGAAATTGCAGAAAAAACATGATTATAATTTTTAATATTGTAAATATATATAATTGTAAAATCTCTTTAAACGGAAACGTCTCGATATTCCACTTCTCACAATTTATTATTATTTATTATATATAAATTGTCTTAGACAGTCACATTCATAATGCCATAATTAAACATAATCTTGAAAGACACAATTTAAAAAATTCAACAGTAAAGAAGTTCGATATAAACATAAAAATACGTATTATTAAATATTTCCAAAGTACCTTATGTATGTGGATGGTATGTTTCCAAAATGTTTGTTGTTAGCATGTTAACATTTCATTAAAACTTGACATAGGTATATATTCTAGCTATATGAACGAATTTTTTGAATATGAATTAAATATATACATATAAAATCAATTTTATCGAAAAATATTGTTGTTGCGCCACCGGGATTCGAACCTGGTTCTCTTTCCTAACCGGGGAAGGTGCATTATCCAACTATACTACAGCGAAAATATTTTTAGCGACAAATTTCGAACCTATATGTTACCTTTTTAATATTAATATATTCAATCGTTCCATTATTTGAAAGAGCCGTCTACCTTATTTTTACAGAATCTCAAATACCTTTTAGTAATCTGATAGCAGACGAATCCCAGTGGCTCAACAACAATATTTTTCGATAAAATTGATTTTATATGTATATCTTTCTAATTAATATATTTAATTCATATTTAAAATATCACAGACCTATGTTCTGAATAATTACAACTTCACAATAAGAATGTGTTCACCTAGGAATTTTTGATATTGATGAAGATAAACGAGTCTTTAGGCAATATTTTTATTACTCAAACATCATATTTAAGTGTTTTATTAAATATAAAATTGTATGTTTTTGCGTGGAGTTCAGGTACAAAAAATTTTAATGAAAAATACCTCTTGCAAAATGTAATAATGTTAAAACATTAAAATGCCCTATTCTAATAAAATGTACACGAGTTAATATTTGAGACGAATGTTATGAAATGTTAACGTCATTTTTAATATTCAAAAAGTAAATATAATTTATTAAGAGTACAGAAAAATTTATTATTGTGATGTTGCAGTTTTTCAGAACATAGTTCTGTGATATTTTTAATACAAATTATTCATATAAATTACAAGAAAGATATACAGAAGAAATCAATTTATCGAAAATATATTTTTGTTACCAGGAACCAGGAACCCTTTCTATCCGGGAAAGTGCGTAGTAAAGTAGATTGCTTTCAAATAATGGAATAACAGATGTATCAATTTGAAAGTGCAACACATAAGATCGAAAATTTGGGGTTAACTTAAATTTTGGAGTGGTGTAATAAGTCAGCGCACTTCTCCGCATAGGAAGGGTTCCTGGTTCGAGTCCGGATGGCAACAAAAATATTTTTTCAATAAATTGATTTTATCTATATATCTTTCTAATTGATAGATTTAATTTGTATTACAAATATAATTTATTTAGATTTAATTTTTTCAATGAATAAGGTAAATGATTAAAAAACGTACCTACATTTAAAGAGCAAGTACAAAATCTACAAGACGATAAACCTTGTAGATGTATTGTAAATTGGAAAGTAATGTTTATGTATATGTCCATAGATATTGAAATACTTTTCATAATATTGGTACCACTTCCATAGTTATTTTATTGAAACTTGATACATAAAATGTACCTAATAAACTTTAAAGAAAATTAAAATAAAGACTCTTGCAGTTAAAAATGAGCTATAATTTATGGAAATTAGGCAAGGTTAAGTTACGGCAAAATTAGGTACATATTATTACTATTGTAATAATTCAATCAAATACGTTATGTGACGTTTAAATTCTGTACCCTTTGAATGATTTGGTAATCAGTAATGCCTCCCTATCCGGGGCATCTATATACATGGTTTTACGTATTCGCGGTTGCTGATTTATTCAAAAACTTACCTAAAAATGGAAGCAACAAACTTCAAGAAATTATTGAAATGCGTGCAGATGAATTTGTTACGAGGTCAAATAACAACCATGATAATCCTAAAGTGTTTCTATATATCAAACAGTGATGTGAAAAAATGTTACTCTTGACTCACTGGTCTGATTGTGATTGATATTCGATAATATCAGCGATTGAAAACTGTGACTGTGATCACAGTTTCATTAAAATACGCGTGCGCAGTACGATATCATAATACGCGAAATAAATAAAAAAAAACATAATTTTGATCGTATTATTCTAACTTAATTTTCGTAAAATAACATATTCTAGCGTATATATCATCACAAAGAGAATGAAAACCTTTAAAAAAATGCGAGTTTATTTTTCGGATCAAATGCGTAAAACGTTTTCGCAGAATCTACTAGATGGCACTTATCACGAATTATGACTTAATTCCTTCGTGACTATTTTCGTTTCATAAGCACATGCGCCGAATCACAACCAAATACAAATAAAATAATCACGAATCACGATATTCCTAGATATGCAATCACTGATAGTGAGTGTGAATAAAGATATCAGTGATTGATTCACGGTTTGTGATTTTGAACTCATCACTAATATCAAATAAGTAAGAAAATCTTCACTTTCTCCATACACTATCAAGATGATAGGTGTAGATAGAAAATGGTGGAAATGGATTCTATTTCGCTAGATGCATCAAGTTTAATAGAAATTAAGAATAATGATTAACCGGGAGACAGAAAAAACTAAAACATTAATCACGTGTTAGTTTTCGCCCAACAACCCTAATTCATGTTTTTGACACATTTATTTGAAAATTGTAGTTAATGTTTCTCATGTATTTTCCGATAATTTTACTTAAGTCGTAATATATTGCACACGTAAACAAAATTAGACTTCTAAACTTAAACTAATAATTGTTATATATTCTTATAAATTTTATACATTATCAGTAGGGGGGTAGTATTTCTAGCTTTCGCGGTTTCGACATTCGCGGCAATTCTTAAAAACGTTACCACCGTGGATAGTGAGGGATTACTCTATATATATAATGTATCGTCTTTTATTTATAACTTATAGGATATAGTAGATACTTAACAAAAACTAAATGAGGGATTTTGTAAGATAGTAAATGAACAAAAGAATAAATATCTAACCTACCGTATTCCACTCACAACCTCTTTGTTAGATCTTTTTACTCCACAAAGTACCGCTTGTGCTAAAAAATCCAGGTAAAATATTTCGAAAATTGTAGAGTAGTTAGCGTCGCAATAATATTTTTCTTCCGAGGATGATTTAGCTGCGTTCATTCGGGTCAGACCTTCGCTAAATTTGTCGCAGAAAATAATAAAAATATAAATTTTGCAAGAGCCACCATTAGTTTTATTACCGCTACAACCATGTCAATAATGGCCCTGTCACGAGGTTGAGAAAAGGTAAATATTTTATAATTTATATAAAATAAATATTTCAGACATCGAAGCCACGCCGGGAACATAAATATATGTAGTACCTACACACCATTCTTTTTTAAAAATTTAATTTATAACTACAGTACCTATCTAAATAACATGAAAATATATTAATAAAAAATTATATACAGCCTATTTAAAAAAGAAAAAAGAAAAAATACACATAATTAGAAACATTGCATTTTTGAAATTATTTAGCAAAACATACATGTATATCATTTTAAAATGATAATAAATTGTGGTAGATACTTACAGAATAAAACTGTGTAAACAAAATTCTCTGAAGTAAATGTGACGAGGGTTGAATGGCAGACTCCTCCACACGTCTAGCGAACCCCAGACATTCACCACGTGGTTACTGAAGAGTTGACGGTGAGTCTACTCATAGTCTGCTCGCTTCAGGTCTTATCGTGTACCGCGGTCCAGGAACACGCCCACAGCTTCCGAAAGATAAACACTCGGCACTGGCGATTCGGCTTATCTCAATCGTATAAAATCTTTCAGACAGCTCGAAAAACAAATCACTTCAAGATGTTCACTTTTGTTCATGGTTTAGAGTTTAAATAGAAATCTATATAAAGCACTCGAAAGATATAAAAGTCTCAACATTAGATATAACAAGACATCGGAGAACGCTGTAAATGAGACACAAGTCTTTTCAAAACACTGCTATGTGACAGACAGTTCACTGAATCACAACAATATTCACAAGCATTAAGGACACAAATTTCAAAGTTTTTAAACAATACAATTAATTTGTTAAACCACAAATGTACGGACGTTCAGGACATACTCCGACGATGCAGACAAGGATGCCTTCAGCAAATTCAGCGTGAATTAATTAACACACAACGTGCGTATGAAAAACGGACTCGCAAAAAAGAACACAGAGAGAAACAGCCGATATTTGGACGCGCGCTTCGCCGGCGGCGGACGCGAGGTGAATGGCGCGCTGAAGCCGGCGCACTCCTCTAAATCTCGGCCGTACAACGCAACGGAGAGACGCGTAACAAGTAAAATAACACCCACGCGTAAAAAAATAAAATCAATACTACCATTCGCAAAGTGAGTAGACCTCGTTAAATTTACCACCATGAATAAACTCATCAAAATAATTTTAGCGTTCAAGATGAACACATAAAAGCTCGGCCGTCGACGTTTTAAAAGTCCGGCACGCGATATGTGCATTTTTATAAAAAGGAAAAAAACATTACTGTAGAAATATTTTGAGAACACGTCTGGCATTATGACTTTTTCAGAGTGTCAAATTGTTCCTTATCATTTGATATTAAAGTTACGGATTATTTCACTTGTCTCGTGGAACTGCGGATATTCGGGCGCCGCCCCAAAAGGAATGTGTCGCAATTTCGGGGCTTCGATTGTTCCAAGTTCTTGCACCAGCGAACCGAATTGTCCTGAGACAGGGTCGAATTACACGATCGTTTCGAAGCTTTAATGCATCATCTCTCTCTGCAATGCTGTGTATGATGAAATATTCTGAAACGTTTTGTAAAACAAATCATTAAGAGGAAACTGTTAATTTAGATTACGCCTACTGTTCCACCGTCTACGTATTGCGCCACTGACAATAATTATTGTGTTGATGATAAGGTGATGACAACGAGTAAACAACGACTCCATTCGCCGCTGGTGTTGTCACCATCTGTGTTCGTTTGTTGTTATGCATGTTTTAAATGGCGCCTCTATTCAAATCAATCTTGTAATAATATCACCCTTTTATAGCTGTAACGTGTTCAAAAACAAATTAATTTAATAATAGTACTGCCGGCATGTATCGCTGGCGAAATACGATTTTATTATGAGCTTATTTCTATGATACGTTGGGATGCTAACTTATTTTTATAACGGATTAAATACTGCCCTCGAAAATCGCGGAGTCTAGCGGTTGAGGTCGGTGTCGGTGCATATAAACTGATAATAATAAAATTCTAGTGATTGATTCAGTAATAATTTTGTACAATCTTTTATCAAAAATTTCAACCATGTATACACACCGCTACAGTGTTAAATAATTGTGATAGTCAGTGGCGTAACTACGCAATGCAATGGATCCAACTACACTTTTGAGACAGAAGTGGACAATTTTTTTTTTAATTCACCATAGTAGAGAAATAGAATTATATAATTTTTAAAATTATTTTCTACGAGTATTACGAAAATACGTGAAAAAATTATCGCTGTATACAATTAATATATCGCTGTCAACCAATCGAACAAGTCGAAAGTGATGGTATTCGAGAAAGAGGAAAGCAAGACAACGTGCAAAATACTTGTAAGTACCTAATGAATGTTTGCACCAAGTAGATACATTTGTGTATTTGTAAAATATGTTCGATAGAAACGGAAAGACAGAGAAAGATATCGAAAGGTGGGTGACTGCAGGGAATAAAGTGAACGGCGCTTTGAATGGAATTATAGCTAATGGGAACTTGTCAACTGAAGCAAGACTAGCGGTTCACAATGTAGTCTTGATACCGACATTGATGTATGGAAGCGAGGCCTGCAGCTGGGAGAAGAGGAATGAAAGTAGACTGAATGCAGTGGAAATGAGATGAGGCGTATATATGGCAGATCCATTTATGTCAGAGTAAAGAATGAAGAAATAAGGAAAAAATGTAAAGCTGATCTTAGTACAGTGAGTAAGATTAAGAAAGGATCACTTAGGTGGATTAGTCATATGGAACGGATGAATGAGGAGAGAACGGTAAGGAAGATATATGACGCAAGTATTGATGGCACCATAAGTAGAGGACGTCCGCAGAAGACTTGGCACGACCAGGTAAACAAGATGTTGGAGGATGGTCTTGTCAGAAGCCTCAATAATCGGCGAGCTTGTATGAGAAGATGTATGAATGTGGATGAGGCGAGAATTGTGTATCAGGACAGAAGAGTGTGGCGCTCTGACGCGGGGAAACGGCGTGATGGTAAGTAAGTAAGTATAATATGTCCGGTAAGGGACCAGATCATCGTAGCAAAGCAAGGATTTTTTTCCCTTGTGAGTAATAAATAAATGCCTTAAACAGACATTTTTTTCATGAAAGCGTCAATATCAATTTTATTCTTTCTATTCAATTGATAAAATCACGTAGTATTTAATATATATCTTATATACAATGCATAGAATGGGAATTTTTTCCATTTTATATTTTGGTCTAATCGCCTAAGTTACGCCATTGGTCACAGTTGTGCACCTGCATGCATAATTTTCACAAATTCGTAATTTATTCGCTCAT
Source organism: Eubasilissa splendida (assembly GCA_031772225.1). Lineage (NCBI taxonomy): Eukaryota > Metazoa > Arthropoda > Insecta > Trichoptera > Phryganeidae > Eubasilissa > Eubasilissa splendida. The sequence continues at coordinate 10,902,761 of CM062848.1, read as the reverse complement.
ATTTGTTTTCATCTAGTGATAGATAATTAAAATTTATAGAATATGGTTTGTAGAGCTGAGCGGTAGTTATGTACTCGATAAGATATCCAACGATAAGAATGGTGCATTTCAAGCAATCTAAAATGTGGTTATGCCGCATGCACTCGAACAAATATTTAACTATGAATTAAATATATTAATTAGAAAGATATACATATAAAATCAATTTTATCGAAAAATATTGTTGTTGCGCCACCGGGATTCGAACCTGGATATCTTTTTTTTTAACCGGGGAAGGTGCATTATTCAACTATGCTACAGTGACTATATTTTTAGCGACAATTTTCGAACCTATATGTTACCTCTTTGATATTAATACATTTAATCGTTCCATTATTTGACAGAGCCATCTACCTTATTTTTACAGAATCTTAAATACATATTTAAAATATCACAGACCTATGTTCTGAATAATTACAACTTCACATTAATAATGTGTTCTCCTAAAAAAAAAAAAATATTTAACTATTTCAATTACTAGAAATTTATTTAGAGTATTATTACTATTTACACAATACATTTTTAGTTCAAATTTAAAACTAAATGAAAATTTTGAATTTATTCGATTAAATTATATATTTTTTTGTTTCTTAATGTTCCGTACCTAAATACGAGGCTTTAAAATATGCGTCCGACCGGTACAAAAGACAAAGGAAAATATTCATAATTACGTAAATAAAAGGTATGTTAGAACGATATTTGTGAGAAACCCATTTCAACCTGTTTTATTTCAGAAATTACTCGGATTTTTTTTCCTCCACACGGTCCTACGCGTCACGGTGCACAGTTCTAAAACTACCTTTACTTTACGTAATTTAAGTAATCACGTATATTTACGAATTTACTACTTATTCTCTCTGCAGGAAGGACATGAAGAAGTATCCGGTGCCAGTAATGGAAATGGAAATGAAATTTCATTACACAATTTGTCTATGGGGTCATGTTATCATTATCATCTTCATAATCGTTTTCAGACTTTGTCGATCCATTGTCGATTGAAAGCCTATCCGTGACACTGCCACTCTCTTATGTTATTCGCCAATCTTTGCCATGTCACTTTCACTACTTCGATAATTTTGATTACCCATCGAGACTTTGGGCGTACTCTAGGTTATTTTTTTGTCATGTGTACATCATTCAAGAATATTTGATTATTATATTTATTTATTTAAAACTTCAACATTCAATGTTGTAGAGAGTGCTCATTGATTCAGATTTTTCAGTTAATATACACAACGCATCAAAACTATCAGTGCATGCTTTTATCAAGTGAGACAGATTAAAAGTATTCGAAGACATCTTCCTCTTGAGGTAGCCCGCCTACTTTTAAATACATTTGAGAACTATTGTAACAGCATCTATGCTGGCCTGCTAATGTTTCCAGCTGGATAGATTATAGTTCATTCTAAATGCGACAGCACGGATAATATATGGAGTTTCTAAATTCTCTCATATAACATCCCTTTTACATGAGCTACATTGGCTCCTGTTCCCTAAAAGAGTTGAATTTAAATTGTACTGGTTGATGTACAAGGCGACACACAACATGGCGCCTCTGTATCTTCAAGAGCTTTATATCCCAGACAATTTGAATGGTAGACGTCAAACTCTCAGGTCAGCCTTTAATACGTTGTAAAACCAGCCAGACGTTGCCAAAAGTCAAACTTTAGTGAATGGGCATTTGGGATGGCAGGCCCAAAAGCGTGGAACTCTTTACTATACGTTATAAGGAAAAATGAATGCACTAGAGACTTTATTTAAGAAGATTTTCAAAAATTATTTCCATAAGTTCTAATAACAATTTTAAATACAAATATAATCTAAATCAGTAAACAGTTATGTATAAAGCGCCCTTGAAGTGAAATTTTTACGAAAATGGCGCTATAAAAATTATACAATATTATTATTTATGATAATATTCGTATCGAGATAGACAATGTTTTTTTCTATATCATTAGCATTTGTTCTCTTCTATCATTTGCAATAGGTTGGTTACAGTGGCTCAAGCAATATGGATAGGTACCGATATATACATATTGAACATGGTCAATAAAAATATAAAAAATATAAAAGTTTAGTAAATACAATAGTTACATTAGCTCAATCAATAATGGTGTAAATATACGGTACTGAACATGATGTATATAAATTAGGAGGGTAGAAGAGTAAATACAACACTTATTTACTCTATACTTTTTCATAGGTATTCTCTGCGTCTTGAAATACGCCTCGTCCATTGCCATTATGCTTTACCGGTGACAATAACATTCTTAACCAGGTCTGGTAAAGGATGTAAATTATATTTCACGTATTTCTTTTCCTATCTCTTCTAGTGTAACTAACATACGTCTTTCTATACCATGCTGTGTCGTTTGAGTTAGCATAGTATTCAGAATTCAGATGTCACTACTTATTATATGTAAAAATGGGAAGAATGCACTAGACAAAGACTCTTCTCTCTTAAAACACAGTGACTTTTTAAAGACCATATTCAATCTTCCATACACATTCTAGTTTAGTTTTCTTCTTCTTCTTACGTACTCCCCATGTTCTCTGTTTTTATGTATGTATTAATATATATATAAGAAGACCAATTCTAAGTTAATACCCTCTATCATAATGTCAACCTAACGTGCCATTTATTATTATTCGGAGTAATGTTGAAAAATAAAATATCCCTATCACGAACATAAAAAAATCTACATTGAGCTAGAACAACAGAACTTTTTAGGTGTTTCTGATTTTTTTTTTCAATGTAAAAAACCTCAGGCTTTGAAAAAGTGTTACATTAATTTTGTAACCTTTTGAAAGTCATCATAAATTGAGAGAACGTCAACAATAAAATTTCAACTAAAACAGAAAGGAAGATATTTTTCAGGTTTGTTATTTCTCGTAACAGGAGTAATCAATCTTTTTATTTGAATAATTTGTCCAATCTAGAACGGTTGTTTACAATTTATATAAATGTGTATGTTCGAAGACGTGGTGATTAGAAAGTGTTTGGGCAAAATTGAAAGTAGATCGCAAGATACAGGGAGCTATGGAAGGCAAAATAGGTTAGGGCTATATTCAATACTGGACCTAGATCGGCAAAGAAGTATAAAAGTGAATAGGTACATTAGAATAATTTTAAATGAACAACAACAAAATTATGCAGTGCATCCATCTTAGGACTCAGTGCTTGAGCTTCCACATTAAATGATTAAATGATTTTCATAAGGCTAATTAAGATCGGAATAGTCGAAGTCGAAAGTTGTTATCAAAAATGTATTATTACTATTAACGATCTTTCAGTGTCAGACTTGATCGTTAAATTGAATTAATTGGGACAATACCTACTTTAAAAAAAGAAATTCAGTTCATAGTAGGTTCACAGGTTATAATAATATGAAGATTATAATACAGAATATCGGCTTAAAATAATTCAAAGATCTATTCCCGCACTCCCCGGTTCTTCAAAAGGAAAGTCTCCAAAATAACAAGATCAAATATCTCTAGAATGAGAATTGGGCATTGCCAGGTAGCCTCACATTTATTCAGATTGAACTTAATAGATTCCCCAATGTGTGAGTGTGGTGCCGAGGAGGAAACCCTTGACCATATTTTTTTTGCCTGTTCATTGCGGATAACAGGTTTTTTTTACAGTAATCTCGTCAATAATAATTTTCAACTCCCAGTTAACTTACTTTTTTCTATAAAATAATGTTTTAACTTAATTAATGGCACAAATCATTCTTGAAGGGTGGATTGCCCATTTAAAGGAAGAAGTAGAATAATATATAAGATTTTAAATTTGTAAATTATATTTGCTTAAATGACAGCAGAAATAAAGTTGTTAGTTTTTCTATTTAAAAAATGTACCTTCAGAAAAAAATGTCACACATACATATAATTCGTATTTCAAAGGATGCTGACACTTAACTCCGGTATAATGTATCAGTTTCCTATAAAATTTACGTACAAAGAAGAAAGAGTTGCAGATACAGGGCAGTCATTATATTATTAGTAATTCTTCGAAAACCGTTTTATTCCTTGACATAGCCAGACAGCACAACTCCACATCGGGATCTGGATATATTTAGCGAACATGAATAATTCCGCTATTTTTGTATCAAGGTTTGTTGAACACTTTGTCTCATGTCGTCGTGATGATATTAACTGAACAAAACATCATAATTAATTGTCAAGGGAAAGCATTAGAAAAATATATATCTTAATACATACAGCAAAAGGATAGGATTCCACTTTTTCCAAAATCGCGTTATTTCATCGAAAACTTAATTTTTTTATTTTTATGTATAATAAAAAGATGGGAGTCCTTGGAGCGCTATTCACGATTATAAGAATTCAAAAAGGGTTGTAGTCCAAGGGGACGAAACGAAACAAACGGATGAAAGTTCGCTTGCACCCTTAGTAGGTACCCATCTACCTGTCTCGCGAGATATTACTCCCTACCCATCTACCTGTCGCCGCGGCAAACGGTAAATTAAACATTAGGAATGGTTGACCTTCAAAAATATCTTTCAACTCTAATGTTGATGAACAGTTCATCCTTTTATTTTGTGTCATGATAAAATCTCCGCGGACATTTGGCTCAACGACAATACGTCTACGACAAAAGATACGGCCGTTTAAAGCTCAAGCCGACTATTGATCCATGCGACATTAGATCCAACGACATAACGGCCCAAATAAAATTTCAAAATGATTTTTTTAAGAAAGCCTTTCAAGAAGTCAATGAATCGAGGGGTGACTGAAATGTGTGTATAACCTATCGCAGATTACTAACAATAAGTAACCGATCAAAACAAATTCGATGCGAAATACAAAGTTTACTGTGAGAAAGTGGAATTTTGTTTGTTATCGTTATGTCGGTCGGATCTTTTGTCATGGACGTATTGTCGTTGGGTCAAAAATCCGCAGAGCTTTTGTCGTGGAAGCCTTTTATTTAAGAAAGTTGTGGACATACACAATTTTAAATTAAATCTTAAATACTGCATGGTATAGAACGAAACAAAAGATGCTCGAGGAGAAAATGAAATGGTAAGGTGTTTTAAAAAATAGGCAATGAATGAAATTCCATCATGGAATCCAAGAAGTCACAGTATGATCTGGTAATTGTTCTAGTGAAAACAGAAATTCTGGTATGATTTCGATGCACAGCATCCTACGAAGGCCATGCGCATTCCGAGGTTGATGCTGTCCACTTGATTATTGAAATATTTAAGAATAAATTGCTCACTGTGTGATTTGAACCTGCAAACTCAACAAACCTTTGATTGTTAATGAAGTGTAATTTTGATGAATCCCTTCTTTTGAAGAATAATTTTCTGACAAACAGAATACCCGAAAAATACTTTAATGGTCTAATTCTAGTGATACGAAAAACTCAACGATCTATCCAAAGGTCAAAATACTATACAACATATTAAAATTACTAAAATGGATAAATTCAATTCACTATTCATTTTATTGCAATTTTCCAATTTGTAGATCATGAAGAGGAACAAAACAAGAGTGAATAACTATTCTTTTTTACGAGTACCTAATCATACCTCTATTAAATAATAAATATAAGGCTGTGTGTAATTATAAAAATAAAAAAAAACAGTATATTAAAATCACAAGTAACACCACTATGATGTGTTTTTTTAAAGTAATTTATTTAACTAAATTAATGGAGGTCCATATAATCTGATGTTTTTCATTAAGCAATACGAAGGAACTAGATGGCACAGCGAGGTATGGAATAAAGAGACAATATTTGGATACGCTTTCAAACAAAATATGAAGACGTTATCAAGATTGCGAAAAAGTTGAAATGGAAATATGCGGGTCATGTAGTCAGAGTAACCTACGATCGTCCAATGAGAGGGTGGAAAGATACCACGAGACATCGGAGTCTCCCTGGATCGACAAGATTTGACACCATATCGGACATACACTTGTGGATACATCATGAGGAGGCCTTCATTTTGCAATGAATTGATACGGGCTGATGATCATGACAGGGTGTAACAGATCTAGTTCACAATATTTATTCAAATTTTATTTCATATATATCATTATTTATACATGAAAATGTTTAATGAGTATGTGCAAATTTTGTACCGTTACGGAAAATATTATATATTAATAACAAACGACGCAACATCCAGAAAGTCATAGATAAAGATGGAGAAGCGTAATATTATTATGGATATTTTAATTATTCAAAATAATGCATAACGATGATTTTTAAAAATTCTTATATCTCTGACACGGTTGAGATTAGGCACATGCAGCTTGAACATTTTCGACTTATATTTTTATAATTATCCATCTTGCACTGTGTACAAGTTGTGAGTAAAGTGATGTAAAATCCCGTGATTTTTCTGCTCTCTTGCCATTAGTATGATTAAAAACCATATTAAATTAACGCTCCCGTTCTCCTTTCCCTTTCTGAAATGATGGTGATCTGACATTAATTACACAGCTAAAATGAAATCTAACGCGGAGATTGTGAAGATGAGTTATCATTAGCCTCGTGTATTAATATGAATACTGCGATTCTGCGATATTCGTTTCATACCTTTTTTATTTAATTACATGTAAGATCATTATTTGGAATGTCCGAGAAAGTGTGAATTTTGATGATGTTATTTCATAAAAAAATCTTTATAATAAATGTATAATTTACTGAGAAATTATTCGCGTCTGATAAGCATTTGGAATGGGCGAACTGTCTCATATTTAACGTTGAAATAATTTATAAGTGGTCGCGCTAAAAAATATGAATTATTTAGTATTTTAAGTTAAAAATATTCTAAAAATGTCTAAAAATAATTTATTGCCATGTAAACCGAGGAATAATCATATTTCTTCAAGCTCGGTATTATTCAAGAAAACATTACAGTCGTCCGTGTCGCGAGTAGTACATTTCAGAGTCAAAGGGCAGCGATAAATTTAATAATGAAAAACACAAATTTTTCATTCTGACAATAAAGTGAACACAGCGTAATAATATAAAGCGATACACGGCAGTTTAACCCTTTGAGCGCGCCCGTGACACTAAATCATCTGCAATGAATTGCCTTATTATGCGAAATAATATTTGTGATATTGATTTATAATCTATACCAACAGAGGTCAGGCAAAATATGAGTCACTGCGAATAATCTCTCGCTCTTCACGCCTAGACGGCGATCTATTTCATTCGACGAGATGGTGATTGAGATAATATCGAAATAAATATTATTAAGAAGAACACATTCTTATTGTGAAGTTGTAATTGCTCAGAACATAAATCTGTGATATTTTTAATACAAATTAAATGTATAAATTAAAAAGATATACATATAAAATCAATTTTATCGAAAAATATTGTTGTTGCTACCGGGATTCGAACCTGGATCTACTTTATTTTTACGGAATCTCAAATACCTCTGAGTAATCCGATAGATAATGGAACGATAGATGTATTAATTTGAAAAGTATAACAAATAGGTTCGAAAATTTGTCGTCAATGTACTGTGTGATGTAGTGTAATTGGTTAATGCACGTTCCCCGGATTGGAAGAGTTCCAAGTTCGAATCCCGATAGCAACAACAATATTTTTCGATAAAATTGATTTTATATGTATATCCTTCTAATTATTACATTTAATTTGTATTTGAAATAAATATTGCAGAAAAGGGAAGACACCGGACTGTTCGTAGGTATTATCCAGAGTTATTTTCAACCCCGTTTTAGTTAGAGCAGTATATATCCTAACCTAACCTAACCGTGTAACTGCGTAATCGGAATAAACTGGAAATTTATTTATTTAGCAATATTCCTGGTGGGCAAATATTACTTTTATGATTTACATGAATACTCAAATCAACAACACAACTTGCATAGGTACTTTTATCAAGTGTGACCCGCCTACTCATAAATGCATTTGTGGTGTCAAGTGTAGACCGTTGTAACAATGTCTCAGCTGGATATAATTATTAACGCGTCAGCACGAATAATACATGGAATGTCAAAATTCTTGCACACGGTATCTCTTTTGCGTGAACTATTTTTATTTATTAATCTGATATAATTTACAATGAAACAATAGAATAATAAGTTGTTTTTTTTTTTTTTGGTTCTACAACATCTCTAAAAAGCACGTGCTTGTGCAGAGAAGGGGATTACATATTAATAATTTTTGTTTACAATAACTAGCTTATAATAAAATAAAATACAATAAATTAATAGCAACGTTATCAAAATATTATATTTTTCGGGGTACATGTGTATCTTTAAGGTATTTTTTGATAGCATTTATTATTTCTTTGTTATCAATAATCTTCCTGATGTTTACGGATAAGCTGTTAAAATTATTTTTTTCTATGTGCGTATATGGTGTTGTGCAAATGATGTGTTAATTTTTGAGCATGAAAATACAAATTTAAACCTAGTACGATTTTTAGTAATAAAATTATATTTTTCTTTTAATATTTGAATAATAGAATTTCTTTTAAGTAGATCACAAAATGTAGTTACTTGGAATTCTTCGAAAAGTATTTTTGTCGGATATTCTTTTGGATTTTTTAGTATTATTTTTATGATAAGTTTTTGTTCATTTTTTACTGGAATCAGGCTGATCTCCAACTAACGATGACATATTGTAATATGGATTGAATAAATGCATAGTATACTAAGTACAAATTTTTTATAGATAAAAATGTTCTGATTCTTAAAAATATGTATATTAATTTTCTAATCTTTTTAACAACTTGACAAATTTGATCTTTCCATTTAAGATTTTTATCGATGATTACTCCAAGATATTTAATTTTATTTGTTGTTTTTAAAATTAAGCAGTTAGAGAGACAATAATTTTGATTGTGAGTTGTGTTTTATTTTGTTCATGAATTATTATGTCGAATTTTTTCGGAAAATCATTTGATTTTATAGCAAATGGAATAACAAAAGTTTTTTCACTATTTAAATATATATTAAATTAATGTAGAAAAAGTTCTTAATTGTGTTTATACTTTGGTGGCCTTTAATTGGCTTCGTTTCCCAAAAATAATCAAATTGTAAATGTGTTGGTTGATGTGTAGATGACACATAAAATGACGCATATATCTTCAAAAGCTCTGTAAAAATTTTGAATGGTAGACGTCAAACTCGCAGGTCAGTCACCAATCAACCACTGTCAGAAGTTCAGGGAACGGGTATTTGCGGGTAGCAGGTCCAAAAGTGTCGAATTCTTTTCCCTTCGTAAATTAGAACCAGTACCTTAAATACTTTACTTATAAACCTTTTCATAAATTCATATTCGTAAGTTCGCATAGCAATTTTACATATACAAGTATAGGACTAAACAGTTTTCGTGTAAAGTGCCCTTCAGGTGAAATTTTTACATCGATTTTTTAATTAAATTACGCTGTATAAATTATCGGTATTATTATTGTTAGCCAAGATCGTCGAATCTTAGAATTGGCAATATTTTAAATTATTTTTGGAATTAAAATGTATCAGATATGAATAATGACCAGATATTTTACACGTTGAAAATAATATTTTTTATACTAATAAATTAAATTTCTACAAAACCTCAATTCAATATATCTCGGTGTACCTAAAACTTAAGCGAACTCTTAATAATTATAGGTATGACGGTGCTAGGAAGAAAGTCTTTTTAAAAAATATGTTTTTATGGGCGAAACAAGAATAGTCCATCTCTGTGCATTAATTCCATGCAGTATGTACATCGTAATTAATATTATACTCTATTTTTGAAAAAAAGAATTAATGTTGATAATTTAAATTTTTTAAATATTAAATTGGTCAGAATAACATTGAAATTTATATATTTGTTGTGTGTTTGATTTTAACGGATAAGGCAAATGTTAGCCTTGAAGTCTTTTGATGAAAACACGTACAGAGTTTTCAATTTGATCATAAACGCTAAATAATAATATTATGATGTGTATGCATAATCCACGACTTGCAATGCAGGAAATGTACATCGTATGAATGTATTTAACCGAAATAATATAAATTACTTCGCACGCACTTTGATCAAGCACAAAAGAAAATTAACATGAAATATTCCTTAGCTGGGTAATGTATTCTCCTTGTGGGTTTAAATTAATGTCGTTTGTGCGGAAAAGACAAACATTTGTGTAAAACTACATCCTCGATGTATTAAGTAATTTAAAATAACGACTCCCATACCGCACAGTCGCCTGGCATGACGCGACGTGCGGCTGAACAATTTACCAATTATTATTATTGAATTCTGGAAACGTGATAAGATGTAAATCAATAAAAATCTTCCTAAATTTTAATGTATTCTTACTTCACGTGGTTCAATAATGACAGAAATTTTTTTTTACAAATTCATACAGAATAGTGAGTAAATAGGTATCTGGTATATAGAATTAAATTATTATTGAACATGGGAGGTGAGTACTTACCTAAATTGGGTTAGGTAGGTTAATTGATTAATTTATTTAAAGAAAATTAATCGTTCAGACAGCAATATTTTTTCGTATCCAATCAAGAAACATAGTGTCAGATGATTGTATAATTGAATCACTTATTTGAGAAACAATACTTGTCTATACATTTTGCAAAAAGGAGTTATGAATGACACATTTTAATATCAGAATAGAGCTACATATTGTATGTGAAATAACTTCTGTCCCATACCCAGAATGGATTTTCTATACTCTTCAAAATTAGGTTTGTTTGAAAAACAACACTTGTCCTAGATAAGTGTTGTTTCTCAAGTTAACTATTGAAGGCGACCATTTTGTTTAAAGAGCTGTCAAAATGCAGAACGCGGCTTGCATTGATAGTAGTCTAATTAAACGCAAAAAAGTCATTAAGCATATAGAATTCAAGTGTGAGAAAATTAAATAATGCAAAACAAAGGGTTTGGTGTATATAAATGGTGCCGTAAAATAAATTTAAAAAAACAGTTGCAGGCCTGTGCAATACACCTGCAATCCTGTGCAATACACATTTTACCTTCGCCAATTAACAGTGAATGTTTTCAACATTCATGACATCAAATCTGCGTCTAGCAAATTGTATGTGTACCATGAAGCTGAAGCTAGGAAGGACCCTAATGAAGTACACATGTTCAATAATTTTGGATTATATCAGTGATAGCATCAAATACAATGTAAAACATCTGTATTTATTTGCTGATGGGTGTGGTGGTCAAAACAAAAATCATACCATGGTTCGATTTTTATTGGCTCGAATCCCGGTGGCGCAATAACATTATTTTTCAAGAAAATTGATTTTATATGTATATCTTTCTAATTAATATATTTAATTCATATTTTAATATATGTTGCAGTTATTTCAAATTGACACATCTTACTTTCCATTTATTTGAAAGTCACCTTTTTATTGTGAATATGTACTATTAAAAAAAACACAGTATCTGTATATTCTATTCTCTAATCAATTTAGTTTGTATGATTATTATTTTATACCAAAAATAACTTGACTAGACAGTTTTTATTGATTATCTCAGAAGTAAGCTTGGTGGACAAGTGTCGTTTCTCAAATAGGAGGTTCAATTATTTTATTCGAAATATGCATGCGTGTCCACTCTACTTCAATTCTCTAGTTATACCTACCATCACATCTCAGAGTAACACTCTCCCATTTGATATCACTATGCGTTCTTTTCAGCGATGTCTTCCAAATAAATTGTCAGTTTTAAATTAAATAACCATATTATCTCTCATTTACATCCGCCCGCCTTACAATAACTGTCAATTCATTTATAGTTATTATTTCTGAATATGTTAAGTGCATCATAATCCTGTTTTGAAGGGCCTTTAAGAAATTTTAAAAAATGCCACAAATTATAACTTTTTCAGAATAAATTTTTCTACTGTTTGAATGATTTGATGCTGAATATACTAAAATGAACTGCAGTTCTCAATTTTAAAAAATATATATATATATATATATATTTTCACTTTGTATGCACAATTTTTTGAGTTCTATCACGACGAAACATTATAATTTAATTTTAGTTCAATTTACACCTCTAGATGGGATGGACTGCTTTTCTCGAAACTAGTCATGATACAACTCAAAATATTGTGTGTGGGTGTGTGTAGTACAAAGTAAAAAAAAAAAATTATAATAAACCATTATTTTGACATTAACAAGGGTTTAGAAATTAAACATACAAATACTAAGGGTTTACAGTTAGATATATTTGAAATGTTTAAAAGTGTAAATAGCAAGCTAAATATTATAAATAACCAAATGCTTTTTGCAAATAGTCACCATTTAAATTTGTTTTCATAGTAGTTCCTACTTAGTTACCCACCACTTACACTTCTATAGTTTTGTTTTTATCTATGCTTGTATTTTTGATTTGAGTATAAATTGTCGCCTGAAGAAGATACCATTGATAATGAAATATTATGATTTATCAACAAAGTGTTATTTATTTAAAAATTATATATTAAAAAAAAATTGAATGTTACACCACGAAGTAACTGTCAAATCAATCAATGATATTAGAGCAGTTTTCAATATTACAAAACATGTCAGGTGCCTCAATACTTAATTTCACTATTAATATTCGTTAACAAACGGTTCGGTGAGAGGTGTCTGATTTTAACAACCGGTTTGAACCGGCGAACCAGTGCGAGGACTCGTACGGGGACACCCCTATTTCTTCATTAATACTCATTTGCAACTTCTTCCCAGCGTTGATGTCGCCAGTCGTCTTGCACATTGCACATGTATTGCTATATCATCTATGGCGCCAGATATCCTACTGGATCTTAGTTCATTTTGGCGACGAATCATTTGAAATTTTGATTACTTTACTAACTATAAAATTTATTAATTCCTTGTAAATATTATATAATGATTTTAGGAGAACACATTCTTATTGTGGATAAAGTTGGATAAGCACCTTCCCCGGTTAGGAAAGAGATCCAGGTTCGAATCCCGGTGGCGCAACAACAATATTTTTCGATATAATTGATTTTATATGTATATCTTTATAATTAATATATTTAATTCATATTTAAAATATCACAGACCTATGTTCTGAATAATTACAACTTCACAATAAGAATGTGTTCTCCTAAAATAATAAAGTTGTATCAATGTGTCCAAAATTTAATAAAAATGAATTGATAATTCTGGCGTCTGCTATCAGTTTACTCAAAGGTATTTGAGATTCTGTAAAAATAAGGTAGATGGCTCTGTCAAATGATGGAACGATTAAATGTATTAATATCAAAAAGGTAACATATAGGGTCGAAAATTGTCGCTAAAAATAATGTCGCTGTAGCTTAGTTGGATAAAGCACCTTCCCCGGTTAGGAAAGAGATCCAGGTTCGAATCCCGGTGGCGCAACAACAATATTTTTTGATATAAATGATTTTATATGTATATCTTTATAATTAATATATTTAATTCATATTTATTATATAATGATTATTAATAGTACTTAGAACATTTTAACTCCTCTCCTGGTCCAAAAAAAAAAAAAATCATACTAAAGTAATCTCAGAAAAACATGCAACAATAAAGTGACCAAACAAATTCCTACCATAGTGACTACATATTTTATTTAATACCTATAAACGACAGACTCACGTATTGATTTTTTTTAGGCACAACACTCGCACGTTCAAATGTCAAAATATATTCTTTCACGTCCCGATAGGTATGTTAACTTCACGTGAATTCGGTACGTACACGGTATCTGCCAAACTTTTTTTAATAAAAATAAAATACATAACCTTGTTCCGACCTTCATAAAATACGATGCTAAGCAATCGTTTTATAAGAAATTAAATTTTTAACTGTTAAAAATAAATTAAATTAAATTTTATTCCTTCCCAATGAAATGTACACACACACACACGTTGTTTAGACATAACTATGACAGCACTAATTGTACTCAGTTTAGTGCGTGTTTTGACCTGAAAACTTCTTGAAACTATAAGAGATAACTTAATTTGAACTTTACGTTTCTAAAGCGAGATCGCGTGCCATCTTGACTTTAAGTTTGTTTAACAATCGATCATTAATTAACTGAAATAACATTGTGAAACTAAGCTAATTATGAAAGCATTCTGATCAATTAAAAATGTTATCAGGCTGTTAGCATATACCTATCATGTAATGCCAACTTTGACTTGATCCAGTTTAGATAATTTTCAATGATTCGTGGTACGTTAATTTTTTATTGTATTTGTTGAATTTTTGACTGAAGGGTGTTGAATTTTGTCATATACCTTTATTCCATTTTCTTTAACATTGACTCAGGATTTGAATTTAGTTTTTAGAAACCATAGAAGTGCTGTTTTATGTATCTTATTCTGGGGGGGTAGATAAAAGGTACAATGTAAATAAATATGTAAAAGAATTCATCTCTCATACATAACATATGATAAAGAAATGAATAGTCGCTAAATCTTCACAGACGTTAGGTTTATTTCTCCGCACATGCAAAGAATTTCAAGGAATAAATAATATGAACATCCTGTACTTTAGGAGTATCCTGGAGTACTTAATCAAGGTATCAAGGTCTTGAAGTCAAGGTATCAAGTCCACGTAAGTAGAATCGAAAGTGTTCAGAACAGATTTATAATATATCTTGATTTTCATTCCCACTGTATGCGTATAAACAACAAAGATTCCGCTACCTTCTTCAACATTATCTTGGTAGATCGCAGAAACACTGCTGATGTTATATTTCTACACAAACTAGCCACTTTTAGAATTGATGCCCAGCTTTCTTTGAGAGTGCCTGAAAGGTCCACTATGTCAAACGAAATATTAAGCCTCTCCCGCTTTAACACCAACTCACGGCAAAACTCTTTTATATATCACTCATCAAATATGTTCAATACCACATGTTATGAAGGCGGCGATTCAAATCCACCGCCATCATCGCCACTCCCAACCGACCGACGATATCTGAATGCGAGGGCGAGGGCGAGGCTCCTGCTGAGAAGAGCCGCGACTAGTTTCGCTCCGGCACCCGATCCGACACGAGTCCCGATCGATCACTTGCTAACTTTGTATATATCTATACACCCGTTTACATAATACACGACCATACAAAACTCTTGTTTTAATTCACCACCTATATCCACAAATACCTAATTCGGCGACTTGGTTCTCTTTAGCTCATCAATACATGATTTTAAATCACTCGGATACTCACCTCAACCTTAACTCTATAACGTATATGTGCATATTTACTTTAAATGTATCCTTACACTATATTTTCTTTTTACTATTTAAAACCAATTTTTATCCTCTACTTCTAATTCCCCACCATTAATTTTTTGATTCTCTGTCTATTATTGTCTAACAATTTATAAAATGTTGTTAAATCTGTGGAAACTTGTAAGATAAAGACATTATATTATATAGATTTTTTGTTAGTTTCTGCATAAATAAATAAATAATTATAAAAAAATATGTCTAATAAACATCGCATATCAGTTATAATGTCTAGAGAAAATTAATAATTTTATAATGCTTCCGAAAAGTTCAAAATCTAAATATCTACATGAAAACGGCTATTCTACTTGTGTTTTATGACTAAAAGAGACCATAGAGATAAATTTCACCTACTGAAATAAAAAAATATTTTTATTAATTGATTGAAAATGACATGAATAAAGAATGGAATAGAGGAATAAAAAAATAATTTCTTTAACTAACATAAGTTGTCTAACTTATTATAACTAAATTCGCATAGTGTCGCATGTATCGCTGTCTAACATTATTTATTAATTTTGAAATAGGAATTCAGTTTGCTTAAAATGTCTTTCTATTTTCAAGGATAAAGTAATTTTTAAATCTACCCTTTCACTGTGAGACGGGGTATTCTAGTCCCGATACGAACTGGTAAAAATCTGACATCATATATCCTGTTTATTACGATATCGGTTATCCTGTGACAAACTCGCGTTTTGACAAATTGAAAACAATGGGTTTTGTTTTAGGTCTGACCAATTGGCTGTTAAAAAACAGTTATGAGATTTCCTCTCTGGGGCTGGACGTTAAGACAGGCATAAATATTTCCTTTGTATAATTTGAATACTTTATTGTTCTTGTAAAACAATGTGTATTTGCAAACAATGACTTGCGACATTTTTCGTGCAAATTTACGCAAAATCACTTCAATTAAATATGTTTAAGTTATAGAAAAACTTGTTCGCGGTACCTACCTG
Organism: Eubasilissa splendida; assembly: GCA_031772225.1. Taxonomy (NCBI): domain Eukaryota; kingdom Metazoa; phylum Arthropoda; class Insecta; order Trichoptera; family Phryganeidae; genus Eubasilissa; species Eubasilissa splendida. The sequence goes on along the minus strand of CM062848.1, from coordinate 10,886,511 downwards.
TGCCGGGCGGATAGAAAATAACGCTAAAAATTTTCTATTGCAAAACAATGGTACGGATGTATCCTGCGTTTGTCAGTTCGGTGAATAAATCATACACAGCTGCTTCATTTAAATAAACCTTTTCAACCCCTAAATCCAAACCATTACCAACAAATAAATTAAACAGTTACTCAGGAAAATAAACGATTAATCAGCATTTAAAATTATAATCTCATACAGTACATTGTGAGATTATGTAACAATTTTCGACTTGAGACAATCTCCGAGACACGGATTTTGGTCACGTGAGATTCTTTGGGGACAACTCTCAGTTTTCGTGAGATTCGCCGGCTTAACCTCGTCGTACGTCAAATATCATTAAGATCGTCAGTTTGGGTATTTTTGAACTTCCCCAGCAGCAGTTAAAACAGAATAAATGTATAATTTAAGTAAGTTTGTATTCGGGGGTTCAAGGCTCATCCTGAGAATCCATGATTTAATCATATTTTTTATTCCGGTCGTTTTATTGTAGTATGAAAATAGTAAAGTGCACTCGCCTGAATTTTTTTTATAAGAAAAAATATTAGTGTCTGAATATTTTTTTGATAATATCCGTCTTCTTCTTTTTTAGAGGCTTCATGGACTCGGAAATCCATAACCACAATCACTACAGAGCGCCACTGATTCCTTGATATCGTCATTGTAGTCCATCTTGCTGGGTACTTGTCTACATCTTTAAGATACATTATTCGCCTATCTATCACGATCCTGTTGGCTTGTATATAAAGGTTTTGTCCTTTTTTTGGAAATCATTTACTCTCGATGCGTGTCTCGCCAATCGCAGTCTCCAGGTGTCACCGTCCTCAGGATCTCTGGAGTATTATACCGTTTCCGACGTTTCGAGTTCTCCATTCTTCGGTCTAAATGGGTCATAAATCTTGTTTAAGACTTTATTTTCATAGACCTGCATTCTGGGTACCTGCGCCATAGTAAGATACTAAGTTTCACTCTCGTATAAAGTAATCTGATAAGAGTCTGTTACTGATTTTATTTCCTATTACTAATTGTAAAAAAATAAACCTTGTTTGATTAGCAATATTTTAATATGTCCACGAACACACAATTACTGGATTTTTACCTACAGAGGCACTGTTATTGAACAAGTGTCAGGTATCTCATAGAGACAAAGCTATTTTTTTATTATATTTAATGGAAAATATATGAAAGTACTGGGTAATTACAGGGCTTGCGATCAAAATCCAGTAATTGTGTGTTCTTGGACATATTTAAATATTGATGATATAATATACTGGTCAAAATAAGAAAATAGATAAAAAATTGAAAAATATTGATTTTTAGGCGTATTCTAGTATAATATGTTAAAAAAACATTTTACAGGTAAAGAATATTGCAAAAAAAAATCAGATTCTCATAGTGATGACATAAATGCTGTTTAAAAAAAAAGGGAAAAATTAATTATAAAAATTTGGTCCATAGATGGCGATGGTGTAGTGGTACTCGAAGCGAGTCCACATACTAACATATATATATATATACAACTTTAAAAAATTTGATAAATGTGGAGATTGAGGGGTGAGAATTGTTGAACGTTATATACGTTATAACGTTATAGCCAGCTGAAGACAGGTCAGGCCTTGTAATTACCCCATACTTTCATATATTTTCCATTAAATATAATAAAAAAATAGCTTTGTCTCTATGAGATATCTGATATTTATTTTCTTGTTTGATTAATTAAATGTCGATCGGTTTCGGATACTACTGTATCTTTGTCGGGGTGGATGTATACTAAGTAACGTTAAATTAATTGAAGTGGTTTATACAAAGTTTGTTATTTTTAAATAATAATAAAGAGGTATATTTTTCATAATAAGATAGGTACAATGAATAGTTCATAATTAAATTTAGAAACGGTAAAAAATATACATACACAATACATTATTTAGACAAAATAAACGTAAAAATGCATTGGTTAATAAAAAAATAAAAAAAAGTGAACTACGTAAAGGTAAATTCGTTTGCTAAAGAAAGAAAACATCTACAGAAAAAACTGCACGGGGATCTTTCGGTTATTGGTATAAATAATATGTTCACAAACATTTCATTCGCGAGCCTAAAAAGAGAGGCCGGTTTACATATTGAGAACACCTTCAAAGGAAAATTTTAAGTGTCGTGAGTCATAAAGTTTGGCAAACGAATTTAATTTGAATTTTTTATTATATTATTTCAATTTGTAACCCCGGCACACTCGCCGACATGTGACCCCCGCTCTACCGTTCGGACATTAAAAATCCATATTTCACTTTTTCGGCGCAACTAACACTCAAATAATAAAACAATTTCCTCAATCCCCTTTGTACAAATAATTTTATTGCCTGTAATAAAACGTGCATTTTGATTATCATATTAATTTATGGCATCGAGACGAAAGTTAACATTCGATCATAAATGCACGCGCGTAGAGTCAAACTTCTTAACGACAGAATTATAATCGAATCGATGTCTTCTATATATTATTAAGAAGAACACGTTCTTATTGTGAAATTGTAATTATTCAAAACAGATTTTAAATACAAATTAAATGTATTAATCAGAAAGATATACATATAAAATCAATTTTATTGAAAAATATTGCTGTTGCTACCGGGATTCGAACCTGGATCTCTTCCAATCCGGAATAAAAAATGTATTGTTAAGGTATTAAAGATTACGTAAAAATAAAATAGATGGCTTTCAAATAATGGAACGATAGATGTATCAATTTGAAAAGTGTAACACATAGGTTCAAAAATTTGTCGTCAACGTACTGTGTGCTGTAGCATAATCGATTAATGCATGTTCCCCGGATTGGAAGTGATCCAGGTTCGAATTCTGGTAACGAGAACAGTATTTTTCGATAAAATTAATTTTATATGTATCTTTCTAATTAATACATTTAATTTATATATTATATGTGTATTTTAGATATTAAAACGATTACTGTCACTTAAAATATGTTTCAAATATTATATATATGAAATATTAGAATATCTAAAAAAAATCTATTAATTAGTTATGATAGTTATAAATAATAATAATAATAACATTATAAATACCAGATTTTTTCTAATTAATATCTAGAGAACCTGCTCGCGGCTCACAATACCTGGCTGTTTACTCAAGCGCTTTACAGCCATTCCATTCTGCCTAGTACCTACCAAAATTTTGTAACAATACATCGCAAGGTAACAACTCAGAGGAGCCCGCCTGAAGCAATCACTTCTCTTATAGCTGCCTTCTCGGACGCGTCTTCAGTCAGCGCTAACTTTATTCTGTAATTTAACTTCGTACCTGTGTATTTTCATTTCTGCATCAAGCTATAATAAATGCCACCAATTATAAGCCAATGTTTTATATAAAATACCTGCTCTACCCACAGCTCATTCACATGCACATGCATATATATATTGCAATATATATATATATATATATATTACAACATCAAATACACATAGTGAGATCTAGAAATTTTTGGAGACCTCAGTCTCATCTTAAAGTAAATCAATTGAACAGAATCTCTTAACGAATGACGTATAGCCCATATACACATTTACTCCTTACGGGCCAATAAGCTATAATCAAATCAAATACATGCTTATCACTGGTGACCCGCAACGTAAATTAAACAAATTCCCTAAAAATACTTCGAAATAGACAAAATTTAAATATATATTCTTATAGAAGAAATTAAATACATTATGCATTAAGTATCGGTTTTAAAGGTGGAGAAAAATTCAGGGAAAATACTCCCAAGTGGGTGAGGCTTTATTTAAAGAGAGAAACTATTTGGTTGCTGTCGGGATAATTCCTATACGAGAAAACGAGTTACTCCATATCCCGATGTATGACAGACTTAATATGGAAAAAAAGTACGAATTCTATCTGGACTGCACAATGGATGGATCCAAATAATCATAAGGGATTTAAAGTAATTCAAGGATCTATTTCCCGCATCCCCTGGTTCTCAAAAAGGAAAGTCTTCAAAAGAATAGTATCAAATATCTCTAGAATGAGAATTGGGCATTACCAGGTGGCCTCTCATTTGTTCAGATTTAACTTGATAGATTCCCCAATGTGCGAGTGTAATGCCGAGGAAGAAACCCTTGACCATGTCTTTTTTACCTGTGCGGATCACAAGTATTTTTACAGTGGTCTCGTCAATGGTAATTTTCAGCTCCCGCTTAACTTGTGTCATCTTTCCCTTAACTCGCCACGTTTAATCTATATAATAGCAAGTTTTTTAAACGACAATGGTATTGACTTGCAATATAGTATTTTCTATTCTATAATATTATTGTACTTTTTTCTATAAAACAAAGTTTTTATCTCGATTAATGGCACAAATTACTCTTGAAGGGTGGTTGGCGTATTTAAAAGAAGAAGAAAAAGGAGAAAACACGTTACTATTTTTCCATATCAACCAATTAACATTTTAGATAAATATGGATCTTATATTCTGTATGTTGTCTTAATAAATTATGCATCCATTATTACATTTTTATATATTTCCGGGTTCGTACCCCGGCAGCAACCAAATTCTTGGATCACTTAATGCAAATTTAATTCACAGACTGACGAGTAAGTATTAAATAGCTATTGGAGTATTTAATTAAAGCCAATTATAGTAGCCTCTTAATGTCCGAGACACATATATCATTACGAAAAGTAAGTATATTGAATAACAACGTTAACTTGAATTAATTTCTGTAGAACCATCGGACTATGAACCCAGCACCGCTCATTCAAATGCGGACAAAACAGTCAGCAGTGTCAGTCGGTACTGCATAATGACGGAAAAAATCTATGAATGGAACTGACATGAACGTGAACACGACATGGTTATGGTTAATACACTGGCAGAGCTATTGTGCAGGTAGGCGCACGATCACCAGTGGCGTGCATCAGGCATGAACTTAGGTTATTTTGCTAATATTGATGGAGTAAAAGCGATGGGTTGTGGTTGTGGTTTATAGAGGTCGTATTCATCATGCACTCTTTCAGAAGCATGTTTTTGTGTCAGTATTCCTGTGTGATTGTGTATTATTACTATTATTCTTGGGAAGTTTTTCAAATTATTAATTAAAGGAGCTAAAATATGTGCTAATATAAAATAATACCACGTTTAAAGTATATTGGAATGCAGTCCGCTTCAAATACACACTTGCGGCGTTTTGCAACACGTCTGTTAAAGCGAAGTTGTGTATTCAGAACACCGCGCGGTGCGAGAGTTGCGTTTAGTTCGTATTCGTCTGAGACAGATTTTGGGAAAAAACGCATGCGCAGCTTTATTTGTCAATTCTAAATTCTTCCGCTAGTTATACATACGATTTCAGTTAGTACGTTAACATGAGAACTAAGTTATTTTCGTGTTGATCTACATACATAATATATCAAATAAATATTTAATTTACATATATTTCGCAAAGATTATAGTTATGCACAGATTTTTTAATTGTATGGATTGCACGCTCCTGATGATCACCTGTATCACATCAAAAACGTTCATTTGCATGGTGTAATTACAAAAATTGGGCTCCAATGCAGAGCTGAATAAGGGGCCACTAAGTAAGTAATGTATACAAGATATACGAATATTAGTACTGCGTTGTATTTCTTTTTGTGCCGTCTTTTTTCCCAAAAGGGAGTACCTCCAAGCGTCTCTCCTGCTCCCCGGCCTTATGGTTTGTAGGTTACTATAATATAATTATTATTTATCTGATTTTATTTGTATAATGTTACTCATATGTTGTATATATTATTATAATAAAAATAAAACAAAGCTCGGGTACAATGAGAGCAAATTTGGTATAGGAGGCTGTTCGATAGCGCCCCGTACACAGTGATAGGGCGATACCGCGTTTGTAGCATTAACAAAAAAATGCCAACCAGGCGGCGTAAGAGTAGGATCGAAATAGGAACCTTGAGTTTATTAAATCGGTTCTGGGAATGTGGTGGGTCCATTCTAAATTGTACTGCGTGGTTTATCCATTAAATAGTATATTTAAAACAAAATTAGTATCGTGTCTCCTATAATATTCACACTTTCATGAAAAAAAACAAGTATTTTTAGACATTTATATGCACTTGCATTTAAAAAATACTTGCTATTTTCATTATACAGCGATGATCTGGCCCCTAACCCGACACATTCGCGAGGTACTGTTACTGTATACATTGATAATGTTTTCAAATGTTTTCGTAATGTACGTGAGTAACGATATTTTAAATTTTAAAATTCAATTTTTTGCTGTGGTGTAATTTAGACATTATCATTCCACTGGGAAAGGTATTATATAGAAGCTTGGTGTATCTCCTGATATGGACTCGAAAGGGTCACCAATAGGGATTGTATTTATTGTGTGAGTCACTCGGATGGAACGATTGAAGTTTAAGGTTATGTTGTATCAGAAGAATTGTTGAACGTGAGAACCGAGGGCCTTATTCCTCCTCAAATTCTCACACATGTATATGAAATTTCGCAGTGTATACTAATGTTACCTAGTGTGCTTGTGAGTATGGGTGTTGATATTGCGGCTAGAGCAGGTTTTTTATAATGAAAAAATACTCACAAAAGATTGCATTTATTGTCAAATATATTTACACTGTTGCATAAATTTGTACGTTATGAGCGAAGTTCACTCCAAGCGGTGCCGAGCGATGCGTTCGAGGAGATGGCCAGGAGAAGAGTGATCTGTTCTGGTGGTTTCTCGGACTGGTTGCGGCGCGATGTATGCATTTCTGATGAGTACTTTTTAAATTTATAATGTATCACCTACGTGCTACTTTTTAAATTAAATATCAATATAGTAGTGAAGTGAAAAATTTCTACCCCTTGGTGTGAGTGTGATTGGTTATTCGTGATTGAAAATTGTGATTATGATCACCGTTTTATGATAATATCACAATGTACAAAATTAATTAATAACATTTTAGCACTTAAATCGTATTCCATCATTACATTCGTCCTTCACGTAAAATGTGTATTTAATTCATATCTTCCCAGCATAAAGAAGTAAATGAAAATCAAATGATGTACCTATTGCTAACTGCTAAAAAATATAATTCTGTATTTGTTACGGTTGTGAATATTTTCAGATAAGAATCACGAATCACAATATTTTCAGATACTCCATCACTACTAGTGATTGTGACATAGCGTTATCAGTGATGGACCCACAGTTTATTACAACTATGTACCTATATGTAAAATGTATTCCTAATGACGAGAAGAAACCAGTGATGCTGGTACTATGAGTGCAATTTAACACAAAGACCAATAATTGCAAGCAGGAAAAAGTAACTCAGAAAATAAACATTTCAATTTAAATTGGTGTTGTATAAAAACAACAGAATAAAACGTATTTTATGTGACCCTTAAAACATAAAGTCTTAATAATTAGATGAATACATGGGATGATTTTTTATATTTTGGGTTTGCGTGGGTGCCGTAAACCATTACAGTGCTTATTAAGTAGCGCGTATGATGCATAATATGGCTCGAGTCCACAGAGTGAGACACGATGAGATAAGTTTCGAAAATTTAAAGATACATCGCAGTATTGTGTATACGTGTTGAGGTTTTGATCTTGAGATACACTCAGAGATCACCTTGCAGAGTTTTCGATTTGACAGCGAGGCTCGACACTCAACTTGGCACAGACCATCTAGAACCATATATACCTACAACCACTTGCTCTGAAAGTTAGACAAACAGAAGGTGTTAAATTACAAATATTTATTCTGTTTTAACTGCTGCAGGGGAAATGAACATCAACGGTCAATGGACTGACATTTGATGTACAACAAGTGAGGCGCTAGGTAAGTAGCAGTGCTTAAATCTCATTGTATTGATGTGTACACGGTGGACTAAGAAAGCCGAGAGATGTCTTCAATGAATCTCGTGGGAGTAAAATCCGTATCTCAGAGACTATATCAAAACGAAAATTTCATCCAGAACATTGTAGCTGATTTTTTTTTTCTCAGAGCTGACGAAGCTGACTGATTGAATAATTATTGATAATCTAACGGTGTTGTAATTTCATTAACATGACAATAAAAGCATTTGAATATTTTAGGAAAATTTCAACAAAAACTTGGAGAAACTAAAATGTATAATGCGGATGTGAATTACGGCTAATAGTTTCAATTTTAATGTGACATCTTAATGTTTATATTAATACACCCGTATAAAAAGCAATGTCAAAGAAAAGTGACAATTAAAAACGGCTAACAATGAGTTTGGGATTAACTCCCAACAATGCTAATCACGGGCGTAATCTCAGCGAACAGGTGTTCCCCGCCACAACAATACAGATTTCTCTCATCTCCGTGAAATTAGCGACCTCATGCAAATGATCTTTCACACAAATTGGCCGGAACTTAATACGCTACCAGATAACACAAAACTAAAGAGTTATTGCCTTTTTATGCAAATTTATTCGTGTTTAATTAAGATACAAAACGTCTTGTGCAAACAGATGAATAGAAGCAAAAAAAAAACTAACAAATACAAGTGCATATATTTGTGATATCAGTTATGGACAATTCTAGGGGAATATTTCATTAACCTTTACCATACCATGATATAAAATACCCGAACGCAGTCAACTCGTGTTACCGTAAATAACAGTTAGAAAAAATGTTTTAATTATCTTAAATGGGTTTAATGGCACGAATTTACTCTAAATATTGAGCATTCAATTTTGAAAAAATGATTAATAACATAATTTAGAGCATTCATTAAGTCCTATACAATGTGTCCTTCCTTCTTATCTCTCTTCGTTTAATTAGTGATAAAGAGACAATTATATTTGTATGTTTGTTGTTCTATTCACTGTGAAAATAGTGTGTGATCTATGTCTTTCATATCACAAATGGTATTTTTACCAACGTATTAATTTGACAACGGATTGAATGGAAAAAATAATTATTTTTGTACGATTCCATTTTTATAATTGGATTTTCACTAGTCATTTCTAAGCGCTAATATTTTCTTTAAGATTATCTAAAATATTAATTTTATTTTGCTTGTATTTATCGAAATATTACAGGTTTAATTATGATGGTAGACCTGTGTTACTGCATGGTTTGGGAAGGCTTAAAATGTAATATACACCCAAATCTGAAAACAAATCTTGAATAGCATCACACCAATGATAATGATAACTTTAAGATGTTGGTGATGACTGGAAAGATGGAAGAAATGAATTGGACGATCTACAAGTAGATGGACTGTGCAGATTAATGACGTTACTGGTTATCCTATTGGAGAAAATATCTGAAAACTGAAGAAAAAAATTTCTAATACAATAACTTCTAATTTTGCTAGCTACATATGTGCCCATTATAATGAAAGTGGTCTAAGTCAAGAAATTGAAAAAAATGAGTTTATCAATTATGTATTTCGCGTCACATTGTTTTAAATTAATAAAATATGATGCTAATTATAAAAACTGCGAAAAATTTGAAGCGTAATATTCAGTGTATTACGACGTTCAACGGTATTCCGCAAGGGTTTATTTTGATAATGGAGTAAGTCATTTTTTTTATTTCCTTATAAGCCACATGCAAAATTTATATGTCGAAATAAATTATAAATCTAGTGGATTAAATAAATTTTGTGACATTGTGTTGAGTAATATAAAAACATTTTTTAATCAAATCAAACGTAAACCTTTAAATATCTTGAAACGAAAGAAACATGACTTGACCACTTTCATAATAATGAGCACATATGTTTGTCTTGATGTGGTGTTGAATATGTCAATAATAGTCGCGAATAAGTTTATAATTTTGACATTCTGCTGTCAGTTGATGTATCGTGGCGATATTTTTGATTTTATTTGTTAATATATAAAAAATGTGTTTCAATTCTGAAATTGTTCAATCAGTAGGGTTAACCGCCAAGTTATCGTACATTTGGATATTAAACATAATCTTATGTAATATGTAGGATAATGATTTAGACACTCAAAAGAAAAAATAATAACATAGAAGTGAAGTTTGTTGACAGCAATTTAGGGTAGGTATTTGAAATTTTTATAATATTTAAATAATAAGACAGAACACTTTATTTAAATCACTATTTATTGATAAATCAACATTTCCAGCGGATATTTTTCAAGTTTAATATTAAATAAATAAAAAAACTGCAATGTTATTCTCATATTTTATTTATACATAATTGAGTTTAACGATGCTAATTTAACGATTAATTAACTTCGAACTTTAGCCACACGTTCTGGCGTCGCTGCTGAAGTTGATGGTTCCGGAGGAGTTTGGTTAACCATTGTCCTTTATTGTCTGAACTTTTGAAAAAGCGCGACGCTCACGAGCCAATGAATCACCTTACTTTAAATATTGCTCAAGCGCGCTCTCGACCAGTGACTCATTGCGACTGGCAATCTTGCAATCACGCGCAACGAACAATACCCTTCCCACTTACCACACTCTGATGGTTTACGAGCAATTACAATTTAATCTAGAAATTTTTCCACTGAATACTCTATATCTTCTTCAGGCAACAATGTATACTTTAATTAAAAATACAAGCATAGATAAAAACAAAACTATAAAAATATAAGTGATGGGTAACTAAGTAGGAACTACTATGAAAACAAATTTAAAAGGTGATGATTTGCAAAAAGGATTTGGTTAATTATAATATTTAGCTTGCTATTAACACTTTTCTTATTTCTAAAATTTCTAATTTATTTATTTATTTTCAGATGCCTAAATAGCAATAACTATTCTGAATTCGCCAATCAGCTTTTGGAAACAAACCATTCTTTTGAAATTAATAAGGGTTTAGAAATTATACATACAAATAGACAAATTTGAAATTTTAGAAATAAGAAAAAGTGTTAATAGCAAGTCAAATATTATAAATAACCAAATCCTTTTTGTTAATAGTCACCTTTTACATTTGTTTTCTTAGTAGTTCCTACTTAGTCACCCACCACTTGTATACTTTTGTTTTTATCTATGTTTGTATTTTTAATTTTAGTATGCATTGTTTCCTGAAGAAGACACCATAGGTATCGAAACATGTTGATTTATCAATAAATATGGTAGTGGTTTAAACAAGGTATTTTGACTTTCATTTAAATATTATTAAAATTTAAAATACCTACCCAATACTGCTGTTAACAAATTTCACATGTATGCTTTTATCATGTGGATGTGTATATATTTATATACTGTTTGAATATATTTCATGCATTATAACTGTTAAATAATATTATGTAAATGATGCAGTATTGGATATAGGACGAGCGAGCAAACGAAAGAGAAAACTGAGCAAACAAAATGTTCTTAGCAAACATTATATATTCTACACAAAACAGTATTGCGTCCCTTCACGTATATATTGAGGTACTTCAGATCCTTACCACAATGTCGTAAAACATTTTTTCGCTGTTTGCATTAAAACAATGTCCCATTACGATTTTCACTCGGAACATTTACAATGGCTTCCATATTGCACAATTGCCGAAACTAAATGAAATGTTGTAAACAACGATTGTCGACAACGTTCTGTGATGTAATTATACAAACACCAAATATAATATAACAATAAAATAAGATTTGTTGACATACATCTAAAACTTTCCGTGGATAAACGAACAAAGTGGAATGTAATTATTAGGAGAACACATTCTTATTGTGAAGTTGTAATTATTCAGAACAGACGGTCTGCGATATTTTAAATATGAATTAAATATATTAATTAGAAAAATATACATATAAAATCAATTTTATCAATAATCAAGGTTTTTGAGATTCTGTAAAAATAAGGTAGATGGCTCTTTCAAATAATGAAACGATTAAATGTATTAATATCAAAAAGGTAACATATAGGTTCGAAAATTGTCGCTAAAAATATTGTCGCTGTAGCATAGTTGGATAATGCACCTTCCCCGGTTAGGATAGAGATCCAGGTTCGAATCCCGGTGGCGCGACAACAATATTTTTTGATAAAATTGATTTTATGTGTATATATTTCTAATTAATATATATTATTCATATTTAGAATATAATCATAAATATTTTTTGAAAATCTAAAACATATAGGTCGAAGTGCGTATCGATATAACTGTAACTATGATAATGCAGCTAGTACGATGTGTTGGGGCCCAAAATGTTCGCGCTTTACAATATATTTGGTGTCGATCAATACTTTTCCCGGCGTATAAGCGCCTCATAATTTTTAAAATAGCAAGAAGTGAAAGCATAACATTTTTAAAAACACATCTTACGAAAACACGTGAAAACGTTATTAATAAATACAGTATTATGCCTAAAATATGTTAGGTAAGGGACCAGACCATCGCTAAAAATAAAAATCGCTATAAAGGAAAGCAATAATTTTTTTACGGGTTCTTATAAATACCTAAAAACACACAATAGTTTTTGTGGTCAGTTTTGTTCTTATTATTTGGTACCAGTACTCAATATTATTATATCTTATAAACTTACTTGAATATTTTTAAGGAGAATTAATTTTTCTTGTAAAGTTGTATTTTCAGAAAATAGTTTTGTGGTATATCAACTAGAAAAACACACAGAAAACATATTTGTATTTTTTTCTGTATATCTTTATAATTGATTAATTTAATTTGTATTATATACAATGAATTTGCAGCGAGCTTTTCCATTTTTCACTTGAGCTCAATGCCGTTTTCCAATTTGAATTGGACCCCTATTTTTTGAGTTACGCCCCTGCGTGTGTGGTAGGATAAGTATAGGTATAAATTAGGACAGCAATTTTGAACTGCGATGGCGTTTGGAGGGCTAATAGTCAAGGCTAACATTGTAATAAGGCTAATAATCAGATTGATTGGTTCACTATTAGTGACTTTATGATTATACAATATTTTACATATAACAGGGAGAAAAAACAAAGGAGAATTAAAATAATTTCTAGTAGATTGTCGTGTGGAAAGCATTTATTTATTTATTTATTTTTATCCAGGAAATATGGTTCATGTGGTTATTCAATGCTAATGCTATTGTAAATGAAACTGGTTATACTAGTGTGTACCTAGATACAAGTAGGTACCTACGATATATATTTAGAAATATATACCATTTTATTATTATATATATACTTATATGATATTACATGTGAGGGCATGTATGACTTTTTACCTCAGTCATTACATTTGACCGCCTCGATAATGAGAACTTTGCAGAATAATAACAACGTTTTATGAATAGATTCAAAAGATTCATAAAAATAATACGTATCTTTTAAAAAAGAATGAATAGCTATCCATATAGGATATCTATCTATATCTATCACGGCAATTTTTTCTTAAATCATACTGCGTATTAGCGATTCTATGTCGAGACAACTCGGAAATAAATTCCTGAATATCCCATGGTTTTTTGATATCTGGAGTCCCGGGACTGAAAAAAAATAATCCGAGACTCGAGATTCTGATTTTCCTTGATATTATTAATTTTAAACAAGTTATTTCCATCGGGCCATTGCGGTACAGCAGGTAGCGATCCAACGGCGAGCGATGTATGTATGCCAATTTTTGTAACTTCTAACTACTAACAATGCGAATTATATGGTCAGCTATAAAGACTTGCATTTAGAAGAAATTAGTCCTCAGATATTTATTTTTAACAAAAAAATTCTGATGGGAATAGTTTTGTCGGTTTGTTCAAACAAGGGATTATGCTTTTGTAAAATGGAATGTAAATATTTAAGATCTTGTCATCTTTTGACGAAACAAAATTGGATGGAGTCAAATTATTAGAGGACTTTAGTTTGTCATTGACTTTAGCCAAATACAGTACATACGTTATTGTCTTTCTTCATTAATTGTTCTTCGTCTGTAGGTTTTTTAAAAAATAAATGTTTTTGTAATCAATTTATAACAATTAATTTTATATATGTAAGCTTAATTTCATTAATAAAAAATACTAACACATCATGAAACAATAATTATCATTAATATCCCTAATAGCTACTGTAGGTACATCACACATATAAATATTTACTAAAATATGTTTTCTTTATAATAAAATAAATTTCATAGTCTGGATTCCCTGGAATTCTCGGCACTTGAAAATTTTGTCCCGGGAATTGAAAAAAGTCGAGAACACAGAATCCCTACTGTGGACATATGGATGAAACGTTTTCCCTTGAGTTTTTGAAGACAGATTTAATATTATTAAAAAGCGTGCGCGTACTATCTGAACTTCACAATGGATTGATCCAAATAATCACAAACGTAATCGAATTAAAAACATATAAAGATTTATTTCCCGTACGCCCTGGTTCTCTAAAAGGAAAATTTCCAAGAGAACCATTTCAAATATCTCTAGACTGAAAATTGGGCATTGCCAGGTAGCCTCATATTTATTCAGATTGAACTTAATAGATTCCCCAGTGTGAGAGTGCAGTGCCGAGGAGAAAACCCTTGACCAAATCTTTTTTGCCAGTCTATTGCGGATCACAGGTTTTTTTTACAGTAATCTCGTCAATGGTAATTTTCAACTTCCAGTTAACTTGTGTCATCTTCTTTCCCTCAACTCGCCACATTTAATCTATATAATAGCTAATTTTTGAACCGGCATGGCATTGACTTTTGATATATTAATAGTATTATTTTATAAAATGTAGTTTTAACTTGATTAATAGCACAAATCACTCTTGAAGGGTGGAATGCCCAAGTAAAAAAAGAAGAGTCTTTGAAATTTGGCGGTAAACTTATGTATCAGTTAGTCATTCTGTTATGGATACAAAATAGACAACGAATAGCCTTAGCATGCTCCGTCCTTATTCTGTATCATCCTCCTTCTCGAGATCATTCTCTTCATCGACTACATGGGAGATGGGGGGCGGCATTATAGCGGTGTTGGAGAGAGGGAGGTTTCGGTGAAAAGTGAAAGTGGTTATGGGTGGACCTAATATGGATAGTCTATCTTCTAGTTAATATTTTAGTTTATTACTGACGATGACGCACTAAGCGTCGAAAACGTTTTAATTAATATTACATTTTTAATTCAAGTATTGTGTGAAGTAACCAACGTTGTGTTTTATTTAAAAAAATGATGAATTTTTTCAAAAAGTTATTTAATTAAATTTTGTTAAAAGTTTTTTAAAAGTAAATGGGAATTTAATTAATAATATATTTAAAATAATGCAAGATGAAGACGATTTACCTCTGTATAATTTGCTCGTATTAAGTACATGCACGAACGTAGGAAAAGACGTTGTGATAAGCCAAATATCTGCATTGCTATGTCAGATCTGAAAGGTGCGGCGTTCCATCACATCCACCATCCGCCTGCCACTCGGCTGGTGAGGCGAAATGATTGATAAGAGGGGGACGTCTGATGTATGTATGAATGATGAGAGTGAAAATTATTTTTGCATAATTTTTGAAGTATAAATTAGATTTGACATTTTGTGTGAACTGGTGGGATGATGGAAAAAATATGAGGAAGAGTGATGGACCGGGAATAATTCGCTAACAGTTGAGCTAACAATGGGAGTTTTTAAAATGTTTTGTGATGATTTACATAATTCTTAAGAAAATATTATTATGTACATTTATGATCGAATTAAAATTGAATGTGGTTTATAGACATTAACATTTCGCCGACATTGATTTTCTCCATCTCGTGTAGAAAGTAAAAAGTTGTTCGTCTCTAGTCATAAATTATTAATAATTATTCATTTCGCCTCCATCGTATTTAATTTTGGTTTCATCCCATTTTTTATTGTTCTTTTCGTTAGGTTATTTATTAAAAAATATATAGCATGGAGTCGTTTGTATGATAGACTAAATATTACCTCTCAATAGATTATTCGTTCACATCAATCAGTTTGGAGAAGAACCTCATTGCATCTCTTTTCTTCTTAGATACCAGTAATTTATTTATATATTTATTAGATAGGCGGTCACTGATACAAAGCATTAATGGCAATGGGCGGGCCATATCTCGAGAAGCACTGACACTTTTTGGTTTTAAATACTTGTGTAGGATTAAACAATTAATGTGTAAAGCGCCTATAAGGTAAATTTTTATACGAAAATTATTATTATTTATAATAAAACATATTTAGGATATTACATATGTACATATACAGGGTGTAACAGACCCAGTCCACAATATTGTATGGATGGATATCTGACTCAATTATGAATCGAAAATGTTTAAGGTATATGTGCAAATTTTGCACCGTTTCGGAAAATATTATCGTTTGAAATTTTTATAAAATCATGTTTAGCTTTAAGTCTACATAATTCGATACACTGCTTCAGGCCCTAAATCATCAAACAAAAAATAATCTGGCCGTTCAAAATTTGATGACTTTTAATTTTTTGTATTTAATATATAGTTTACAATCAATAAAATATTACAATTAATATAAATAATTGTATATTTAGGATTTTTTTGATAAATTATATCTCTCACATTGTTGATATTAGGAACATATTCATTGAATATTTTTGAGACGTCTTTTAGTCAGGTATCCACAAATAAAATATTGTGGACTAGGTCTGTTACACCCTGTATACGATAGGCAATAGTAATAAATGAGTAGGTATATTGTAAAGTTTATTCTGTATGTTGGCTTTATTAAAATAATCATATATACCTACTGGTATTATATACAGTGGTGTAGTGTTAAATAAAAAGTACCAGAGCCGTATTTGATTATAACCACCCCTTCTTTTTCGTTATTAAGAAATGATTTTAGCCAGTAATAAATTAGTTTTTGTAAACGCTAAAACCATGCATCTGTCAAAAAAAAACTATCGATCTATATAACATGTAAATTTAGGAATAACTGATTATTTAAGTTGAGTTCATATATTTTATCTCTCTCCAAGTGCATGTGATCAATGGTTGAAATAATGGGATACCGCCGCGCGCCCAAATTATCGAATTCTTAACAAAAAAAAACTTTTTTCGTAATGTATTTCACGTTTTGTGTTTTGTGTATATATTTTTTTGCATTCTCATAATATCTGACCGCTGCACAATATTTTATGTAGAAAATTCTATGTGGAATATTCGTATCAAAATATTTTTTAATGTACTTGAAAAGTATGTTACATGTCAATAGATCAGTGATTATATATGTACATATTATGTCCCAATGTTCTGTGCATCATACATAGAGAAATTTGAAAGGAAAGCAATGATATTGGAGTGAAGTGTTAATTTTTTTGAAATATATGAATCAGGTGGATACACGGCCAGTTTGTTCTGATAATATATTTTTAAAATAGAAAACTAACAAGTGAATTATATTGTTAGAAATTTGAAAATTGGAACACTGTAATGCCGTTGTACTGCAGGTAGGTCATTATTAAATTATAAGATGTAACCCGTCAGTAACGCCGGAAATTTAATTACACCTCCGAAACGTAATAAAATCTCTATTTACGTTTATAAATGGGGAATCTTTTATCGCATTTAAAATATATTTTTATTTATTTATTTAAACATATATAACATTTATACAGCTGTAAAAAAAAGAGAGTTTGTTATATATATTTAATATAATTTAAATTTTTGGGTTGTCCTAACTCTGTGATGGAGAACGGTATAAATTTTGTGATGCATTAAGCGTTAATAGGTTTATATCCAACCACATATTGATAATATGTAAGTTTTTTTCAGCAATGTGATAAACATATTCCCTTGAATATTAATACAGTGTTATCAGCAAAAGTTATGATTTTTCCCTCAATTTTCAAATCACATAGATCATTGATGTATATCAAAAAAAGAAATGAGCTCAGTGTACTTCCATGTGGGACTCTATATTCGATTTTTTTTTTGTCACTCACTACATTTTCACCAATTTTGGTAGTTTGTTTTCTTTTATTCAAATAACTTTTAAAGAACTCAAGAGACATACCGCCAATATATAAACCAACTTTTCGTCGTTGATACAAACTAAAACTAAGTAAAGCGCCATCTACTTTATAAAATTGTAATATCGTTAGTATATATTAAGCGCTTTATAGATTTTTTGTGCATTTTTTACAGAAATAGTCCTATGTATTCGTACGTTTTTCACGTCTATCCTAGGACAGGTTTTATAAACTAGTTATAATATTAACCATGTGTTAACTATTGTGTTGTGTTTTGTGTTCTTAGTTACACATGTGTTAACTACATGTGTAACTAAGAACATGAAAATAAAACAACACAATTGACATTTGCATTAAAACTTTTACACAGCTTGTTAGAAAGCTTATTTATTCCCGTATTGGTGCTAGGACGGACACCTTAACAGAAACATATCGTTTCTGGTGAAACGGGTCGGAACCCAAATGTTGATTGCACATACTAAATTGGGGTTGCCTGTAATGTCGAGAACCCTTCTTGAATAATGCTACTATCTTAAAGCTGATTGATTTTTATTTAAATTCAAAATGAATTCTGCCGCGTAACTCTCTGGAGATATTAAAAAATTATACAGTTTTTTAATATGACATCATTTATAGTTGACATACGAGATTTACATTAATATAACCCTCAAAAATACTTTCATGGATGTATCTAATAGTGATATAAATAAACACAACAGTTTACAACTTACTTTGTGTAAGATCTACAGTTTGAAGAGAGACTTTTCAATATAGCAAAAAATATTTTTTATTGTCATAATTTAATTTGTTTGTAATTGCCATTAGTCATTCATTACTCACGATCCATGACTTATTTAGTTCAATGATATATCAATACAAAAAAAATGAATAAACATAGAAAATATCTATTTATCGTAAAAATATTTAGTTGCAACCGGGATAAAGTACTGAAAATGCAATTTTACATAAAAAATGTGTTTACCTTAAAAACATATAATTTCCTATTATAAAAAAATATTACGTTTTTCTCTTAATTACTTCAGAATACCTCACAATACAACTTTCGTGGAATAAAACACTTTTCTTTAATGTGTCCATACTTAAATGGAGTGAATAGGTAACAAAAAAGCTAATTTCGATACGAACTAATACTGATTAAAATCTTCATAGAGCATTTGTATAATCTGTATACAATCTGTATACATTCTGTTTACAATCTGTATACAATATGTATTTAATATTGCCATATAATATTGCATTGATACAGTGTTTTAAAATGAATAAATTTACTCAGTTTTAAGTTACGTGGTTAAATTCTATCACTTTAATAGTCAGAGACGATTGCAACTTGCAACGCTCAGCAAATCAAAGTAACAAATTGAATAAAATCTTAAAGACGTCCACGGTGAGACCTTTGTTTCGAGAGTAGCGCCGAATATCTGTCATGATTAATTCATATAAACATTGTCTATAGTATTTTACATAAATCGACAGACCGTGAAACGACCAATGCATGACTGTGTTTAAGCTACTTTCGAGACAGAGGTATCTTCGTGTTGATCCATTATTTGATAAAAAATGATTTTTTTGCAATTATTAGCTTAAAAAACCTTTATTCCCTTTTCACGTGTTTAAATACAAAGAAGTATCAGTGTGTTATATTTGATATAAATCAATAAATATTCAGTAGTAATCCACACATAAAATTAGAATTTCAAATGATAGCTGGTTGTACGCCTGTCAAATATTAAATGGTTAGAAAACAAGTAAATAAATTTGTACTCATCTAAGAATATGAATAAATATTTGGAGCATGATGCTAATAATTATTATTGTGCAAAATATTTTGATAAATATTTTCTTTGAAATATTAGCCAAGTGTCTAAAATTTTAATTTAGTAGAGTTTCAAAATTAAATATTTAAATTGCTACTACCATCGGCCGTGACGGAGTGTTTAAGTGCTGGATACATATTGTATTGCATCGTTGAAAATTGGTGTAAATATCGGTCGGATAAACATTAATCAAAATTGACGCATCCAGTGTCGGTCTAGGGAGATCAATTTATACACCGTATAAAAATAAAGCGGTTATTGAAGCATTACGGACAGAAGTAAAATATATTTTTAAAAAAAGATAAGTTTACAGCTATTAGTACATGTTTATATAATATTTTCACTTTTAATATTTAATAAAACCAGCTTCTCTTATCAGGAAGTTAAAGGTACTTTTTAAAGCGCTTCCTAATGATTTAAAAATGGAGAAGATATATACAACATTCATTTCGAAAGTATTAAAAAATAAACCGACTCGTATATTTTGTAGACAACTAGTAAATATAAATTAGGTGAATTAGTAGCACAGACGAGTGGATAATCATAGATAATTTTATTTAAAACAGCACATAACTTGTTTTAATTTATGTAAATAATTACACAAAATACTTTGTTTAAATCACTATTTATTGATTATTCTACGCGTTTCGATACCTATGGTATCTTCTTCAGGAAACAACGTATACCAAAATTAAAAATCCAAGCATACCCATATAAAAACAAAACTATAAAGTGGTGAAAAAATAAGAACTAATATTAATACAAATTTAAAATGTGACTATTTGTAAAGACGATTTGGTTATTTATAATATTTAGCTTTCTATTAACACTTTTTCTTTTTCTAAAATTTTTAATTTATCTTACTGTAAACTCCTAGTATGTATAACTTCTAAACCCTTGTTAGTATCAAAAGAATGGTTTATTTCCAAAAGGTTATTGGTAAATTCTGAATAGTTGTTGCTATTTAAGCACTTTATAGTTTTATTTTTATCTATGCTTGTATTTTTAATTTCTGTATACATTGTTTCCTGAAGAAGATACCATAGGTATAGAAACATGTAGAATAATCAATAAGTAGTGATTCAAGTAAAGTATTTTGTCTAATTATTTATATAAAATGAGGATACAAAGTAATTTTGCTAATATTGAAGAAGTGTTTTAATTTAGTTAATATTTTTAATCTCACATTTAACACTATTTCTGAACCAAAAATTAAATTAATACATTTTCAATGTTCTTGTAAATTAAATTTAAAATATGCTTAGTGTTTTTTTAATAACATTTATTAAGCACATGCATTGAGAAGCAAAAAAAAAATATATTGTATTATATATGTAAAGAAAAAAAAAATCATCTAAACGTTTAAGCATAAAAGTGTACATTTGAAAAGGAAAGATCTTATTTTCGCCTGAATATTACAATTTTCCGAGTAGATTGATAGCGAAAATGCTGTGAAATCCCAAAATATGATTAGGTAAGGCCATAATGGTTATCGTATGAATCTATTTTTATGGGCTCTTTAGGGGGTGGGTATAAATAGATCATATTTTATAAAATATGATCTATTTATACTGTTCCGTTCTTCCGCAATAGGCACGATAAGTGATTAACTTTTTTAGATTTTTCTCGGGAAATATAATATTATGGTAATTTAGGCTTCTATACATACACCGTATGAAGTTAAACTTTTTATAACATTGTGTAATCTTTACCCGGTACTTACCAGATGCAGATAATTTTTAATGATCTTGGGAATTTCGTACAGGTCAATGATTTTATAATATATTGATTAGAATTGTCTATATAAAATAAAAGGATTTCGGAAGGAAGGTGACCGCAGGGAATAAAGTTAACGGAGTTATATATAAAGAGAATTTGTCAACCGAGGCAAAAATAGCGATACACATTGGAGTCCTGGTACCGACACTGATGTATGAAAGTGAGGCCTGGAGCTGGCAGAAGAGGAACGAAAGTAGACTGAATGTAGTGGAAATGACATCACTTATGCATATATGTGGCAGATCTATTTATGACAGCGTAAATAATGAAGAAATAAGAAAATAATGTAAAGCTGATCTTAGTACAGTGAGTAAGATTAAGAAAAGTTCACATAGGTGGTTTGGTCATATGGAACGGATGAATGAAGTAGAGGACGTCCGCAAAAGACTCGGCACGACCAAGTAAACCTGATGTTGGAGGATGGTCATGTTAGAAGCCTCAATAATCGACGAGCTTGTATGAGAAGACGTATAAATGTGAATGAGTCGAGAATTTCGAGGCGGGACAGAAGAGTGTGGCGCTCTATCATCTCTGCCACGATGGTAAGTTAGTTAATTAGTTACTTAAAATAAACTAGATGAATCACTTGAAAGACACACGGATGGAGTTATCACACAGATTTGTGTGATAACTGTAATGTAATTGATCTAATTTGTTTTGTTATTGTTCCAATTGTCGTATTTTTGGCTTAATATGTTAATAGAGATACTGCAGGAGGATGCATTTGTCTACGAAATCTCATTATACTGCATATATTGTATGATATGTTAAAAGTTTTTCCGATGCAGTGGTCTTATATTCGTTTAGCCAGTCTTGTTCTGAATTCTGGACCGGCGTGCGAGCGTAATGAATTTCTATTTAGGGGATGAATACTCAAACTAACATGTACGTTCGTCGCATGTTTCACCGGTCTCGCTGTTTTTTCCGTACAACTTAGTATGCATATGAGGAAACTTCTAGAAGCGCACGGGGTATGGATATGAGCGAGGAGACGAGTCATTGTTATTTTATCAATCCATCTACATCTGTGACTTTTGGATGCCGGATTCATTAGTGTCATTATGGCTGTATAGTGCTTGATTAAACGGTAAGGTTTTTAAAAACGAACGTGTTTTTAATATCTATAGGCTAAGATTATTTTTATATATTAAATAACAGTACGTAAATATATATTAAATTTGAAATGAAAACATATTATAACGAAATCGTATGTTGACATCTATTATATTTTCTTCTGTTTATGATAAGGGAGAAATCCTACTATAGAAATTGTCTATCCACGATTATTATATGTCATTTTTGTTCATTTTGACAGCTAACTTACAAAGGTGGAATAATTTTAATTATGTCCACATTTTATTTTGAGGAAAGTACTATCATTTAAATATAGATTCTATTGAGACCCTGACCGCACAGCGGTCACCAATGACTGTTAGCGGTCACTTTTTGCCGCAAAGCGGCCAAAATAGCCGCCCGCAGGGACTAGTACATATAATTTCCGCTATATTGATTTAATGTAACGTTAATTCCTTTGATATTTTATAAACCTAGTGTTAGTTAATTAGATGAAATCTTTACTAATTAAGCCTCGTAAGGAACAATGCGATCACAGTTGGATTCAATTGACAAGATTTGTATTTTAATTATACATCGCTCTATCTCGAATGATCATAGCTTCATCTATCGTAACAGGTAATCTTAAAACGCAATGAAAACTATATACTTTTTTATATCCGTATACTTTATTAAAGACTAGAAGAGAAATTAAAAATAAAATGAATACCGAATAAAAAGATCTCAGATCGGCAATCACAAAATGAAACTGTAATTATTACTCTCCAAAAGTGTGCAAACCGCAAGAAAATTACGGTGTCTCGGTCACACTGGCCAGTGTTCCGTTTGATGCATCGATCATTTTTCTTCTTTCGATCCGCTCCGTTCATCGGCCACTTATTTTATTTCCATCAAATAACCTGCCTAACAAAACATTACAAGTTTTTTTAGTGAATCGTGTTTTTAGAGTATCTACCTAAATATATCATAGAGTACCTAATCATATTTCAAAACTTAATTGGAACCAACCAGCATAATTACTTTAAAAATATATATTGGCTTGATACATTTTTGTTGGCTGATTTTAATGATTCGGGATGTAGAATATGCTCATTCTTTGGTTAATATCTGATGTGATGATGTTGATGTACATTGGGCATTTTGAAATAAATAAGTAAGTATACCGATTTATTTTAATTCTAATATAAGTTTCGGCTTTCAGTATGAGACCTCTATTCCACATTTTCTTTTAAATTTTATCAATCCAGTTAGAGGTGACCTACATCTTCTACTTTAATCCTGTTACGAAGTATTACAATTTTAAAAAAACATATATTAAATGTTAAAAAGATTAAGTTTGCATAGATCGGAAAATCCTTTAGAAACATATCAGTGGTCTTTGATAATTCTCTGATAATTAAAAAAGGTAAATCACCCAATGATACGTCAGTGTCAATAATTTTAGCCAAAGTCAAACCAATATCGTATTTTTACGTGATCGTGGTCTAGTGGTTACGATACTCGCCTAGTGATCTAGTGATCGGGGGTTCGAACCTCGTTCCAGGAGGCCATCAAGTTAGTCTTATTTTCATAGTACAAGCGTTTAGCTTAGTTTGAAAATAGTAAGAATATTGATGTGACACGTATACCGCATACGCATCTCTATTTAAAAAATATATATATTGCTCCCATCTGTGATCTTTATTTCCATATTTTATCTCTCACTCGTCAGTGTGTTCATGATTAATCACTTCACTGCTTACCTCTTCGGTCTTATTTCGTGTCGTAAAGATCCAAACAAGTCTCGGACTTGGTCTGTCTACCTTATTGGATATGGACATCTCGCTCTCCACCCTTGTACGTTTCCCGTGATCACCAATTTCTCCACATCACTCTTCATATCTTCTAGCAGTACGCCCAAAACATTAAATATTTATTATCCTGCATGTTGTGAATAATCTTTATTTAGCACGGAGATTCTGTAGAATGGAGACAGCGTTAATTTCCAAATTGAATCGGCTACCTTTTGCTTATTTGCGAAATAATTCAGGAGCAGTCCTATCTATCTGTTGTGCATGTACTTCAAAACTGACTTAATCCCTACTTCTACTCATGTATATATTTACATTCATCCTAACCTAGATCACGACTCATTACTTTGACACATTTTATAGTAGTTTTTGATGGTATTAGGTACTGAATCCATCGTCAGTGAACCCTTTAGGCGATAATCATTGACCCTAACGTTTATAAATTTTTTGGCTCTGTCGAGATTTCGGAATATATTCTCCGACTCACAAGCAGCTCTTGCTAATATGAAAGTTTGGCTAGACAATGAGATAATCTGTTCCATCAGAAGATGTTAATTTAATTCGTATAGCAACAATAAGCAGGTGTCATTCGTTTGGATTCCTGCATATAAGGGAATTCATAGAAATTAATGTGCTGATAAACTGGCCAAGGAGGCCACTCTTTCCGGAGTTTTCCCCCATCAATTCCATATCCCGATGTATAACAGACTCAATATCGTAAAAAAAACGTACGAATTCTATCTGAACTGCACAATGGATGGATCTAAATAATCATAAGGGTAATCGGCTTAAAATAATTCAAAGATCTATTCCTCGCACCCCCTGGTTCTCCAAAAGGAAAGTCTCCAAAATAACAATATAAAATATCTCTAGAATGAGAATTGGGCATTGCCAGGTAGCCTCACATTTATTCAGATTGAAATTAATAGATTTCCCAGTGTGTGAGTGTGGTGCCGAGGTTAACTTGTGTCATCTTTTAGCCGACCCTTAACCATATTTTGTTTGCCTGTCCATTGTGGATCACAGGTTTTTTTTACATCAATCTCGTCAATGGTAATTTTCAACTTCCGGTTAACTTGTGTCATCTTCTTTCCCTTAACTCGCTACATTTAATCTATATCATAGAAAATTTTTTGAACGACAATGGTATCGACTTGTAGTGTAATATTTCACTTTTTTCTATAAAATAAAGTTTTAACTTGATTAATAGCACAAATCACTCTTGAAGAGAAGATTACCTATTTAAAAGAAGAAGAAGAAGAAGAGACTTCGGAAGAAATCAAAGAATATTTTAAGTTCTGTGGTATTTTTATTACAAATTAATTGAATCATCTAGAAATATATATTTATTGCTACCAGGATAATCGTTTGCATTTCGTTCTAATTGTAACTAAAGTGAACGTTGAATAACGATATATTATATTTAATTATTTTGCAAAACTGCCATTTTTTGATACACCTGATTTTTTTGTGATTTTTATTGATCACGTATATGAAAATAAATCACTTGTTTTTTTATTCTACTCGACACCGCTAAAATTAGATACCATACATTTGAATATGCGAAAGGAAGTATACGACATTATTTATGATGAGTATAAACATAAAGCTAAAATAAGTAAACTTATAATAAGCCAACTTAATTTTAATTAATCAATCATTTTAACGCGTAGTTTATTGAATTCCATAAATTTACCAAACAAGCAGTAAAAATTTTTTTTTTATTGAATCCTAAATATCAAACAGGAGCTGTAATTGAAATTGAAAGGGTAGCATGAGCTAGTGATGTATTTGGGAGAATTCCGTGAACCGGAGAGGCGTTCCAGTTTGCTTCGGTCCATTCTAAGCCCTGATTCTTAATGGTTATTCATTGGGGGCGATGACGCTTGCAATGTTCCTATGGCAGCTTAGAACATATTAATGTTGTAAGTGGTAATGTCTTCTAAGTACGTCTTCAGTGTACACCTTGTAAATGTGAAGGTCCAAAAGAAGCTCTTTGTGACAATTACACGTTTATTACAGTATGATACAATTTAGATACAAGGTATATCACTAGAACAAGTCAAACGGTAGTGCAGATGAGCACGTATAGAGGGTCCTCTATATTTCCGCACATACGCCCACAGATACGCATCCGGCCCCGGCGGTGCAGCGCTCATACACTAATACAAATACAATACATTAATACAAAATTATAGTACCTAACGTTCTAAGGCATCCTTTGAGGTAAAAATCTCATGAAAGTTTACTTCATAAATTTGCATTTTTATGTTATATTAATCTAACGAAATGTGTATAAGACACATATCAATAAGATCAATTTATGTTGAGCTTGCGTATTAAATAAATATTTTATAGAAATTTACTAGAATATGAATATGACCTATAATGAATATGAAACATAGGTGTAATGTATCGTGATGTGGTGAATGTGTGACGCGCGCAGGTTGGCAAGCATGGGAGCGTGGAAGGGATAAAAGAGCGTCACACTTGGGCGCGCGCTCTCTCGCGCCAGAATCATAGATCAGAACACATCGTATATATTGAACTTATAATTGTCAGAGCTATAATAAACTGTATTGTTGTTACATCGAGTTATCTTGAATACCAGAATTTTCGCACACAAATACAATACGTCATCCTTTGCAGCCTACTAGAACATTACAATAACAAAGAATTTTAGTATCGTGATCAAACCGACATTAATAAAGATTAATTGAATGGCAAAAATATTTCAAATGATATATAAAGAATATGAATTAAATATATTAATTATAAAGATATACATATAAAATCAATTTTATCGAAAAATATTGTTGTTGCGCCACCGGGATTCGAACCTGGATCTCTTCCCTAACCTGGGGAGGTGCTTTATCCAACTAAGCTACAGCGACATTATTTTTAGCGACAATTTTTCGACCTTATATGTTACCTTTTTGATATCAATACATTTAATCGTTCCATCATTTGAAAAAAAAAAAAAAAGAAGATATATAAAGATGTTTCTTGGCTTATTTTATATTTTTGTCATCATTATTTGTGTAATTTTTTAGCGCAAGAGCTGGCCTGAAAAATTGCGGGGAAGGGTTCAATGTTTGAATCTTTTCCATTTATTTACTTATACCTAAGAGTAAAAAGCAGGCAAAGTAAAGTATAAAGATCCATTCAAAATGTTCTTATTTATTTCACAAAAATATATATATGTATACAATAAATTGATTATAGGAAAATTATTATATAATGAATGAGATTTATCCTTTTTCGAGTGTATCACAAATCACACCAACAAGCCTACGCAATTTTTAAATAAATGCCTAAAATAATTATTTCAAAATACAATCACACATAACAGGTGTAGAGATCGCCCATTTGAAATAATCTAGTACCGAATAAATTAGCAAACTCCGTGTTATACATACATAATAAATATTTCTGAAATTGACCCATTATAATTCTCTATCTTTGTTCTGAGCCCTAAATCATCTAAAAAAAACAGCCTGGCCACTAGAAGTTCAATGACCTTTTATTTTTTATATTTATTATATAATTTGGAATTAATAAAATATTTAAATAAATCGAAATAATCGCATAACTATGATTTTTTTAAAAGCTTATATCTCTGACATAATATAGTTTAGATTGGACACGTTCAGCATGAACATTTTTACTATCTTTTTGTCTTCCGTTAAAAATATTATTACCGCTAAACATTGTGCACTGGGTGTGCTTATATTTATGTATATGTAATACTGTTAATTAACTATTTACAATAAATGTATATTTTAAATAAAACGCATAATAACGTATAATACGAGTATAAATAAAGCTTGCATAATACAAATAATTTGTTATACAAAAATCAGGAAAACTTCAAATAGACATGTTAACCATAATTATAGTGGAACATTATTTAAATAAAACAATTGTAACGTTATTAATGCTTGTATTATTATAATAACCGTATATTTGTAACAACAGGAAACATACAGAAATAAAATTATTAGATTCTCTCTACAAAATATACTTTAATCAATCATTGCGCATTAAATCGGACAGATCTGTTTTAAATTCACATTTTATGTAAGTGTCTACCAAATTCAGTGATTGATTTATTATTGAAGAAATGTAAAATTAAGCTTAAAAAGTATTACAAATGTATAAACCTGTTTCTTGTTCCTATTTATGGTTCACTTTTTTTTTAACAATAAATGGTATGTAGTAGAAATGTTATCATTTATGGTTAATAATATTTTTAATATATTTTCAATTGTAATCTTTGCCGCGCTCTCATATTATAAAGGTAGGCGTAAATAATGTGAATTAATATTTGAGTCAAATTATACAACAAATATTTGAACATTAATTAATTATTCAGCTTTCTGCTCCAAAATCAAATTACACTGTATATCTTAGGCTACCTTTGTTTCAAGATTTCTTTGTATCCATTTTAACTTACCTTTTCATATCATTTCACAGACCAGGAGTACAAAAGATGAAATAGATGAATATAGCAGTGAAAAGCTAATGTGCATTTCTTATTCCGGGAACTATTCTCAACTATTAAAATATTTGAGATATAAACAGTTGAAAGAATATTTTTTTAGAAATGTACATATGTATATTCGCATGTATGTAATATATATATATAATCTAGTTAAAAATCGAAATTATTATACATAATATATACAGTAGTACCCCGATTTAAAGTTTTTGAAGGGACCAACAAAAAAAAATGTAAACAAAGGGAAAATGTAAATTGGGGGTATTAGAAAAAACAGATTAAATTAGTTTTTTATTTTCTGCATGTGTTTTTGTTGTTTTTAAATAGTACTTTCAATATTATTAATTAAATTAAAAGTTTATGGTGGTATATTACTAATACTAGTAAAATATACTTTGAGGCCTTCAATATGTCTCATGGCAACGTTCTTTGTAGGAACTGGATTTATGGGATGAGCAGACACTTCTTCTTCATATGAAGTTTTCATTTATACGACTGTCCATCAATTTCCACTACGTCCGATGTTATTGCGTTGTAGTCAACGAGTAAGTAAATCTGCAAGAGTCATTCATAAATTCTTTCCCAGCCATCAATGTTGTCTATACTTTCTTTTGCGCAATTTTCTTCCTGATTCTAGCTTGTAAAAAACAATAAAAAAAACAAAATGGTATGAGAATGAAAAATGCGTATATACGACAAGCAATCGACCAACACACTCTTGGCTCTACGATGAATTGCGAACTGGCCGAACGAATTTCAATAAATTTTCGACGTAAATCACGGAAAAGACAAACGTAAAATAGGGTTTTTACGTACTAAAAGCACACGGCACTGCAGAAATAACACGCTAATTAAAACGAAATAAAACGTGAATTCCGGGCATGTAAAATCGGGGTTCCACTGTATATCGAGTTGATTTAAACGTGGAGGACTCTCGGCGTAATCATATAACGGGAATTAATTTCGTTAACCTTGGAACTCATGCGCTGTGTACTTCTATGCGGTAGTTTTAAATGTATTGTTTTGTATTTTTAGTTTTCATATTTTATTCCCATTTTTTGAAGAATTATTAATTTTCTTAACCATAAAAAGTAATGTTTTGTAATATTATATAATATCCCTGATTGTTTGAACACTTCTTTCTACATTGTACTTTAATTTCATACGTAGGTTAGTCTATCAGAGTCCTCAATGACCTGTCGATGCTCTGTATACGAAAATATAATATAAAATAATAAAAAAACATAGGTAATATTGGTAGTTTGGTTTCGTTTGCTCATACTTTGTTTTATTTTTGATTATGTTTGCTCATATATTTTTGGAATAAAATTTCTGATCAGAATTCTTTTCTTGCTTCCTACAACATCATAGGTAAAATGAACATGAATCATATTGCTGTCAGCAAAACAAATATGAATGATTCAGGTTTTTTCGACTAAAAATTCCAGTAATTCCATGAATTCCACAGCTGAGAGATGAATACCAAATTCTTTCTATAATGTGTAATATATGATTAAATATAATTAAATTATTTTTAATTTTAACACATATTTCAATTTCGTCCGGGTTACTTCAATTAAGATCTTTTATACAGACCATGAGGCAGTTAAATCAAAACAGATCATTTACAGTTCATAAGCTTAAGATTAATACGATTCAGTTAAGAATTTATTGTACATCGTCCGAGGCAGGTAGAAGTAAAATGGGCAGATCCGCTTAACGTTCGTAATACTATATATTTTTCATTATATAAAATATATTAGGTAATTTTAATAATGTTATGTCAGACATTCTCATCTATTTTTATAAACGTTCAACATTAAAAAATAAATTTAATTTAATTTCTCATTTACATTTATGTTTACTTATAAATAGTATCATTCACAAGATCTGCCTTGAGACAGCTGCTCATCTATCTGTCGATAGTAAGATGGAGATGCGGCTTATATGGATATTAGGTTGCATATCGCACCTTTCTTGTGTTATCTACCTGCTTTTTTGTTATCTCCCCACCACTGTCTACTGACTCACTTTATACTGCTATCTTTCGTTCACGTTCTAATGCGGATGATTCATTGTTTATATAATCCCTTGAGTTTAGTACATCATTTGTTTATGTAAGGTTAGGTTAGTACAATTTTTTTTTTCATATTTTTCTTAAATAGTTTTTAAATGGAATTAATATCTATTTGTTATGTAATTTTGTATACCAATCAGAACCCAGCAAATCCAATTGCGGAAAGATCACAGGAAAGAACTCAGTAATTCACATACTTATATATGCTATAGAGAAATCTTAAAATAAATTAATATATTTTAGTCATTACTATTTTTTTATGTATAATATATAAAAACTTGATTACATTAACATAAATTGTAGAATAAACTCTAACATAATTACTAAATTTGGCGCTCTGGATTTCAGAAACTAAAAAAATAATTATACCAATAATTACGATTGATGTGTTTGATATCGGCAGGAAAGAAATCGAAACGTACATTCCTGCCATTGCGATGAGAACCGATGATTCGTGAATTAAGATTCTTGGTAATGAAGTCGGACGTGTTTTAACGAATTTACAACAAAACGATTAAATTATATTATGCCAGCATCCTGCAGATGTTTTTTTGATGATTAATGCGGCCTCTCTCGATTACTTGAATAAACTTAATTATTTCCAAGCTGGAAATTCCGATCTTCTTTTGTGCCGGATCAACTTTATACAAGGTTTGTTTTAATAGTCCGCGAGGTATCATCAACGTTATACTACCCCGCTATCGTATTGTGTCGTCTACGGACATATATATCTCGAGTTATGCAGTATACTCTTTCATCTCAAACAGATGGTGATCTTTGCAACAGGGGAGGTATGGGTAAATCACACATTTTATCCAATGATAAGTCTAAAATACACAATTAATCAATCAAATCATTGAAATTGTTCGCAGTCATTAAAAAAATATCAATTAGAAATCAGTACACACATACATGGAATATAATATGTCAATTTTCTTATTGTACTGGAAAATATCGCTTGTTTCTTGGTTGCTAATGGTGCGTGTCCATAGGTGAAACCCACTGAGTAATTAAATGAATGATAAGTGATTCGTATAAATTGTTTGTTTGGCATTTTAGAGAAGATTGAACTTACCGATATGGATCGATCTTTAGCTATTCTCGCTTGTTCTGAGGACACACGCACTTTATGTCGTCGCTGGATTACACAAGCCAGTAACATTTTTTATGTAAAAATAATACATAATAAAACTAATACATATTAAATGTATTCCTTAGAAAGATATACATATAAAATCAATTTATCAAAAAAATATTGTTCTTACTACTGAGATTCGAACCTGGATCTCTTCCTATCCTGAGAAATGCATTAACCGATTATGCTACACCAATACAGTGAATTGACGACAAATTTTCGAACTTATATGTTGCACTTTCACCAAACCACCTTCTTTATATTTACGGAATCTCAAACGCCTGAGAGTAATCTGATAGAAGACGCCAGAATTAATTGATAATTCATTTTTTTTTAATTTTGGAAACATTAATAAAACTTATATATTTTTAAGGACTACACATTCTTATTGTGAAGTTGCAATTTTTCAGAACATAGGTCTGTGATATTTTAATTACAAATTAAATGTATTAATTAGAAATATATACATATAAAATCAATTTATCGTAAAAAATCATTTAATAATAAAATAGAATTGTATTATTAGAATATGTTTTAACTTTCTTTACGTATTATATTTATGTACTATATTTATGTTTTGAGATTGAATCGAAATGATATGAGTAGATTAATAATTATTATTATATATGTATCCGTATAATTTAGATTAAAAATTGGTAAAAAATATATATCTATTAATTGACATTTTTTCGCCATTTTAATTTTTGGTACTATCTTGAGTGAATAAAAATTTAAAACTTTTTCAAAGTTTTGTTCACACATAAAACTAGTTTAAATATGTATAATGTTTTTATTCATAAATGAACTGTCATTAAATTTATCATTCATTTTTTTCATAAAATGCTTATCAATATCTAATGGAATAGCTTTGTGGTTAAACATTTTAATAGTTAATAAATATTAATAAGTTTGAGTTTAGTATTTAAAATGATTCAGATTTAGAACTAACAGTTTTGTTAGAAATAAGTTAAGCTTGTAAAAATAAAACCTTGTAAAACATTGCTCTTATGGTATTTGATACCAAATATATTTTTTAAATTTACTAGGAACAGCAATACCATTTTTTAGACTGAAATTTTTAAAATTTCAATTGAAATAAAATATAAAAATGTATGTTCCTAATATGTTTTTTTACTGCCTTGATGATGGAATTGTTTTAGTTTTGAAACCAGTTGGTTTTAAATAATAAGCCCATGTTAAGTACTATGTTATTTATATTAGTTTCATATATTAATAAAACCCATTTTATAGAGAATATCTTGAGACTTTTCTGCTCGGTCATCCAGATGACGACTCAGCTTACGGGTCCATGATGTCATTGTACACAAAAATAAAATTTCAAAATTATATTCATAGATTCCAGGTAGTTGAGAGGACTCACTAACAAAAATAGGAATAGTGTATACATTTTTAAAGTATATCATTTGACAGATAAAATGTTCCCTGTCTCGTTAACTAGACTGAACCGCTAATGGCGCTTTACGAGCCCAAACAATTTAAAACAACGGAAGCTTGAACTTTACAGAAATAACAAAGTGAGCATTGAGCCTCTTGCCGCTCGGGGATGTCATTTCAAAACAACAAAAAACCTCCGCATTTCAGCCGAGACACGTGAGCCGTCACTGGTCAGCGCTACTCCGAGTTGCGGCGGGAGTTCATCAACCACACGACTATTGCAAAAACACAGTGCCGTAGTACAATAATTTAATGCGGTCGCGAGAATCCTCGGAGACGACACTTACAGGAACTTTAAAATTAAAACATGTACGGAATATCGCAGTTGTAGATATTAATAATGAATATTATTTTAAACATATATATTATACTTTTTGAAATTATTATGGCGATTGTTGTAAAAATATAATTACATTTATAATTTTGCACATTAAAACAAAAAAAATTGAGAAATTAAAAAGGTGCGCCATTCGATGATGCGCTTGACTGATGATGTGTTGCGTATGATTGAAAAATTCATACTCTACTTTTTATTTTCAAAATGGTGTGTCGTCAATGATTAATCGACATATTTTTGAACAATTTCTATTTCAAAAGTCGCTGTGTCCTAAATATAATGATTCAAATATGTATATGGAGGAATGTATGTATGATATTAGAAGGTTGCCACTGTGAGGTGGTACAATAGTTGATTGCCCCCAATTTAAATCTATCATTTTCAGCGTTGATTCAATATTTCAGAAAAAAATAAGTAATCGGACAAGGTAATGCATGAGTAAAAGCTACTTACTGTTGAATCACATGGTTTATTAAGAAAAGTTACAATTGATACGTGATTTGAAATACAATAAAATTAAAGCGATGTTACTAGACGAAATCATTTCGGTCGATTATTAAGCGCGATGCGTGCGCCGGTCATGGTACACAGATGGCACCGTGAGTCAATATTACTTTGTATCTATTTCATTTTCTCATGTTTTTAATCAATCAAGCATTTTACGTGAGAGTCACACGCTACATATAATTTGTAGATAGGTACATATAAAAAAAAGAAGTTTTTTTCTATAAATTTAAAAAAATAGTAGTTACCCTATTGAAACAGTACTATGAAGTGCAATCAACTAGAATACTTATACTGGAATGTGCGGTTTGCAAAATAATACGTCTTTACAATTTATACTGTGGTCGATCATTTTTTTAGAATATTATGCTTTGGAATGATATTTTATTAGTCATCATTTTGATTTAGATTTGTATGTTGTTGTATACACATTTTTAATGTTTTTACTCACTTAGAATTCAGTTGATCTATTTAAAATAATGCAAATATGCAAGCCAACCTAATCCATTTACAACCACATATATACCATGAAATTTGGTCAAACAAATTCACAATTAAGTCCCCTGATTCTCATCGACCTAATAAATATATTGTTCCATAATTTACAACAAAACAAGTATTGACAGATTGTTGGGACACCGCCAACCGTTAGCGGTATTTTAACAATCTGTTTTGATTGATATATGATATACAAATAGAGTATTTCGTTGATTATGACGTACTCATGTTTAACAGTATTGGAACCGATATTGCCGCTATAAATAAAGATAATAAAAATAATAACAATTGATGGATTGTTTTGAAATGTTAGATAGAAAACTTACACTGCCATAAGGATTTTTTTAATGGTTTGTTTTTTGAATTGGCAACACTTTTTCCAACAACAGCCAAATTGACAGCTGATAGCTGATTTGTGCTCAATTTGGTTTACTATTTCACCCTGAATAGACTTATAGCAGAACAACGCTTGCAAATTGTGCAAATTTATTTCGAAAATCGTGGTTCAGTTCGTGAAACTTACCGTGCGCTATGTCCATTTTACTGTCGACATAATCGTCCATCCAAGCAAGTAATTCGAATAACCATGGATCGTTTTTGAACCATGTATATTCTAATTGATAATACGCATCCCTAGAGACGTCGTAAAGTACGCACCAAAGAAACTGTTGCTGCAATGAAGCGTTGTATCGAGGAGGACCCGAATGAGTCGATTCGCCATCGTGCACAGTAATTGGAGCTGTGTCCATCCACTTTATGGAAGATTTTGCGGAAAGATCTTGGTTTACGAGCTTAAAAAATCCAGCTCATGCAAGAATTGAAGCCGTACGTTCGTTGAATCGGCCGATGACGAGATTGCTCTTGATCTTCATTTTCAACACAAAATTTTGTTCAGCGATGAGGCTCATTTTTGGTTGTATGGTTACGTCAATAAGCAAAATTGCCGAATTCAGAGTAAATAAAATCCACAAACCATTATTGAGACGTCATTTCATCCACAAAAAGTCACTGTATGGTGTGCTTTATGGGCTGGTGGGATCATTGGTCCATATTTCTTCAAAAATGATGCCGGCCAGAACGTTACAGTCAATGGAGAGCGCTACAGATCCATGATTTCTGACTTTTTCGTTCTCCAATTGAATCACACTAATGTGGAAGAGCTGTGGTTTCAACAAAACGGTGCAACATGCCACACAGCACGAGCCACAATCAATTTATTGAAGGAAACATTCGATGAGCGCATAATTTTGCGTAATGGACCTGTGAATTGGCCTCCTAGATCGTTTAGATTATTTTCTGTGGAAATATGTGAAGTCACTGGTCTACACAGATAAACCAGAGACGATAGATGACTTGGAAGTCAATATTCGTTGCGTTATTGCCGATATACGTCCCCAGCTGGTCCAAAAAGTGGTCGAACATAGGACTTCCAGATTGCGCTTTATTCGAGCCAGCCTTGGCCCCCATATGCGAAAAATCATATTTAAACACTAATGGCATAAAATGATATTTCCAAATAATACCTAATACCATAGCCATTATCACGATTTTTATGTGTTTTATTTCATTTTAAAGTTCTATACCTCTAAAAAAGACAACTGTATAACAAACATATCTTTAAAAATATTGTGTTTTTTTGTAGAAGTGATAGATATTCTGGAATTTTACTAAATTGACTCATAAATTGTCAAAACACTATATTTGACATACTTTTTATCGTATTTTTCTGTTTAAAATTCACAGTAAACATTAATAATAGTAATAATGATCATTAACAAGTCAAGTTTCCGCGTTAAGTTACTGAAACTTATCAATCATATGTATTACGTAAATTAATTGGTAAACTTAAAATATTAACGCATGCAATACTTTTGCGTACGAAGACGAAATTGGATTTTCACAGAAATAGTTCGAAAAAATCGATGTATTGAAATACGATATGAAACGAGATAGCGTATCAGACTGGCACAATCGTAGTATTTACAGATTTATGTCAATTTTATTGAAAAATTTGATCGGGAGTTATCCTTAACTTCCACAGCATTAATAATACGACTATTTGATTCATAAGTACAGTACTTTTACGGGTAACACTGCATAAGTAGAAACGATTTACAGAATCCGACCTAACTGCAGATAATCACTCGGTGTAAAGTGTAAAGACGCTTTGCAGTGATTATTCTAAATAGCGTAATCGTCGCGTGTTACCGGATGATTAAACTGATTACACCAGTTCAATACTTTACGCTGGCCGTCTGTACTTCAGCTATTTACAGTGATTGATTGGAAAACAAAACAATGCTGTAGAGAGAAATTTAATTATACGCATATCTACTTACTATGCTCACGTTGTGTTTATATAAAATTTGCAGGCCCTGTCTTTGAGTCTGGCAGACATATTACGAGTATAATAATAATAATTTTCGTATAGGTCAAGGCTTTTCAATTAATATTTGTATTTAGGAGAACACATTCTTATTGTGAAGTTGTAATTATTCAGAACATAGGTCTGTGATATTTTAAATATGAATTAAATATATTAATTATAAAGATATACATATAAAATCAATTTTATCGAAAAATATTGTTGTTGCACCACCGGGATTCGAACCTGGATCTCTTTCCTAACCAGGGAAGGTGCTTTATC
Source organism: Eubasilissa splendida (assembly GCA_031772225.1). NCBI lineage: Eukaryota > Metazoa > Arthropoda > Insecta > Trichoptera > Phryganeidae > Eubasilissa > Eubasilissa splendida. The sequence goes on along the minus strand of CM062848.1, from coordinate 10,848,988 downwards.
CAACTAATGATGGAACGATTAAATATATTAATATCAAAAAGGTAACATATAGCGTCGAAAATTGTCGCTAAAAATAATGTCGCTGTAGCTTAGTTGGATAAAGCACCTTCCCCGGTTAGGAAAGAGATCCAGGTTCGAATCCCGGTGGTGCAACAACAATATTTTTCATTAAAATTGATTTTATATGTATATCTTTATAATTAATATATTTAATTCATATTTAAAATATTTGTATTTCTTTCTTTTTCTTAGGGCCGGTTGTGTGATCAGTAGTAACTCTTTACTATGGTAACTTTTACTATAGTAACTTTTTACTAACGCCCGTAGTAAAAATACTTTGCGGGTTGTTGATACATCAAATTTACGTTTTGAATTGGTAAAACAGTAAAGACAATAATCTTTATTGTGTTCTACATGCCTTGTCCAAAATGCCGTGAAATAGTTGAGATAAAGAAAACAAATAATAGCAAAAAGTTATTGCAGACGATGTGAGATTTTGGGACGGTGGTGTGATAATTAATAACTTTTTACTATGGTAACTCTTCAAAATCGTTTGCGGGTTGTTCGAACATCAAATTTATTATTGTCAAAGCATAGATGGATATCTCTATATGTGTGACAAATAATCATGAAGTATGCTTTATTTTATGCATTATCTATGGATTTTTTCGCCTTGGCGTTCGATATGTCACTATGGTGGTGAATTTTTTCGTATCATATGTAATAATGTATATTAAACAACGAGATCATCATCGGACGAACTCTCATCACTAAAATAACGGAAAATAATTGTTATTAAGCAATCTACTTCATGCATATGAAGAATCTCAAATAGCTTTGAGTAAAACCCGATGCGAGACGCCAGAATTAATTAATTAATCCATTTTATCACATTTTGGAAACATTTATTCAGATCGTTTTAAAAAAATGGAATAACAGATGTATCAATTCGAAAGTGAAAACATATAGTTTCGAAAATTTGTCGTTAATTTACTATGTTGACATGGTGTAATGGTCAGCGCGGTTCATGGTTCGAATCTCGGTGGCAACATTTTTTTTTCCATAAATTGATCTTATCTATATATCTTTCTAAGTGATATATTTAATTAGTATTAAAAATGGGAACTTGTCTACAGTTACATATTTTCAATAAACATACAATAAATAAATAAAAATTTGTAACAATATTTTCAACATTATCTTGTTAAGTGTCTTAATTAAATATTTAATTGAATGTTTATAGGTAAGCCATATCATTTAATATGAGCCAATTTAATTTCGCCTTAAATTTGCATAAGGATACCGGTAATTTATTATTCAACGTGGAAACAATGAATTAATTCGAATGTCTTCGGTCTATGCTTGTTGGTGGATTTGAAGAATTATTAATCCCAAATACATCGTGTAATTCTTCCATGTTTAACTATTCAATTTAATGGTACATTATTGTGATTCTCTTTTATTAAAAACAAACCAGTGACAACCCATTAACAGGGAGATCTTTTACCATCCTTCCCGTCCTTCCATTGCTCTTCTCATTATGTATTCTTCATACACATTAAAAAGGTCTGGAGACTTAGAGACAGTACGCAACCTCTTCGAACTCTTTTGTATACATTAAAGGTTTGTGCTCTACTGTGAAGAGAAGCTCTTTGTGCAGGTACTAAAAATGTGTGGGACGTGTTTTATATTTTATTGATAAGACTAATTGAATGCCACTAATTCAAAATTTCTATAGCACTTTTAAGAGTTCGATCATTGGATATTTTCTCCTTAGATCAGGCGCTGTAAACGTATAATAATTTCAAATGTAGAGTGTATATGTATTAATTTTTTATTTAAAACTCTTTCATCCCCGAATTATTAAATTTAAGTGCCCAGAAACTGTATGTTTTTGTAATATTCTTCAAACATAAAATAAGCAAAATGTGATAGAAAATTAAAAAATTAAATCTATTAGACCTTACATGACGTTCACAAAAAATAAAAATATGTAGCATAGTACAAAAAATAGGAAAGAAATATTCTAAAACATTAAAAGAATAGTTGAAAATTTAAGAAAAAAAAATTGGTCAAAACACTTATAATCACAAGGAATACAAGCGCGTCAAACCAGACCTTGTAACAATGCGCAACTGACAATTTTCACCTGGCAAAGTGTTGACATAACAAAAAAATAGCTAATGTTAGTTAGTTAATTAAAAGTAGTCTAAATAAATCGAGTAGAATATTATTTTACTTTTAAAATGAGCAAAATTAACATTGTGGTTAAATGATAATAATGATTATTGGCATAGGATTTTATACATAAATAACTTTTCGAATCAAATATCTAAACATCTACCACGAAACATTAGACCGGCATTTTAAACAAATAATAATATTGGAAATTTACTCATAAATTATAAAGACAAAGATGATAAATTTAACAATTCTGGTATCTATAAACATAGTTGCAAGGATTGTGCTGAATTTTATATTGATACAATGGGTAGAAATTTTAATATAAGAGTAAAGGAGCATTTAAAATGTTTGAACATTAGTGGGATTTCAGAATTTTCTAATCATTTGATAGAAAATGGTCATAATTTTGATAAAAAATTGGGATTGTCAATTTTGCATGTAAATGGTGTTAGTCATAAATTAAATAAATACTTATTTAATGTATTAATTATAAATACATACATTAAATTAGTATTTAAAACATCACAGACCTATGTTCTGAATAATTACAATTTCACAATAAGAATGTGTTCTCCTTAATAATAAATTAAATAATTTGGAATCGTTGGAGATAAATAAAGCGTGTAAAACTAATCAAGAAATTATAAACAATCAATTAAATTTAACTAAGAGTCCCATTCTAAAATTTATTCCTTAAAATTGTTCAAGTAAATTTGTATTAAGTAACAATTTGAGTTAGGTACTAAATTTATTTTTTAAATAGATTTTGGTAAAGAAACAGTAACACATGTTTTTAGTTAGTATTGACATCCTGAAGAAGAAAATTGTATTTTTCAAAACCGGTAGATGTATTTAAACTCAATAGGTGGTTAATGAAACAAAGTTAAAAAATAGAAATAGAATAAAAAATAGAGTTTTATTTACCTAAATTTATTAGTATCGTCAGAGAATTGACACCGCAGTAAGATATATTATGACTACATGAAGTTGATGGTATTTTAAAATACCATGAGGGCTGAAAGGGTTATAAATAGAGATGCGTGAGTTATCTTGATAATTTTAATGAAAACTAAGTAAAACATTTTACGATTTTAATTTCTTAATTTAAACGAAGATTCAGAAATCGATGTTATATTGTTTGTAAAATAATTATTTCATCGGCGCATAACGCATAAAGAGTTTAAGAATTGAGTAATTAAAAACTATTGTTACATATTAATAATCTACTAGGTAAGTTAATATTTTTTTGTTTACTTTCAGTCGAGTGTTGGTTTCCAGATGGGAGATCCTCCGGACTCCGGAGAACTGGAGAACTGAGAGAGGCTTCATCATTTTTATTTTCTACCTTTAGCCCAAACATGATTTGCGATGTACTGTTTTTGTGGGTTAAATCTGCCAGCAGTGGTGCGTGGAGGGTGAGTCTCTTATATGTTTTTCTTTTGTGCCGTCTGGTTTCCCGAAAGGGAGTACCACTTCACTTCGCATCTGCTCCCTGGCCTTGTTAATTGTATTATTTTATATTATCTTTATGTTATGTATTATAAATATTGAGGGAAAATTTTGTTTTGACGGCTGTGCGGTATCGCCCTGTTAATACGCGGGGCGCTATCGAACAGCTGCCTAGTATCATTAAAAAATGCCAACCAGGCGGCGAATGAGTAGGGCCGAGATAGGAGCCTTAACCTTATTGCATCGGTCCTGGGTAAGCGGCGGGTCCGCCCTCATTGCTTACTTGCAGTATTTGTTCGCGAACTACGTAGGTATGTAATATTGTATGCGCACGCACGCGTAACATAACAAGACACATAAACACACAAACACATGCAGTCTATTAATAGTATATATAAGTACTTATTTGTACGCAAGCACTTACGTATCCGAGGTAGCTGTACAAGCTGTGAATCACGAGATCAAAGATTCACCATTTGCAAACTGCTGGGAGGGAAATAATTCCCTCCAGTACCAAGATTTCAATCTCGTCTCATCTGCGTCCGTCATGGGAAGCCATCTATAATAAGATATTTTTCGTAATTTAACAAAATATCGACATAATTTTACGCATTTCGTGAAATATTGAATTTTATTGTGCACGAAATTTACATTAATATTATTAATAAAATAATTTATTATCATGTTTCATAAACGTGCCTGGAAGGTTGAATTTTCCTTATGTTGATTTTAAATTGCATTTGAATATTGAGCTGAGTTGAATTGAATTTTGAAATTTTTCAGAATCGAATTTTACATTCAGCATAGTTTTTGGGGAATAATTTTAAACAAATGACATTTATAAGGGCAGTTTTTTAAACAAATGATTCCAATAATCACAAGTTTCCGTTAATTTAATTAAAATATACTATCTATAGTTTAAAATATTAAAGTAATGGACTAACACCGAATCCTGTTTTAAAGAGGTACACTTGTTAAGTATTTATAATAATATTAATGAAAGTTATAAAATAAATATGAAATACTGATTTAATGTAAGTAAGCATATAACTAACAGAAGACCGAGATAAATGGAGAATTGGGTTAGCCCTTCCCAAACCATGCAGTAACACCGGTCTACCGCTCTAATTAATCCTGTAATACACGCAACGCGCAATTCATATTTAAGTTAAATTGAAGGAAAATATTTAATCTTAGAAATAACTAATGAATAGTTATGTATGTAAGACGAATTCTACAAAAATAATTATCTTTCAATTCAACCATTGTAAAATTAATACATTAACAAAAATACCATTTGTGTCAAGACAGAAAGAAATCACATATTAATTTCACATTGAAAAGAATAACAAACATACGAACATAATGGTGTATCTTTCTCACTAATTAAATAAAGATAAAAAGAAAGGTTGTATTATATAATGCAACCTCCTATACAAGACTTGATGAATGCTACGAATTATTATATATAATTTTTATATTTAATGCTTAATATTTATAGTAAATTTATGGCATTAACCATTTTTTTCAAAAGCATTTTTCGCATTTCAAAGGCTAATATAACTCTAATTTATTACGGTAACACGTGTTGACAGCATGGCTGCGTACGAGTATTTTAATCAATGTATGGTAAAGGTTAACGTTCGAGAAGTAGATCAAGCGGGTCCTGGCACATTCCGAAAAAGGGTAAAAAAGAAGAATGAGGTTTTAGATATATTTATTCATCATAATACCAATCATTGATTGAAATCACTTTAATTTTCCGCAAAATTCCGTTACCACCGTGTCACATCAGAATTTGATAAATTGATCCAGTTGTAAGGTTTTCAAAAGGGAATTAAATTTCTAGAACCATCTTGTGACCAATTGAAATGTAAATAACTGGCTCGGAAAATCGCTCGAAATGAAGTAATTTAAGTAGTTCAAGTAAACACAACTTACAGAGAGCTCTGTTAGCTGGTTGTTAAATATGGGCGAAGCCTTTGTTGACTTAACAAATTATCTTTGAAATATCGTAACGTAACTTGTTTTACAGTGTTTGTTTATCTATGCACACACCATACATTTTAAATGGAAGTATTATAATAATTTGATATCTTATTATTTTCGATCAAATAAAATACAGTCACTTTGTATGAAACCACAAATTTTATTATATGTCAACCGGTTTCGCTTAGCTCAAGCTTCGTCAGGACTTATTTAAGACAAGCAGTAAATACAAAAAATTGCATTTATATATACGTAAAGAGGGAGATAGAATATGAAATTAAATGTGAAAGAGAGAGACAGAATGCAAATACAGTTAGACGGAAAATTAAGGGAGGGGAAAATACAGTGTTAATAGATAAAATAGAATCGAAATAAAAAAGGCAGCAAATAGTGGTACGCCAATTCTTAATAATCAAATTAATTTATCCATTAGCCCCATATTACGTATGTTTCCTTTAAAATCAATTTGATATTCAATTGACCGGTAAACGTACAATAAAATTCGTGATTTTATACAAATTTAATCTAATATGTCAAACCATAAAGTGATTGCTATCTACGAAAATACTTATTATTTTAGTTGTTTGGTAATTTCTTAATGATTAATACAAGCCTATCAAATGCGTGCTCTATATTTTAAGTAGATCTATGTCGATCGAAGTTGATAATACAGAGTATGAATGTTGACACAAATATAAAATTAATTATTAATAATACATCATCAACTAGCTTTCCTATATCTATAAAAATAGTGCGTCTGTAGCTTAGTTGGATAAAGCCCCTCCCCCGGTTAGGGAAGAGATCCAGGTTCGAATCCCGGTAGCGCAACAACAATGTTTTTATTTTTCGATAATATTGATTTTGTATGTATATCTTTATAATTAATACATTTAATTCATATTTAAAATATCACAGAACTATGTTCTGAATAATTACAACTTCACAATAAGAATGTGTTCTCCTAAAAATAAAAAAATAAAAAATAAAAATAAATCATTTGCAGTTATATAATGTATTATTATTTTTATGTAAGAGGCGCATTTTTTAAGTAAGTACCGGTTTTTTTTTTTTAAAGAAACACATCGTTTTTACAACACTTTACTTTCTTCGGACACTACTATCGCTATCATTATTAAGGCACCGATTTTTATATACCTTCATCATAAAACGACACCGCCTGGAATGAATACTATGTCGTACTCTGTTTTTGAGTTCATCATCGTTATCAAAACATCTCCAAAACGTCAAACCACTCACTACAAGATGGCCACACTATGTGAATGTCTCTAACGTTGCATGTGGTGAGTCAACAGATAAAGGAAACCATTGCGCATGCGCAACATCGTAACCGCAGTGTTACACCGGGAATATTTGGCAACGATACTTACTTAAAAACGCGTCTCGTATCTTTTCTTACTAAGTAAGGAGGAACTTTATTATTTTCGATCTGTATAAGTTCAGAGTCATTTTTGACTATTTGGTAATTCAATTTAATAATTACATAACATTATTTTTGACGTCGTTGCACTTATCTGAATAATAGTGACGAAAGATAATTTTTTTAACTTTTCAGTATCAAAAATCGTAAGTTGATTAATATAATAAACACCCAGATCTGTAAGGAACTCTTCCTTGAACATTATTCTAATTGAAAACAAGTATTACAAAATCTCTAAAAAATGGTGCCACCCCAACATCGTATTACTGTCATTAATAATTTAGATTTTATGGTTTTGACAGTTGCTGTATAAGGGTGGTATTATATTTAATACGGTTTTTTATTGGAAAATTGATATAAAATGTGTTTAAACTCTAAAATCGTGCACGTGACGTTTACTAGTAAGAACATACAGCACTAAATAATTTTAATCTTAGTATTTGGTTTACACCTAGACTCATTATCTACAATTATATTTCGTCTGTGTAAATTTAATACCGCCTATGGACCAATAATTTTAAAATACGTTTTTTTGACGCTTTCGGTTGAACGGCACACGCCGCATTGATTGGCGTATTCAATTTTTTTAATTGACCCATGGACTCTTTGCACCCGGCTAAAGTCAATACAGCGAATAAACTATGTCCACTAAAAATTCAAGCCCTTTTTTGTCACTTTTTGCGGTATTGGACTTAACCGACGATTTAATATCTCTCATATATCAGTTGTTTTGTAATATATAAAATTGATAATTGATTAGTAATATGTAGTGCTTCAATAAAGTAGACACCTTACTACTCCGAGGGTGGGTGCATGTCGCCAGTTTTTATATCCTATCGTATAGATTGGTGATTGAATTAAACACTACGTTATCACGCAATTGATCTCAATCACTACCGACTGGATGCATTCATCACGTGTCTCCTTATCATAAATCGGAGCGGATGATCGTGACACAAAAAGTTCCTCACGAGACTTCTCATCGAAGAACATGCATTGGAACACAGCATACCTCATTATTAAAATGGTAATCAGGATCACCGGGGTGAAAATTTTGTTATAATTCGAATTACTAATCTTTGATCAAAACTCGGTATCATTTAGTCCTTCTTTAGATCCCAATTATTATACGAAGTTGCATGCATGAAATGTTGGATATCCCTGTTTAAGAACATCAAGAGGCATCTCGACTTGAAATGACGTTCAAATGACGGATGATTGTCATGTGACGTCATGTATGGACATCCATCCATCTCTGTCTTAAGTCACGGAATATCTCATATGGAGCCACGGATATTACCTACAATTTCTCGCAGTTTGTAGCGTATGGAATAAGGGCTCGTGAATAAGTGGATTTTTTTAAATTTTCTAATGTTACTATAATATGAGGCATATATTAAAAATTGTTTATATGCAAAATGCAATTGCTTTAACAAACGGCCAAATAAAATATTGTATTTACTAAGAACGAGTACATCTTAAAAGTTATTAGATTAAGATATTAAAAGTATATCAATGAAAATGAAGCCATCTATAATTTAAAATAAAAAATAAAAATATTTTAACCAAAAATGCATGTATTATATATAGATTACATGATACAACATACGCCAGAATAAATGATCTATATTAAAAATATAGTCCTTAAATTTATTAAAAATGCTCATCACATATGTTGACTACTCGTATAATGTGACTACCCACCGCAGCCTATAGATACTCGTACTGCAGTGGGTATAAATTGTGCATTGATAATGAAATATATATATATAAATGATATGTTACAATACAAATGAATATATTGCAATACATAATAGAATGATCAATAAAGTACATACGTAAAAGCATAATACATATGAACATAGAAATATATAGGTACATAGAAGTAATTATGAACAAATATTTAGCACCAACAAATAAAAACTTTGTTTCAAGAAAAAGTGCCGTGTAAATTTTTTTTGTAGCTTTGTAATGAATTGGATAATATATTCAACTGAGTTACCGTGTTAATATCATTATATGGTAATCAAGGCTCAGATTGATAAATAAGAGGCTATTTAGATATAACTCTGAAGAACTTTTTAAATCCTTTCAAGTTTTGGATATAAGATAACTATTTATATTTATTATCTTTGTTTTATTAACCACTTAATTCAGTTTAAATACATCTACCGGTTTCTACTACTATACTAGTATACTATTTTCTTCTTCAGAATGTCATAACTAACTAAAACATATATTATTGTTTTTTACCAGAATCTATTTTAAAATAAAAAAAATTTTTAGTACCTAACTCAAATCATTACTTAATACAAAGTTATTATTATAATAACAACCACAAAGTTATATTAACCACAACGTTAATATTGCTAATTTTAAAAGTATATAAGATAACTGTTTATCAGATCAAATCCTAAAACTATTTTTACAAAAATACTTAAATTCACATTAGGAGCAAAACTTTTTAGTATCAAAAAAGGATACCAAATTCGGTCAACGATCTTTCTTATTTTATGCACTGCGTATATTTAATGTATTGTCACTAGATCCTAAAGGGTCTAAAGTGATTATTGATTTTAAATCAAAAATAACAAAGTGGTTGATTGATGTAGGTAAAATACAAAATGAAACTAATTGGTCATTTGTGCTGACCTAACTACCAACACATTTTGTCTCCAACTATATTATAGACAAAAATCTTTTTTAAAACTTTTGGTTGTACCTTAACAATGCTCAACTTATAAAAACTGCACAGGTAATTTACTTTACAACAGACCACGTCTAGTAAAGTCATTGCCTTTATTTCAAATGTATTATTTTATGCAAAAAAATAAATAAATGATTATTATGTTTTATGTATATTTGTTGTTTCTCATAACCTGTCTTACTATTGTCTTTAAAATGTTTTACCGGGAGCTAATTTTCAATTCAATCCCCGAATTATTATTAATATACCGAATATTTCAAATATTAAAGAAATAATCCATTATTCGAACATTTTAGCGACCCATAGACTATAATTTAAAGATTTAGTTTTAAGTATTATTAAATATGTTTAAAACATGGGAAAATATTTCATCTTCAAAGAGTCGAAATGTACTATAGTTTTTTGAATGAAAAGAAAAAGCTATTGAAGTGGAAAGGCTAAAGAGAAACATTGAATAGAATAGAAAAGCGGAACTTTCCAACAATGTACAGTGTCAGGATTATAAATTATGGTGTCATCCTGGATGATGGTTGTAAGATCATTTTACTGTGAAGATTAACAATAGGCAATACGTAATGAAAACTAGATTTGTTCACAAATTCCATAACTCGTTTTATAGAATGAAATAAATTATTTATCTTTGATAATAATATTACATTCTATTTTACTGAACGTCTAGACATACGGCATAATTTGAAAAAATATTTTGTGTATGAAGAATTTTTCCAACTATATTAGGCCGGAAATTGTAAGCATTAAATATAATATATATAAATATTTTAGGCTCAATTTCAAAATTTTCAATGGATTCTGAAGGTAAGGGAGAGAAGACGGATTGATGCCTTTGAGATGTGTTGCTGGAGACACATGTTATACGCATACCGTGGACAGCGAAATGCACGAATGTCTCCATTCTGCATGAGCTGAACATCAAGGATAGTCTAAGACAAATTCTTTATGTTTTTGGGCAACTTACGAGAAGAGAAAATAGTTTGGAGAAGATTGTTGTGGTGGGTCACGTTGAAGGACGGAGAGGAAGAGGAAGATCCTAACACGTTGGACCAAACAAGTGGAATAGGCAACAGGCATAGTCAAGAGGGCGAGAGGTCATGGAGTTAACGAACCTCAGTAATAGGGGACCGGCGTGGATTATGATGATTTACACATATATTTTATTTGTTACGTTTAATGATCTAAGATGATCGCGTTTTTATTTATTTATAACATTGACCATTATTACATGACCATAAATGTCTTAAACGTCCTCAGTCTATTTTTGATCATATTTATTTGATCACTTATTTATATAGCTGTTTTTTTAATGCATCCATAGAATACATCTTACATCCTTATTTTTCAAACCATGCGAAGTGTTTATGCCAAGAAAAGGGGTGGTCAACCAGAACGAGGCTTGAACCTCCGACCATTTAATCACAAGTCACACCCGTGTATCTGTGCTTTTATTTTTTAATAACCAGGGCGCTAACTATTTAATTTGGCGCAATATACGATGTCTCGCTACGCGTGATTATGTTTGAACAATGAGCTCGGCAATTATCGGGTGTAAAATTAAAAATGATTTATGAGACAATGAATTAATAAATTATTAAATATGAATTAAATATATTAATTAGAAAGATATACATATAAAATCAATTTTATCGAAAAATATTGTTGTTGCGCCACTGGGATTCGAAGTGGAAGGTGCATTATCCAACTATGCTACAGCGGCGATATTTTATGCGACAAATTCTCGAACCTATATATTATCTTTTTGATATTAATACATTTAATCGTTCCATTATTTGAAAGAGCCATCTAACATATTTTTATGGAATCTTATTATTTTTAACATCTAGTGCAAAAGTTTGGTTATTCAATTTAATGAAATTATACAGCTATTTTGTATTTAACCACGTAAGTTTTATATGTTCCAACTGGTTTTGAAAAAATCCTTTTTTATCATCAGTGTGACCAAATACTAAAAATATTAAATATCTTTTATTTCAAAAATAAATTTTTTAAATTTAAAAACATATATTAGTTTTTATGGTTAATCTCACAATGTATACAATTACACAATTTCGAATCGATCTGAATTATTTTGTATCGTTATAACTTGGATGAAATACAGTATCTGCAAAGCTTTATCCAATTCGGTGGTCGGGAATAAACATGAAATATTAAATCGCCCAGACCTTCGGTTATAGCGATACATTTTTTAAGATTGGAGTCATTTTTAAAAAAAAAGTTCTTCGATATATTTTTAGTGAAGAAAAAAGATTACAACTTACAAGAGAATTTTGATAATGGCTAAATTATTGAGCAAAACCGAACGTATCGCCTTTGAGTATTTGAGATTTTCCGTAAATTAAAACGGAACAGGAGATGTATTGAAAATATTACAGAATATAAGTTCAAAATTTGTCGAAAGTGTATTTGATTTCTATAGGGAAATCGGAGAACGTGCTTCCCCGGATACGAAGAGGTCCAGGTTCGAATCCTGGTAGCAATTAAATATTTTTTCGATAAATAGATTTTTTCTGTATATCTTTCTAGTTAATTCATTAAATTTATTAAAGAGAACACTTTCTTATTATGAAATTATAATTATTCAGAAGATAGGTCTGTGACATTTAAAAAAATACTAATTAAATGTATTAACTAGAAAGATATATATATATAAAATCAATTTTATCTAAAAATATTGTTGTTGCTAAAAATAAAGAAGATAACTTTCAAATAATGGAACGATAGATGTATTAATTTGAAAAGTATAACATATAAGTTCGAAAATTTGTGGTCAATGCACTGTGTTGGTGTAGCATAATCGATTAATATACGTTTCCCGGATTGGAAGAGATACAGGTTCGAATCCCGACAGCGCAACAACAATATTTTTCGATAAAATTGATTTCTAATTAATACATTTAATTTGAATTTAATTTATATTAAATGTATCGTATTTCGTGCAAACAGTGAACACATTTATTTTTATATCTACAATATTATGTAACGCATTCCTAGGTTTCGAAATGTTTCTATTTCAGCGAACCCGTTGGCAGAATTCCTCACCATTGACGAGTTTTTTAAAACAATTTTCACGTTTCTCGAAGTACGTATCTCTCGGTATCGGAATCCCAGGATAGAAAAACCAATCCCGAGAGAATCTCGAAGGCAGTTTTCTCTCCATATAGAGGGGCGACTTTTTGCGATTTATAAATATAAATGTGCATTGCGTCGCGTTTGATTAGTTGCGCGTGAGTGAATAGGTATTGGATGATGCTGACGATACACCCGGAAGATTAAGGAACAACTAAAACACGAGCTTAAAATATGGACGTAAGATTTAATGAAGAATCATTGACACGAACGTCTGTTCCAAGAACGTGAATCGTTTCTTGGTTTTATTACAAATCAAGCAGAATGCATTGGAAAGAGGAGCGAGAACTCTTTTGATTTATTTTTTGTGTCACTCGAAGGTAGGCAGTACGCTGGGTCGGCCCGAGGGCGCCGAACAAACCGAAATAAAAAAAAAACAAAGAAAAAAGAGCTACAGTTTGAACAAAATAAAAAGATTACGATCACCACAAAATACATAATACAAGAAAAGCGAGACGAACGTCGTATAGATCCAGAAGATTCATCTGCTTCTTCAAATATTATCACAAACGTTTCCGCTGTAGTGTTGCCCTGGAGAATGGCACTTGATTCTCCAGTATCACAGAAATTACAGCTTCTGGAGTGACGTTAAAAATAATTCCCTCTAAAAATCATCTCAGCTGTAATCTTAATAATAACTGGGAAATTAACTAAGAAATCTATGAAGATTTGTAAACTGTAATATTTTGCCCATGTGAACCGAAACTTGAGAGATACATGTAATACAACACTCTCCACCTTATCATCAGCGCAAGATTGAATCACGAAAAAGAGGTTCTGGTCACAGGAAAACGTTGTAGCTGCGGAATCTGAGAGAATGGTTTAACAGATCCACTGTTTTTTTTAAATCAGGGATCGGTACGCCCAGAAAATTTTCGCCCGAGGGCGACACAGAGGCTAGGGCCGGCACTGGTAGTACGGCGCTTCTGTAATTAGCTTTCTTTCAATTAACTTTTTACCCTTCGTTATTTTGCAAAGAAGTTACCTTTCTCAGAAAGAGCATCGAGATGCAATGCAGTTAGAAATGTTAATAACATGTTATTTGTACTCGTTGTTAATTACATCTGATGAGCTCCTCAGCGCAGGTAAAATGTATCTACAGTACAGAGTTCGTATATTATGTATATAACAAATTTTGATAACAATATGTCTTGAGTGGATGATAGATACAGGTGCAGTGCATACATTCAAATAAGGTGTGGATAACTAGCATAATATTCGTAGCATAATTATTATAAAGCTAGAAATAATCCGTCAATAATGACGGGAAAATAATAGTTTTTATGTGTATATAATTTTTTAATGTCCATCGGTCCATATGTATAGCAACATGAAATAAACACATATCGACATGAAATGTTCATGTCGCACGTCAACATAAAGTAAATAAGATTTGCTTTCGATTCTATCACGTTAAAGTGTCAAAGATTAAAAAAAAAATTAGGATAATAAATATTAATAATCTCTTGTAATTATTGACGGATTATTTTTGGTTGTGGTATAAATCTAACTTATATTTTCCTCGTGAGTGGGCAGTGAGGAGCGCTATTTTCTTCTGTTCTATCATTCTCGCCTCATCCATATTCTATATTTTAAAAATTATATATTTAAAACGCAGCGTTTCTCGGATTAAACTACAACCGAAACCCATTTTATAACCGGAGAATTATAACACAATTAATTTTAATAATGAATTAATAATTATATTAATTATCTATTAATTATATTAATGAAAACACATTTTTGTTGTGAAGTTGCATTTTTCAGAACATAAAGTTGATTGCTTATAAAGCTGGAATAGTAGATGTATCACTTGTAAATCCCGGTAGCAACTAAATATTTTTTTGATAGATAGATTTTTTCCGTATATATTTTTAGTTGATTAATTTAATTTGGATTAAATATATTTATAGAACTATAACATTGATAAGTGTAATAAAACAAATGTGTAAACATATTGTAAAAATTAAAAGAATTTTAAAAAATGACGTTTTAATTTACTTGACACTTCATTAGTGAAGCGTACCATTGAATGGCGTGGCGTTATTTTAATATGAAAACATTATCATATATATGTAAGGTTATATTAGGTTAGATACTTTGTTATTATGAAAATATCGTTCGTCTGTGTTTGCGTATTTTCGAAATATCGCGTAGCGGAAATTTGTCCTATTAATAGGGCTATAAAAAACAAAATCAACATAAATATTCAGGTGCATATTCGTTTACGATGCATTAAGGATAATTTTATTCATGGAGTACGGCAATCCGCCTGACAGTGTGAATAAATCATGGACGGAAGCAAAGCGTCCCATAAATGCAGCCGTTTGATGGCGTCCTTATTATACGGTGGACATTTGCTTCTCGAGATCGAGGGAGCCATGCGTGTCGTCCCTTATCAAACATAATAATTGCGGATGTCCATGCCAGGATGGATAACTTGTACCTTGGATGTAAGCTGCGGGCCTCGTATTGACTACCAGATGCGGCAGCAAATAGTATGCTATACCCATCTTTCAGATTTCTCAGCTCAGAGGCGGACAAAAATATCGTGACTAGACAAATCTTTATAATATTAAATCAAATTCACGCAAGTACCAAATCATTAATTAATTACGTCTACTTGTCGGGTTGAATTTTTTTTTTTTTTTTTTACATATTTTCAAAGTGTTACATTTGGAGAATATAACATAGAAGTAACACAGAGTTGCGTGAGTATACAGGTAGTAAGCGCAAGGTAGGTAGCTGGCTAGCGAATCGAAAACGAGAATTTTGAAAGTCAAAAAGAGTAATTTTTCAGTAAAACCACTCCCATTTTGGTAAAAACCAAAATCTTTGATAAATCATAAGTTCATTCAGCAGATGTTGACATCTTCTAAAATAATTTTCTTTTTCGTTTATTTCAGATCAAAGATTTTTAAAAAAAAGTTTCTGAATGTTTGCAGTTTCTCGCTCATTTTTAAATTATTATATATTAAAATAATTGATATATTATGTTTGATACAGGCTTGTATTATAACATAGAGCATATATATGCATATAAGTTGTGAAAAAAATTCTCGAACTTTGTTTGCAAGTGGACGTAGCGCCTTAAGGAATCATGAAACGTTTAGACTAGACCCCTACCACAGCAATGTTGTGTTCATTATTAATCCACACATTGATTGTATAATGACATTAACACAGTAAATGAGTCGGACATATTCCCCAATTCATTACTAAGCTACAAAAAAACTTACACGACACTTTTTCTTGAAACGATGTTTGTGCATATTTGTGCTATATATTTGTTTATAATTAGTTTTATGTTCCTATATGTAACATTACGTTTTTATATACATTATATTTCATTGCCAATGAACAATTCATACCCACATAGTACCTATAGACTGCAGTTTTGCATTTTTACGAGATTTAATGACTATGTAGCTAATTGTATTATTAAACTGTTAATGCTCTGTATAATATAAAATAAAATATAATAATGTTTTAAAATGTGCACATTACAAAAATTAAATAGTGTGTTAGTTTAATTTTGTCTCTTACAGATTGCTTAGCACAAATTGGTGGTTTTTATGACGTTGCAGTTAGTGCAAATTCTATGTCGACTTTGTCTACATACATAATTAAGCGTTGGCACATGACCACAAATGAGATTTCTCTCGTAGTTCGGTACGGAGTTCTATTATTATCGTATGTGTTTCGCTCGTGGATTAGAAAAACGCATCTAATATATGCGTACCTTAATTTACTTTTAGAGATTAAAGTCTCTCGAGAGATCGTCGTGAAGGTGGACCATTTCATCAACAAAATTTTACGGGAAAGTGCGCTAGGATGTCGTTTATATAACAATATTATAAATATTTAACTTTAACCACTCAGTATTTTAAATCATAACACTCATTTCAATAATTAAAATCTCTCCGATCTTGCGTTTGTAAGAATGAGTAGGATCAAAATCATTATGCAGGTAGCGTTCACCTTCTTCTGACGGTTCCACGACTTTTGGTTCAACGACAAAACGTTTAAGATCCGGCCGACAAAAGCTCCAGTCGACAAATGATCCATGTGGCATTAGATACAACGGCATAACGTTCACAAATATTTTTTAAAAATGATACCTTAGTGTAACTGATAATTCGATGCTGTTCATCGGCTGCCGAAAACGAAATGACTCCTATTTTAGGTACATTTACAAAACACACTAAATTACAACAATTTGATATAATTGGGGATTTCAGTGGTTCATAGTATTTAAACATTCAGGTACAAAAAAATTTATCGTAAATATTTGACATATGGAAAAATGACCACGACCATTTTGTTGCATTTCGACGTTTCGAATTATCTATAGAATCTCGTACTCGCTGCTGTTTATAAACAAATCTGTCGATGATGAATAACATATTGGTCACACACATATAATTATATATATGTATATAATTTCGCAAGAATTAACATAATTTACGCACTGATAAAAAAATAGTTTTTTTATTTAAAGATTTCTTCTTTCTCATTGTAAACTTTGTACTTCGCATTGAATTTGTTTTAATTGGTTACTTATTTCTAGTAATCTGCGAAAACATATATGCAAATTTCAGTCACCCCTCGATATATCGATTTCTTGAAAGATCTTTCTTCAAAAAATCTTTTTTTTTTGTGGACTTTATGCCGTTGGATCTAATGTCGCATGGATCATTAATTGGCTGGAGCTTTTGTCAGCCGGATCTTTTGTCGGCCAGACGTTTTGTCGTGGACATTTTTCCGTCGGGCCAAAAGTCCCGTGACACGTCTTCTGACTCATCAAAGAATAATAAGTTAATTAAAAAGTGCATTTATGAGAATGCAAGGGTGTTACGATTAAATAAATATATTCGTTACTAAAAGCGTAATACATATTACTAACATTAGGGAGATGATTAGAAAATATTTTAAAGATTTTTGTATGTTATATTATATTTCTATAAAATCCCAGTGTTTGTGAATGTCACACATTACATTTTAATATGTGGATATGTGATGTTTTTGTTCAGAAGAATATAGAAAAAAATAGTAAAAAAAACCCTTATGTCAAATATATTTAAAAATGCAACATTGTAATGCTGTTGTACTGTAGGTTATTTAAATTAACAGTAATATTTCTGATACGAATATTATACAGGTAATTATTATTTCATAACAATCGTTTTTAAAAGTTAATACATCAGACGTCAGTTATTAAAACGAGTTCAAAATATGTTCAGAAAAAGCAACGCTTAAAGGACATATTTTGTTGAATTTTAAACTTATAATGGTACTGTGGTATACGTCCTTAATCCGTTCCAGATCTTTAGATTAATACCAAACAAATTTTTCCCATAAGAAATAAAAGGAAAATGATTAATCCGTTCCCATGAAAAAAAACCCTATTGTTATTGGCATATTATACATTAATGAGGTTGTATAAAATATATTAAGCACAGTTTAACACTAAAATATATAAATACAAAAGCAATAAAATAAATTAAAATTTAACAGGTTGAAGATCATCAGGCTTGACTTTTAAGTACTAAAAATAGGTCCGAAGAAATTTGCTTCTGTCTTCTCCTTAGAAAATGTTAGATTTGAAAAAATACAAAATCACGCGATATTCACAGAGTTATAACGCGCATTATTCATCGAACGGTAGAAACAGTCGTACTGACGCTCGTGGGCAGTCGCGGCAGAGATGACGCCTCTCCAAAAACCGAATTCAGCCGAAAGTGTCCGAGAACGTAAGTGCGCACAGTTTGACGCATGCGAGTCGCCAAACAAAAAATTCCGCGTTCAAACAGGACGTATACCAAGTTAGAATTATACCAAAGCAGACGTATACTGAGGTATTACTGTATTATAAAACAGTAGTCGTAGTATAATATATTATTGTTAGCGCGGTTTAACGCACTCATACACGTACATCGTCTATGTGCAATGATCAAAATTTAAACCTAGTATCTTCTTTTCTTTCTTTTCGTAACC
Source organism: Eubasilissa splendida (assembly GCA_031772225.1). Lineage (NCBI taxonomy): Eukaryota > Metazoa > Arthropoda > Insecta > Trichoptera > Phryganeidae > Eubasilissa > Eubasilissa splendida. The sequence goes on along the minus strand of CM062848.1, from coordinate 10,830,062 downwards.
TGTCCCTTTGCGCACGAGAAAGAAGGAAAGAGGTCGCTGCAATCAACTCTCGAACTGCAACGTGTTCAGTGTGTGCTTAGAAATGTATACGGGCTAATCTGCCGTCACTTCATTCCGCTTTACTACCGCTAATATGAATTAATAAATAAATATTTAATTCCGCTAATACATAAAAACAATCCTTATTATGCGAGTGTTAACAGTGCTTACATATTCTGCGCCGCATGTCTTGTGGTTGGAAAGGAGAGACAATTGATCCAGCATCAGGCATACCGAAAAAATAAGTGCCTCCTATCTTCCATTGTTTCCACCAATTATAATAAATAATAAAAAGTTTTCAATATATTGAATATTGTTCCTAGACAGAAAACATTCCGTATAAAAAACATTCTCTATAAAAAAAAATATCATTTATAGTTTCGAAATTGAAACATTTCGATAATAATTATGAACAAATTTTCTAAAATTCACAGCTTGACATTTATTATCTGACAAACATAATTTGGATGGTGTAAAATGTAGACACATCTACCAGCTATGTTTAGTGATCTGATTAATCAGGTTAGTATCCGCTACGTAATTAATAGAACTTGTATGGAGCATTTCCTTGGGGAAGTCATAGGGGCAGGTGTGTGTTAATAAGTTGATAAGCTGCGCCCCTGCCGGGATGCAAATCAATGCAATATATCGCAGTTTATCCCATACGATCATCTAAGATTTAACTACAGCGAGCTCAATTGCCTTCTGTCTGCATACTACCATACGCATTATACTTCTAGATGCATCAGTCATTCTTTCCCTGATTCAGATGACCATGTCACCTGTACACCACGTATACATTAAGTTGTCATATATATGTACATATATAATATAATATTATGCACTACCTGCATCTCGGACCCTAGACGTGTCCTGTATCTAAAATACGATAGTACTGCCTTCTTCTACCGTGATGTATTAATCTTTTATTTCAGACACTTGAGGTGAGGATTGCAGAAAAATTCTACGTCTTTATTTTGAACAAAAAAAGACACTGTTAATTTAACAAGATAAGTAATTAAAAAATATATATATATATATCGGCACACGGTATAGATATATCATAATAAAAAACATGAATTAAAAAAGCCTCTCATTATAGATATTTATCCATTAAACTGCGCATTGACTAGAGCTACGACTGATTTAATATTAAATAAATATCATATATCTCATAGAGACGAAGCTATTTTATTATATTTTAAATGAATGATATAAAGAAATATGGGGGGTAATTACAGGACTGTGTTCGACTGGTTTAAGTGATCACTTTATATATATATATATATATAACGTTAACCAATTCCTACCTCTCAATTTCCATATTTATCAAATTTATTAAGGTTCTATATATGTTATTACATGGACTCGCTTCGAGTATCACTACAACATCGCAATCTATCGACCAAATTTGATAATTCATTTTTCCTTGAAACAGAATATTATATGTCAACTCAATGAGAATCTGATTTTTGTTGAAAATTATTTAAACAATATTCTTTGTGTAAAATATTTTTAACACATTATACTAGAATACGTCTGAAAAATCATAACTGTGCCTTTATAGGTAAAAATCGAGTAATCGTGTGTTCTTGAACATATTGAAATATTGAAAGGTTGATGCATAATTATCCGCCGTTTTTTGAAATGGCCAAAGGCAATACAACATCAACAGTGACGTGTACCTGGCCCAGCTTGATCGTCTTTATATTGAAAGGGCCGCGTAAAAAGAACCAAATCGTTTTTCGACGACAACGCTCGCCCTCATGTCGAACGCCGTGTGATCGAATCCATCATTAGCAAGAGATGGGATTTACTCCCCTATTCGCCCTACTCTTCCACCGAAGCCCCTACGAACTACCTCATCAATAGATCTCTGAAAAATTGGCAGGTTGGCAAAGTCTACGACGATTGATGGAGGATGTCAAATCAGTAATTGGCGTTGATGGTGACTACGCCCTCAAACAATAATTCTACATAATATGTTTTGAGTTTGTTTTTGTTTTTGGTTGTTACAATATAATTTGCGATATAATAATACAATATAATTTATGTTAGGTACAATATAATTTAAAAAAAACGGTCTAATAGAATGTAAATATTAAAAAATTTAATATTTGTATTTTTCACTGTCAAAATGTACGTTGTATGAATTATTTAGTAAAAGTTTAATCAACATTTGCGTAACTAAAGTAAAATAGTCAACTTTTGTTATTCATATGTCATCTCTCAGCTCGCTGGACTGATGACATAAAAAAAATGCGAAGGAAGTAGCTGGATGTGGAGGATAGATGAGAGTGGAGACCGATGTGAAGTCATCATATAATTGACTAACTGTGAGATGTACAAATAAATAAATCTTTTACAAGAACACGTGCATGCATACACGTTACATAATGCAACACAATTATTTCATTATAAATGAGGTTAATTAATTTGTATCCGTTATCATTTAAAACAGATGTTGGGCTTAAAAATTAAACTGTTGTTTTAATAATTTTCATTAAATAACCGTTAAATACGTTTAATCGAGGATGATGTTGTAGAATGTTAGCAATTTCGTTTTGTTGTACATACATTAATTCAAACGTAATAATACATCATTTCACGAAAAACGGAGAGATTTATTAGTTTAAACGTCTACAATTAAATAGTTTAAAATAACATATTGCTAACGTATATCACATCTCCATCTAAAATCAACCACGGAAGTTGCACAACGTAATCGCTGTAATGGATTCACACAAATAACGCTTTAACGATTAACTTAACCGTATCAAAGATGCGGTGGCGTATTGCTTCACAGTGACGGGTAACTTATGCCGATAACGCTAGATTGAAGCATCTTCGCTGAGCAATTTACTGGCATGATTGTCGACATGTCACATACTCTTCATCATCTTCGCGTGTTATGCGACATGAATAATTAACTTTAATAAAAATAAAATAAATCCTAATATAGATAAAATTATAAATCTATAGAAATCTAATCATACTACCGGAACATTAATTTAGCCTTGAATTACTTTTTAAAATATGAATTAAATATATTAATTAGAAACATATACATATAAAATCAATTTAATCGAAAAATATTGTTGTTGCGCCACCGGGATTCGAACCAGGATCTCTTTCCAAACCGGGAAAGGTGCATTATCCAACTATGCTACAGCGGCGATATTTTTAGCGACAAATTTTCGAACCTAGATGTTACCTTTTTTGATATTAATAAATAAAATTTTGGACACATTGTTATAACTTTATTATTAGAACACATTCTTATTGTGAAGTTGTAATTATTCAGAACATTGGTATGTGATATATTAAATATGAATTAAATATATTAATTAGAAAGATATAGATATTAAATCAATTTTATAGAAAAATATTTTTCGATTCGAACCTGGATCTCTTTCCAAACCGATGTATATATATGAATGCATTCTCTAACAAGAGTGTAATAAATAAATGTCCTTTAGTATTGAAATGATATCGAAACTACATAAATGAACTATTAGTCTAGATAGTAATTTCATAATGGGTTAATAAAAATACGTGCAATATAGTTCAGTTTTTAAATACACATTTCACGTAAGAACAATCGTTTGAATAAATAATTTTGTTAAATATGTAATTACGCGTAACGATTATTACTATTTTTTCGTGAAACACGAAATGCCGCATTAGCAAGACTGTGCAGCCACCGCCATTTTGAAATACAAATGCAAATGATGAAATATAATACAATGGCTTGAAAATAATGTAAAGTAATATATAAAATAGATAATTTTTATCAAACTAACTAACAAACTTACGATCGCGCAGTTTCTCCACGGGGGCAGGCAGGGAGGATAGAGCGCCACATTATTTTATCCTGACACACAGTTCTCGCCTCATCCACATCCATACATCTTCACATACAAGCCCACCGATTATTGAGGCTTCTAACAGGACCATCCTCCAGTATCTGGTTTACCTGGTCGTGCCAAGTCCTCCGCAGACGTCCTCTATTTCTGGCGTCATCTACACTTGCGTCATATATTTTTCTTACCATTCTCTTCTCATTCATCCGTTCCATATGACCAAACTGCCTTATGATTTTTTCTTAATATTACTCACTATTCAAAGATCAGTTTTACATACTATCCTTATTTATTCATGTCACTGTCATAAATAGAGCTGTCACACATGCGCCCAAGCGATCTCATTTCCACTGCATTCAATCTACTTTCGTTCCTCTTCTGCCAGCTCCAGGCCTCATTTTCATACATCAGTGTCGGTACCAGGACTCCATTGTGTACCGATAGTTTTGCCTCGGTTGACAAGTTCCCATTATCTATTATTCTGTTCAAAGCGCCGTTCACTTTGTTTCCTACAGTTACCCTCCTTTCGATATCTTTCTCAGGCTTTCCGTTTCTATCAAACATATTTTCCAAATACACAAGCTCATCTAATTATTCCAAATATTCATTACCTACAGGTATTTTAAACGTTGTATTGCTTTCTTCCTTCTCGAATACCTTCACTTTCGACTTATTGACTTCATAATAAGGTCGCTTTCCTTGCATACACCGTACATTCTACTCACTAAACTCTGTAATTCTTGTTCATTATTCGCCATTAATACTGCATTATCGGCGTACAATAAACAGCATACAATCAAATCGCCCATTTTCGCTCCAACATTCATACATTCCAGTTCTTTCACACAATTATCCATATACAAGTTGAATAGCCATTGAGACATTACACAACCTTACTTGACACCTTTTGTAATGTAATACCATGGTGTGAATGAATATAAAAACAAATTGCAAATTTTGATTATATTTTAAATAAAGAAAACATGGCTCCATAAGGTTTTATTTTTTTTTTATTATTTTTTTTTTTTTATACAGTTTTTATATAATTTTATTTTTCTTATATAGACTCATATTTCGTAACACATGTAACAAATGGTAACAAGACGTATCTTTTCTGAATACTATTGTATGCACAAGGTGATCCAAATGAGACTGATGATTAAAGTACAAATTATTTTTGAAAAATTTTGAATATTTAAAAAAAATGTAATTAATTAACAATTTTGCAATATTTCTATGAAATATTTTTAAATGTTGAGCATTTTCTAGCTGACAAATATGTTGACTCATTCCAGAGTATTCTCCATTACTAAACGTAATGTTTCGGAATACAAATTTCTTATTTTGTCATGATTATTATTCTTGAGGTTTGTTATCATACACTCGTCCCTTTATGTAATTCTACAAGAAGAAAGAGGCTGTTAAATAAGGTGAACGCTGCGCCAAACTTAATAAGAATTTTTGATACGAGTCGAACGAATGACGTATTGGAGGCGCTGTTAAGGTTTCTGTGGTGACAAAGCCTGCACAATCTTAATTTTGTATGAAAACATTTTAAGATCTACTCTGAAAATCCGTTGTAGTGAAAATATGATCCCCAAATGAATGACGACAGGCAGAAATAGATGGATCGTTATTTACTGCTGTTTCAGTGGGAGCAGGACGAAAATTCTGTAACTAATTCTTCCTTCTGAAACCGATAGATACAATTCTCAATCACGTTGTCACTACGAGGAGTTCTTACGTTAAAATAGTATTTTCGGTGAATTAAAATAATAAACAACACATAACAACTTCAATTCAATAATTTATACGTTGTTGCACATCTAATAATGTTGTATAATTTAAAAAAATGGTAAAATAAAAATAATTAAAAATTATGAAATCACCGATCCTCTCGGTCCACCTTGTACAAGTAAAAAAAAGCACTCGTGTGAAATATTTGCACGTATTTTTTTTTCAACGAGACCACACATTGACCTAAAATGCAAAAGAACTAAACTTTCTACGTAGGTGCTTACCGTTGAGCTACAGCTTCATGTGGAATTAAATAATTTGCGGTCATCTCGAGTCGATTGTTGCACGTTCCAACAGCCAGTGGACGAGTGCTGTAATTATTCATTCATCGTTACGTACGATTCGCGTAAACAATGTCAATGGGTCTTCCTAACTGTTTGGGCTGCTCCTGCATGTCGTACACAGTCCGCCCGTAGATTGTCGCGCGAGCTCGCGGTCTCCGGAATTCAAATTGCCCAGCCGTTCATTTGGCACACAAAACAGTCTATTCGCCGAACGGAGATGTAAAAAATCGATGACTTCTTGACACAGTTGACAGTCGAATCTCAAGAAAGTAACTGCTTTTTTAAGTAAGTTCTTATAAAAATAAAAGATCTCTTACAACTCGGAAAGACGTTCGTTAAGTAAGACAAATAGAGGACCATTAATAAGAATTAATATTTAATAATATCGCTCTCCAGTTAAATATGATTAAATGATAGATATTTTGTGATATAACACGTGTATTTACAATTTTATTAAGATAAACTTTGCACTATACACGTGAAATTTTACACCTGTTGATAATAGGAGCAGCACCTCTAAAAATAGTGGTCGTAAAATTCCGTTGTTTAAATTTTTTTGATTTAAATGCCTAAATCAAGTACATAGATTGCTGTAACTTTAAAGTTCAGAGAAGATTTTATTTGTAACAGCGTGTCTCTAAAATGTTACAATTAGACATTCACATTCTGACAGTTAATATCGCGCAAATACGGTGGCATACGAATCTCTGAAATGTTTAAACTGCTAGACACAAATGCTTAGAAGTTAATTATATTTTTCTGAATTTCAGGTCATCTATTTAGATGACCTGAAATTGAGAATTGAATAATTGAGAATGAAATATTTAACATATTAATACATACTAGCGGATAAGCAATGGCCAATCGCTGCGCGGTCAGTTATGTTATGCGACCATTGGTGACCGCTGCGTGGTCAGGGTCTCAATATAATCTATATTTCAATGATACAATTTTCAACAAAATAAACCACACGTAAATAAAATGTGGATGTAATTGAAATTATTCCATCTTTGTAAGTTAGCTGTCAAAATGAACAAAAATGACATAAGAATCGGGATAGACAATTTCTATGATAAGATATCTCAGTAGAAAAGATGACTGATGTCAATATACGATTTCGCTAAAATATGTGTTCATTTTAAATTGAATTACTGAATAATTACGTACTGTTAATGAATAAATAAAAGAGAAAACATTTAATCTTGACCTAGAGATATTAAAAACACGTTCGTTTTTACAGACCAAGCTGTTTAATCAAGCACTATACAGCCATAATGACTACTGGAGCCGGCATCCAGAAAGTCACAGATGTAGATGGGAAAGAATAATATTATTATGGTTATTACATATTTTTTTTGTATTGACAGATCAGCTGTGACATGTATTTTTTATATTGTTGTCAATCAAAACATCAAATATATTGAGTCTATCTCACACGTACTCGTACATTAAATAACCAGTCCAAATTGTTGACACCGGCCTACAAAACATTAAAACAGTTTGGAAGATGGCGGAAACAGGCATCTGCCTAGTTTGTCAGTACACAGTCATTAATTCAGATTAAATATATAGGAGGTATAAACAAATCTTAAACATAACGAAATATGTGTGATTATGTGCGTGACAGAAAACAGATCTGTGGTACTTAAGAATATATTGTCTAGGTAAGTGTGCCACATTTATTATAGACAACTTTAACATTTTTCATTTACAATTTATTTGATTGATTCAGTTCAATAATATACAAAATGGGATAAGTAAAGACAGTATATTATACAAAATGTTTAGTGTCTTATTTTGCCTTCGAGTACTCTTAATTCTTACTGGATGAATATGATTAAAAACATTTATTAAAAAATATGTGTTGATAAAGAAAATAAAAATATATCCATGCATTTTAAAATGATTGATGACAAAATATTACGAGACACTTCGTTAAAATCGTTTAATTTTAATTCTATGTATTTGTACTTATATTAATTAAAAACGTATAATTTATTCCGAAACTTAACACGCACAGTTTCCTTTCTAATTTTTATTCAATTGCCGTTTCCCCCTGTATAATAAATAGTAAGATATCATATTTCTCACTGCAAAGAATGTGTCCGAAGTATGTAGCTTTCCTTCATTTGATAGTTATTATTAGATACCGTGCCCTAATCACCCGTCTAGTCTTTTCCATTGGTAATGTTGTCAACTCGGGAGATTTTTCAGTTGTATTTTGCAAAGTTCGCACCTAAATAGACTTTTTTGTGGTAGACGAGAAAACTTGTATTGAGGCAACCACTTATATTTTAGAAAATAAAACATCATTTTATTACCGAAAATCGTACTAGATTTAATTAATATTTTTATGTTTAAAAATCAACACATCGTTTGCACAACACTACTATACGCACCTAGGGAGAAAATTGTTTTATAGCTAACCTGAAAACATTAGGAAAATTAATGATACTAAAGAATTATTATATGCCATTTCAAAAACACTTTAAAGAGAAACATGTACCCCTAAACTTTTAATATTATTTATATCGCTTATGCTATTATATTTTACTTCGTTATGTAATATTTACGAGTCTTGTAAATAATATTTTTTGTTGATACACACTCCACTTCTCAACACAAGCATATGTTTTCAAGAGAAGCGTAGTACGAAAAAAAAGATATCGTACATTATTATTGTAGTATCCTAGTTAAAAAAATTTAATAAAAAATATGTATATTTTACATATGGGAAAGGAACATTCGACACAGGTCATCATATCTTGTAACTGGAAATAAAATGAACATACACTTACTCAAATGATAAAATGATTATTTTCTCCATATTCAGTGGACATTCACAAGTGTGTCAGCCCGAGCTGTCAGAGACTTTCATTTGATGATTGAAGTTCTCAAGAAAAAATATGCGAAGGGTTATTTTTAATTTATGGGTGAATAATATAATCTTCTTCTTCTTTGAAATAGGCAATCCACCCTTTAAGAGTGATTTTTGAACTTTATTTTATAGAAAAGAGTACAATAATATTATAGAATACCATTGTCGTTCAAAAAATTTGTTATTATATAGATCAAATGTGGCGGGTTAAGGGAAAGAAGATGACACAAGTTAACCGGGAGTTTAAAATTACCATGGAAGAGATTACTGTAAAAAAAACCTGTGATCCGCAATGGACAGGCAAAAAAGAAATGGTCAAGTGTTTCCTTCTCGGCACCACACTCACACATTAGGGAATCTATTAAGTTCAATCTGAATAAATGTGAGGCTACCGGGCAATGTCCGATTATCCTTCTAAAGATATTTGATATTATTATTTTGGAGGCTTTCCTTTTGGCGAACCAGGGGGTGCGGGGAATAGATCTTTAAATTATTTTAAGCCTTATGATTATTTGAATCCATCCATTGTGCACCCCAGATAGAATTCGTACGTTTTTTTACCATATTGAGTCTATCATACATCGAGATATGGAATTGATGGGGGAAAACTCTGAAAAGAGTGGCCTCTTTGGCCAGTTTATCAGCACATTCGTTTCCAACGAATGGCACTTGTTTATTGTTGCTATACAAATTAAATATACATCTTCTGATGGAACAGATTATCTCATTGTCTAGCCAAACTTTCATATTAGCAGAGAGGGATTCAAGAGCTGCTTGCGAGCCGGAGAATATAACAGCCTTATCGACGTTCTGGAGTATGCAGATGTCCAAGGCCACTTGAATAATATAATCACACACCCAAAATTTTATAAAAAACTATCTACAGGTGTAAATATGTGGTACATAGTGGAAAAAGCGAGAAGATCACTGGTTTTAAAAATATTATTAGGTTTTCGCGGCCATTAGAATCTTTTGTGTATAGTTTTTGGGCTAATCTGACGTGTATTATCTGACCTTTGTGGTCAAAAAGATCAGATATACACTGAAAATTAGCCCATAAAACTATACACGGAACATTGGCTCTAGTTTGACACTCGCCGATACATTACTTGCATACCAGATCTTAGTAAATGTTTTATTAAATTACTATTTATCCTATATTGGAGCCTGCATTTTTTAGCGATTATTTGCTTTAGACCACAATAATAATTATAATTTGGTTAACGTGAAAATTTTAATCTAATTCATTAAGTTGTCACATTTTTAATGAGCGGGACGGCATTTCTCTCAACTACAGTAGTGATAAAAATAATAATAATTATTATAGTTATTTATAGTACATAGTTTGGCTTAATTAAAAAAAATTAAAATAATATTGTACCGCATGCTTTATGTCAAATAATGATATTAATTTGCTCAATTTTACGCTCCGTTTCAGATTCAGTCTTACTCAAAATGTTGGTATTATTTTTGGATACAGACTTAAGATAGTACCTAATTAATTATAATATTTATAGTCCTACTAAAGAAATATATAGAGTAGCGGAAGATTGGAAAGAGGTTAGAAAACGCTTCCATATACATATTTAGAAACTAGAAAATTTTATTTTTATTATTATTATTTTTTTTAATTCTGAAATATTCAGTTTTATTAAAAAATAATGTATATTTAGTATTATATTTTATTCATCAGAATATAATGCATTATTTAATCTAGTTATTAATTTCTGATTTCTACAATTATCTATTATTTACCCCTTTTTTATTACTTATTAAGATTTAATACTAATTTTTAGAACTTTTCACGAAGTAGATTAGTTTTAGAAATATTATCTAAGATACTTTTAGTGCAACTACCAACGTATTTGTATTATAAACAAATTGTAGCTACCCCTTTTTTTACCTTATTTTCCCGTTAAACGTTTACTGCTCATCGGTGTCAGCTGAACTTTTCATTTGGCTGAAGGTTGACATTTCCTGAGAACGAACTGATTAATGCCAGTGTCATCGGCTGTCTTCAGTCGAGCCTTCAGTCTAACAAATAATGGGGATAGTTCACGTATTGGAGTTTCGCTGCCCATGTTAATGTGAGCGCAGGCCAGAGGGCCTTGACCGAGCTCTAAAAGCCATACAAGCTTCAGCGAGTATTTTCTGTATTATACATTCACATAACACAAGAATAACATAATTTGTTTATATAATAATAAGAACGTGTCTACATTTTTCAAAGAGTTGTTTGCCGGCACCTGCACACAAATCCTAGTAGGTGATGAATGTTTTGAGTGAGTAGAAGAGTTTGTGTTCCTGGGAAGTATGTTTGATTGAAACGAAAAAGCAGATAAATATATAAAATGGGCAACAGGAAATAAAGCGAATGAAGCTTTGAATAAATTAATAATTAAAACTTGTCAGCCGAAGCGATCCGCATGAGTTTAAAGTAATAATGCATATATATTGTTCAAAGAGTTCTATGCTGGCACGTACATTGAGTAGAAGAGAGTGTGTATAGCTTGGGAAGTATTATATATTTAATACAAATTAAATGTATCAATTAGAAAGATGTACATACAGATAAACTCAATTTACCGAAAAAATATTTTAGCTGCCACCGGGATTTGAACCAGGATCTCTTCCTATCCGGGGAAGTGCATTATCCAATTACATTACGTCAGATTTGTAAATAATCGACAAATTTTCGAACTTATTTGTTGCAGTTATTTCAAATTGATACATCTTACGTTCCATTTATTTGAAAGTCACCTTTTTATTGCGAATACATAATCTTTTTTAAATAATTCAGAGTATCTGTGAATACTATTCTCTGATCTATTTGGTTTGTATGATTGTTATTTTATATACTGAAAATAATTTTACTAAACAGTTTTTATTGATTATCTCGGAAGTAAGTTTGGTGGACAAGTGTCGTTTCTCAAATAAAAAGGGTCAATTATTTTATTCAAAATGTGCGTGCGTGTCATTACTCTATTTCAATTCTCTAGTTATACCTATCATCACGTCTCAGAGTAACACTCTCCCATTTGATATCACTATGCGTTCTTTTCAGCGATGTCTTCCAAATAAATTGTTAGTTTTAAATGAAATTAACATATTATCTCTCATTTACACCTGCCCGCCTTACAATAACTGTAAATTCATTTATAGTTATTATTTCTGAATATGTTAAGTGCGTAATTAATCGTTTGATGTATCAATTTGAAATAACTGCAACAAATAAGTTCGAAAATTTGTCGATTATCTACAAAGCTGACGTAGTGTAATTGGATAATGCACTTCTCCGGATAGGAAGAGATCCTGATTCAAATCACGGTGATAGCTAAAATAATTTTTCGGTAATTTGAGTTAATTTGTATGTATATCTTTCTAATTGATGTATTTAATTTATATTAAATATCACCGAACTACGTTCTGAAAAAAATTACAACTTCGCAAATAATAATGTGTTCTCTTTAAAATATTATACATTTGATTGGAATGGAAAGGCTGCGAAATACTAGTGTATCAAAAAATACAATAATAAATTGAATGCAGTAATTGTAACGGAAACGTTGTTAGACGAGGTATAACTAGGTAAATTGTGTAGTCCTGGCACCAACACTGACATATATAGTCTGGAACTGACCAAAGAGGAACGAAAGTAGACTGAATGCAATGAAAATGAGGTCTCTCAGGCGTATATGTGCCAAATCCATCACAAACTGCCTACTTTAACATAGACGGTAGTCTTGAAAAGTAGCCAGGACAATGCTATACGCATCAGAGGTGGATAACGACTGCATCCCACACAATAAACTAATAAGTGTATAATCTGTTTACTTCTGATTTACAAAAAAATTTATGCCAATAATGGTTTAAAGAGATAAATAAATTATGAACGAGTAAATAATGAATGTAAAGTTGATCGTAGTGTATGAACGGGATGCACGGGATGCTAAATGAGTTAAAGATCAAAAAAACTTGTTCATGTAGATGAAAATGTGTCACAAAATTTAATACTTCACCTGTCGATGAGAGTTACTGTGTCTCTCGAAACTCGAGTAGTGTAAATAAACTTGTTATAATATTGTTTTATTAATATCCATACATTTTTTATTTTACATAATTTACGTCCATCGCTGGTTCTTATTTTTTCACCGTTGTACCAGCCTTTATCAGGCGCTTGATACGATGTCTAGAGCCTTATTTTATTTGAACAGATTTTTTAAAAATAAAACGCCATTCCTTTTCTTCATAAGCTTTTCATTTATTCAAAATTGTAGAAATAAAAAAAAACATGTATTTTCCCCTCCCTTAATTTTCCGTCTAGCTGTATATGTATTCTGTCTCTCTCTTTCACATGTAATTTTATATTCTATCTCCCTCTTTATGAATATGCAATAAGTAAATAATAAGTGCACTCTTTTTGTATTTATGGTTAGTTTTAAATACACTTGAGATAAGCGAAACCGGTTGACATATAATATATTTCGTGGTTTAATACAATGTGATTGTATTTTATTTAATGAAAAACACAACAATAAAATAAAAACATTACACAAAACGCACGTGCTTAGCAGACATATTTATTTTCTATGTTTTTGTACCGTAAATACATAAATCGATACAGATATCTCAATAGTCTAATGCGGACCTTTTTTACAGAAGTATTAAATTGAAATGTTTGAGAAAAAATATCACGCTTAAACGGTTCGAGATGAGAGTGATCAGTGAGTCGAATCTCAGCAGTTGGATATTTTTAAAATCATTATTGACTTCGGCTAACCGTTACCAATCCCCGACTGGCTTCAATGCACAGTGTTATTGTTTTTTTCCAATTAAATTCAATTCAATTGTCGATCGCTTACTCGGCATCACGGATTAAACATTCTTTCGTGTGTCCTCGAGAATCGTTTACCTGCAAGCTATAAATCATTTGCGTTGTAATGAGGTCAAATACATATTTTAATACAGAATACTTTTATTCAGTGCATGCATTAGTAAAATTGTCTCGAAAATTTTTTAACGTTTAAACAAATTTTTTTTTATTAAGTAGATACTTTTTTACTTTCTTCTTATGTTTTATTTTCTGCCAAACCGGTACCGTGATCGATACCCGGTGCTTAAAACACTTTTTTGAAATTCAAAAATATAACGTAAATATATATATATATTTTTTTTAAATAAGGTAGATGGCTCTGTCAAATGATGGAACGATTAAATGTATTGATTTCAAAAAGGTAACATATAGGGTCGAAAAATTGTCGCTAAAAATAATGCCGCTGTAGCTTAGTTGGATAAAGCACCTCCCCCGGTTAGGGAAGAGATCCAGGTTCGAATCCCGGTAGCGCAACAACAATATTTTTCGATAAAATTGATTTTATATGCATATCTTTATAATTAATATATTTAATTCATATTTAAAATCGTAAATAATTTGACTGTTTGTAGTGCGAATTCTACAATAAAGTGCATTCAACTCGTCTATACAGCGGAACCTCTCATACCGAGTAATTTACATAACGAGGAAAACAAATTTTAAAAAAACGGCTCCCTTAACGAGCGACATTTGGCATAACGAGTGACGCGCTTGTTTACCATTCACAAACTGTAAAGAAGCGTAATGTCCAAAAGAGCAGGCTAAATGTGATGTGGAGATCCAACAAGAAGGCTCGGGTGACACGTGACATTTTTACTGATTAGATCAATAAAGTGTTTGATCCTTCTGTGAAAAAATATTTGCTCGAGTGAATCTGCCACTCCATGTCTCGCTTGTTATGGACTACGCACCTGATCATCCTCGAGGCCTATAAGATGACCTCCTTATAGAATTGTATTTCATCAGGATCCAGTTTCTGCCTCCCAATACCACTCCATTATTCAAGCCTGTGGACCATCAGGTTATTTATAACTTTAAGAAACTTTATACTAAAACACTCTTCTAACGTTGTTTTGAGGTGACTGAAGGGACCGATCTCACCCTCAGAGAGTTTTGGAAAGATCACTTCCACATCGTTGCTTGCCACAAGATGATTGACAAGGCGTGGGAAGGGATCACCGAGAGGACCCTCATTTCTGCTTGGAAGAAGCTTTGGTCAGAGAACGTTGTCGAATGTAACTTTGAGCAGTTTGAGACAGTACCTGTGGAGTCTGTAGATTGTATCTTTGGCCAAGGGACTGGAAGTGGATAATAATGACATCGATGAGCTTGTGGAAGAGCACAACCGAGAGCTGACCACCGAAGAGCTTATGAAGTTGAATCGTGTTTCACAGCAAGAAGTTGTGGAGAAGAGTTTGTCAGTGGAAAAGGAGAAGGTAGCAAAGCAACAATCTTCTGACGCAATAAGATAAATAGGAAACTGTTGCGTCGTATATTGAGAACCGTCACCCTAATAGGGTGGTTGCAATGCGCGCTATAAATTTATTCAATGATAATGCTGTCACATTTTCACCAAATTTTGAAGCGTCGGCAAAAACAAATGTCTTTAGACAGCTTTCTAGTAAAAAAAGATTCAGTTATTGTCATAAATAATAATAAGTAATTTTCTTTGAATAAACGTTACAAATAAAAAAATTGAGTATTTTTTCGGCACGGAACGCATTATCATTTATTTCTTCTCTATGAGAGTAGAACTCGTGTTAGAGAAGGAGTATGAATGAGATAATTTATATTTCAGTTAATCTGTGTATATATTTTTTTTACTTCAGATACACATTGATAATAGTCTGTAATTGTTCTAATTGTGATGGGAAGGTTAAAAAATTTGATGCCTTGATAAATATAGTGATTTAGGGTTGCGGTATATTTTAGTTTTGGAATATCAATTTGGTCTCTAAATCTTGTAGACTTCTAATTCGCTTCTAAAGCTTAATTGATTTTTAATTTTTAATATTTGGATTATTGAATTTTTTTTGTGTATGTCTAGTATTTTTGGTACTTTGAAATCTGTGAAAAGTTGTATACTTGGATAGTCTTTTTTTTAGAATATTTTTTATTATCATTTTTTGAGTGTTTTCTAATTGTGACATTGAAGTTTTATATGCTCCTCCCCATCCAATAATGCCGTATTGCAAATGTGACTGTACAAACGCGTAATATATTATTTTCAGATTTGTGACAGGATATTTCCGAGTCTTAAAAAAATGTAGGCAGTTTTCCTTATTTTGTTTGTAAGATTAGTAATATGTTCTTTCCATTTGAGTTTGTTATCGATTATGATTCCTAGGCACTTGATACAGTATTTTTCTTAAATTGATGAACATTGGTCACAAGAGTCTTCTTGAGTACAGGCTTTGGTGTAAGTTTTAATATTAATTTCACTGTTATCTTTTTGTTGAATAGCAAATCGTAGAAAGTATGTTTTATCAGTGTTAATTGATAGTAGGTTATCATCCGTCCACTTTTTTATGGTATTAACATCCTCATTTACAGATATATTAGCGTCAGTCCAAGTTTTTTCATTAATTATTAGTACTGTATCGTCTGCATAAGATATTATTTTACCGTGTAATTTGAGTTTAAATATATAATTAGAGTATAAGATAATAATGGTCCAAGTACTGTACCTTGTGGTATTCCAAAGCCAGATGTTTCAGATGTGCTATAGTGTTCATTTATTTTTACATCATTATTTTATCATCTTAACTTTTCTAAGGCACCATTTTTACATTTAAATTGACGCTATTTTAACATAACATTGTGCAATCGGTGTTCCGAAAATTGTAAACTTCATATTCATATTTAATTTCAAATCATATATTCAAACTGAGAAATAAACGAAAAGGCGTCCTACCGTACGTGCCAAGTGTTAAGTACCCGAGTCACTGGAACACTGGAGTCGGATAAAACCTCGCGTGTCTTTTGACCTGAATTTTCAATTGTGAATTTTTCACGTGTTATGTGAGATGTAACACTGCGGTTGTGCAATCTTGCATTTGTCACAGTCATCATACGAGTGAAAGAAATCAGAAAAGCGCGAAATCGATTAATTCTAGAGTGTTGAATGACGCCATCTACCTATAATATTTTCGGAAAGGAATTTTCTTCTATGACAATAGATTTTTTTACAGCTCATTGTTAAGTACCTACTCACATTCTTAATAAAGAAAGGTATGATTTATCTATGACTCTAGTTTAAACAAATTTATCGTCATTTCAAAATCTTCAACATTTAATGTTTGTGTAGGGGTTAGGGTGATTATTTGAGTCCACATTTGGGGAATGAGATTATCGAAAATACTTGTATGTAATGAATGCTTAGATCAAGTAGATGAGTTTGTGCATTTGGGAAGCATGGTTGATAGAAACGGAAAGACTGGACTGGAAAAAGAGGGTGACTGCAGGAAATAAAGTGAACGGCGTTTTGAATGGAATGGAACTTGTCAACCGAGGCAAGACTAGCGGTTCTCAATGGAGTCCTGGTATCGGAAGTGAGTGAAGAGGAACGAAAGTAGGTTGAATGCAATGGAAACGAGATCACTTAGGCGTATATATGACAAATCCATTTGTGACAGAGTAAAGAATGAATAAATAAGGAAAGAATGTAAAGCTGATCTTAGTATAGGAGCAAGATTATGAAATGATCATTTAGGTGGTTTGGTCATATGGTCATACGGATGAATAAGAAAGATACATGACACAAGTGTTGATGGCATCAGAAATAAAGGACGTCCGCGAAAGATTTGGCATGACCAGGTTAACCAGATGCTGGAAGATGGTCCTGTTAGAAGCCACAATAACTGGCGAGCTTGTATGTGAAGATGTATGAATGTGGATGAGGCGAGAATTGTTTGTCAGGACAGAAAAGTGTGTCGCTCTATCCTCTCTGCCTACCCATGCGGAGAAATGGCGTGTTGGTAAGTAAGTAAGGTTATCGGAATTATTATATTAATTATGCGTATAGTGTGTGGGTATTATGGCAGACTGGAGCAGGTTATGAAGCGAAAATTACTTAGGATTTATTATTAAGCACAGATATACAATTGCCGTACAATGAGCTGATGGAGGTGTTTTCTAGAGATGTATCTGGAAGGCGGCGGCGAGAAGAGTGAGACTCGAGAGCCGGCCTACTATACGGTTGTGGGCGCGTGAATAGATATATTTTGGCACCTGACAATATATCTCTATTCTATGCACCCGATGTCGGTACTAGGTGCGAATTTACGGCCGTTAAGAGCTATGGTTTAACTTGTTTAATCTGAAATATATTCTCCTTCATTTTCTACAATGCTCTTTCATCTTTCTGGTACACTTGCAAAGCCTCTCTTCCAAAATTCACTTAACAACCGTGACGAAAAATACTACTCTAGTAGGTACTGTTCTTACCTCGTCTACAGAATTCATATTTTTTCTATCCGAATGATTTTGAAGACTGCGGATAATCAGGGCACTGTCTGGCGAATATGGTTTCCAAAAAAAGTTAATTTCTAAGACGTGACAGTAAAGAAGGGCACACATTCACTTAATTAGACTATAAAAGTTTGTGAGGAACTCATTGACTCAATTTGCCGACTTTTTCGATGGCACGCAGGTGTCAATGAATGGTTGAATGATCAAATTCAAGCTTCTCTGCTAGTTTTTACACCGTTACTATGAAATTTTGCTCCATCAGGGTTTGCAGGACGTCCTCGTCGAACTCTACAGATCTTCCAAGATGAGGATCGTCTTCTAGGTTGCAGTTTCCGGCTCAGAAATTCTGGAATCACTGTTGATACTGGCTTACGTCTATTGTCCGATCCCCATATACTATATTAATATTACTCGCACTTTCCATTGCTTTGTTGCCTTCGTTGAACTCATAAAGCAAAATATGCCGAATATGCTCCTTTGTCTCTTCCATTATTGCTTTGAAAAAAGAGCTGTTAAAACTGAACTGCACTCTTCAAAACTTACACTAAGAATAAGTTAATACCTACTACCTACTACTACTACAATTTATTATGGAGCGTCTAATGCCTTAACAACGTAACGAGTAGAAGTCATTAAAACATTTTATCTAAATAATAATGGCAATACTGTAACCATTAATGGTGATCGCTATCGTCACACGTTGGAAAACTTCTTGGTGGCTGAATTGGATCTATTGGGCCTGCAACACATGTGGTTTCAACAGGACGTTGCCACTTCACACACAGCCCGAGTTACGCTTGAAATTTTGATAAATGAAACAACATCGGCCTGGAACATAATATTCACCGCGTATATACAAAAATGTTACTGATCAATCATTGTATTACTTACGTTACATAACAAGACGTTTCTTCTGCGTCCCACGTGACCATTAGCCAAATGACTTTGCAAGGTAAATGGTTTTCCGATAGAACGCCGGATTATTTTTCTCAGAGATTTTATTTTCAATCAGCTAAGTATTTTTTGTAATGTCACTCGACGATAAGAAATCTATTTGTGTTTCTCTGTTTTTCTGTTTCTCCTGCCTACTTCTGCAAAAAAAAACGTTATTTATTTTAAGCACCTATCCGCCAAACGCTCAGGTTGTTTTGATGGTATATTTTCACAACGGAGGATTTGATTTAAATATATTAAATATTCCAGTAATCCGATATCGATTGTATTACAACAAACACATAAAATCAACGTTTTAACCAATGATGGCAAACCGTTATGTTACTGTGATTTAACGATGATTGGTATCTAATATTTAACTTCTTAAATTTTTGCTAAATTACTTTGTGGCAACAGATTATATAAGAAAATAATATAATAATAAAATAATATAATTATATAATAAGAAAAAACACTTGCATAAAACCACTATTTATTGATACATCAATATGTTTCAAGATCTATGATCTATTCTTCAGGAAACAGTTAAGAATGCAAGCATAGACAAAAACAAAACTATAAAAATGTCAGTGCCGAGTAACTAATAAATGATGAACTATTGTGAAAACGAATTTAAAAGGTGACTATTTACAAAAAAGGATTTGATTATTTATAATATTTAATTTACTATTGACACTTTTTCTTATTTCTAAGGACCGGTTGTGTAACTATACTATACTATAGTAAAAAATGTTACTAAAGTAATTTTTTTTTGCGAAAACGGGTTGTTTGATCGATAGTAAAAAAATATTAACTTCTCGAAAGTACACCTGTATTAAATTCATTTTACTCTGCGATAAGGTATTTGAGATTTCGTAAAAACAATGTAGATGGCTTTCAAATAATGGAATGACAGATGTATTCATTTAAAAAAGTGTAACATATAGGTTCGGAAATTTGTCATGAAAATACTGGCGCTATAACACAATTGGTAGTGTATTTCCCCGGATTGGAAATAGAGATCCAGGTTCCAATCCCGGTAGCGCAAAAACAATATTTTTCGACAAAATTGATTTTATATGTATATATTTATAATTAATACATTAAATTAGTATTTAAAATATGGTGGACTTTTCACAGCTGTTCCAAAAGTCATGTGACACATTGATACTTTGAAAGATGCAGTATACAACAATTACTTATTTAATATCCCATTATTTTAATAATCAAAGTTTGTCCGATGATGATCTCGTGGTTTAATATACATTATTAGACATAAAACGAAAAAATTTCATCACCAAAGTGAGATGTCGAACGCCTAGGCGAAAAAATCCATAGATAATGCTTAAAATTAAGCATATTATATTTTATGATTATTCGTCACACCTATATCTCCATCTATGCTTTGACAGTAGTAAATTTAATGTATCAACAAGAGGCAAAGGATTTTTACTACGGGCGTTAGTAAAAAGTTACTACTGATCACACAACCGGCCCTAAAATTTTAAATTTATTTAACTGTAAACCTCTAGTAAAAAGTTACTACTTAGCATGTAAAATTTGTAAATCCTTGTTATTGTCAAAATAATGGTTTATTTCCAAAAGTTAATTGGCGAATTCAGAATAGTTATTTCTATAGTACTCCTTAATTCTAATATCAAAGTTTTACCTATATAAAAATGATTGCAATCATTGCAAATTAATTTGTAGACAATCGATTTCTTTTAAATGTCATCTTTATTCTTGTTATTAGTGTAAAAAGCTGGTTGTGTAGAATTTGGGATATTTTTTATTATTAAATTTGACGTATGATTATTTAAAAACACGATATTTCTCCATTGCTTCCCATTAGTATTTTTTTTATTATAGTAAAAATTTACCACTGATTACACACCTCCAGCACCACATTTTAACGGCGTTAAGTTTTATTATTTTTCTCGCTCACAAAATTAATGTTTTTACTTCGTAGATACAGATACAAAAGAACAAGTCACTTAGGAAATTAAAAAAATCATCTAAATTTTTTGTTTAAAACGTTAGCAGTTACAATATATTAAAAAAAATAATAATGTCCGAAACTGAACCCCTGAATCATATATTTCAGGTAGACTGCTGGTAATAAAATTGAAATATTCTAGACTTTTTCACTGCATATTTTTCTCCGGTGACAAATTAATTTTATGTTATTTAATATTTTTCATTTAACGTAACAAATGTTATTTGAAGAACATTCTTTGAATTTTGATCATTATTTTGAAATTTTTTTAAATTTCACGGTTTGTGTAACGCTGAAAAATTATCCGTGAAATTCTTCATAAACAATTTATCAAAATTATTATATTGCACAATTGTGTTCAACTACATCAAGATAATATCGTAATTCTGAGCAATTACATATATAATTTCACGATGTAATGTAATTTAATTGATCGAGTATTAACTATGCTTGCTAATACAGTAGCCGGAATTTAAGTATTAGGAGTAGGTATATTAAAAACATATAATTAAGTTTCTGTAAGTAAATTGCTTACATATTTTGTTTTGGTTTTCACAGGTTTCATAAACAATTAAAATATTTTTTTTTAATGAAAAAAATCAAACCACGGCATCAGAAATATTTTCAAATATCACGTAATAATAGGGTTGCTAATTTGATTCCGATTACAGTTGATCGACAATGAGATACCAAACCAGTTATATAATTTTAAATTAACAAGCAGAGAAAATATCTTCAATTTAATGAGATTTTTTTGAAAATTATGTTGGAGTTGTAATAATAAATTATTAGGAGAAAACATTCTTATTGTGAAGTTGTAATTATTCATTGCATTATTAATGTAGCATAGTTAGATAATGCACCTTCCCCGGTTAGGAAAGAAATCCAGGTTCGAATCCCGGTGGCGCAACAACAATATTTTACGATAAAATTTATATTATATGTATATCTTTCTAATTAATATATTTAATTCATATTTAAAATATCACTGACCTATGTTCTGAATAATTACAACTTCACAATAAGAATGTGTTCTCCTAATAATAAAGTTGTGTCAGTGTTTAATTCAATTTAATAAAAATGAATTGATAATTCTGGCGTCTGCTATCAGATTACTCAAAGGTATTTGAGATTCTGTAAAAATAAGGTCGATGGCTCTTTCAAATAATTGAACGATTAAATGTATTAATATCAAAAAGGTAACATATAGGTTCGAAAATTTGTCGCTAAAAATATTGTCGCTGTAGCATAGTTGGATAATGCACCTTCTCCGGTTAGGAAAGAGATCCAGGTTTGAATCCCGGTGACGCAACAACAATATTTATCGAATAAATTGATTTTATATGTGTGTCTTTCTAATTAATATATTTAATTCATATTTAAAATTAAATATCTAGAAGTGGTAGATAATATATTTTATATTATTAATAAATATTTTTTATTACCATCTATTTTCGTACGTATATGCAACATCCTAATATCTTTTTTGTGTTGTATTTAATTTGAATAAATAAATAATATATTCTCATTCATATGTACAATGATAAATAATGTCTGACGGGCTGCCGTATTATTCCTACAAATTAATTTGTTTACAGAGTCTGCCTTGAGACTACTGATGGTAAATCGTTATTTTCGAACCCATATGTTACACTTTCTTCAAATTAATACATCTACCGTTCTATTATTTGAAAGCCATCTACTTTGTTTTTACGGAATCTCAAATACCTTTGAGTAAACCGATAGCAGACGTAGATTGGGTTCGAAAATTTGTCGTCAAAAGTACTGTCGCTATTGCATAGTTGGATAATGGACCTTCCACGGTTTGCATCCCGGTAGCAACAATAATATTTTTCGATACAATTGATTTCATATGTATATCTTTCTACATTTAATTAATATATAAAATATCACAGACCTATGTTGTGAATAATTACAACTTCACAATAAGAATGTGTTCTCCTTAATCAGATATTTAATTGTTTGGTGTTTAGTTTCTAGTGTGCCCGTGATTGTTTGAAGAATAACAAGTACTTAATCAGTTGCCAATTTTCGTTACAATCAAATAAAATCGCAGTCACAATCATTAAGACGGATGTCCACCTAATAAGGCGGACACATGGCGTATCTAAATAGATATTAGGTTACGTACACAATATTATACATGTTGACATTTATTAAATACACTCGGTCTATGCGTATAAATATCTTTGTTTACTTATTATATTTTCATAAAAGAATAATAATATGTGAGTCGAGTTTCAAAGACCCGAGTGTATTTATTTCCTGCTAAAATGGAATTATATATCATCATAGTTGGTATGTATGTATAACATAACAACAGTAGGCAGAAATTTTTCAAAACATTAATTGTAATTTGTGATAGTCCTATTCTAATGGCAAGGGTGTACTAAACTAAGTTACACCAACGTAGATAATTTCCGGCTTCATTTGTATGCTCGAGGGACGTATCTGTTTGTTCTCTGAAATCTGGACTTATTCATTTTATTCAGGGCCTCTTTTTGGCCCAACATCTAAGGCCCGACTGAGACAGATTAGAATAATAAAAAGATTTTTATTCATAACCTTCAATAAATTAAAACACGCCTCTGATCTCAAAGCGAAATGTTTATAGAACAGTAATGTCGATGCAATAATTGATTACTTCGCCGTTAACGCTGTTCTTGAATGATACCAAAGCTATTTCTTCGGCTTTTTTATACCTCTCCTCATATTTTTCCTCGGGATCAATGACCGACACTAAAATGTTAATACCCACGTAGACCGTACTGTATCTCAAGATAATTGTTGACCATTCCAGATGTTAGTTTTTTACAATATTCTTAGCATTTCAACGGCATTCACATTTTTAAAGACACTCTTCCATTTTTACAATTAAGTTTCTTGGTAGCACAGTAGAACGATGTCTTAAAATTGCTGAAGTGAGTTTATTTTTATGGATTAATTGTTTTATTTAATGAATTATATTTGATCATGTTATTTTTACCAAAAATACAAAAAAAATGTAAAGCTTAATTTAAAATTTTATATTTGAACACGTCATTTTTCCCAATTATTCAAGAAGTATTATGAGATACTAGGTAATGTAACAATTAACCATATTTAATTTTAAATACAAAGATAACGTAGGACTATAAACAGTTTATGTGTAAAGCGCCCGCGAGGTGAAATTTTTTACGAAAATGGCGCTATTAAAATTATCCAATATTATTACTATATGTGTATTTTTTTTTTCCCGGAGCCTAGATTTGATGGTCATATCAAGGGTCCTTATTCTCTAAACCCGGCTCTGGTTTTAGCTGGAGTATTTATTAGGGAGACCTGCTAAGGTCGTTGACTTCCCAGGAATAAGATATATTTTTTTGCCGATTACCGACTCGAAATTTATTCTTCGGCTCGATAAGGTCAACTTTTGCGTTTTACCCATTCTTTCGCCTTATTTCTTTTTAAGACTGGGTTTTTTAACATGTTTCCCGTCACGTATACATTTAGTAGCTTTTCCTTATGATATCTGCCTGAGAGATTCTGAATCCATGTCTCCTATGTCAAACGCAAAATTAACACTAAACATTAAACCTTTGGAAAGAAATAATTTATTTAGTGTACTCTGGAGTTACACTATATGCTTGATTGTTATACCTATCATTATGTAATATATTGTAAAATAAAAAATAAATAAATAATAAGTGCGATACTGTGTATGAGCCGAAACATTAAAAACACTTATTTGATTCCGATCTCCGTTACTTGTTCAAAGACTCACTAACTGGCTTATTCAAATTTCAGAACGGATGAATAGATTTCTTGTAATGGGCTTATCAATACCGCTAACGAATCACTCTCCATAACAGCTGTAAACAATTTTTTGTCCTTAATGAACAATTCTACATTTTCATTACATTTACTCATACAAAACTTAATTTTTTATAACTCGTATTTTCAAAAATACTTAAATAAACCGATCAAGTTCTCATTGCACTGAGTTGACTCTAATCATATTATTAATATAAAAGGAATTATTAAAAATATTAAATTATTCACTCTAACCAACTTCGTTCATGGCACTATCTAAACAAAATGCATTCATTGCAGCGGTGCAGTCAATTTAAATATTAATTCATGTACCGTTTTACACAAGGCGATGCACTCTGTGATAACACAATGATTGCATTGTCGATCCGAGATGAGGCTGCGAATTACAGGGATAAGATGACAATCTGCTTACGCAACGCACTGCGGCAAATTGCGCCAGCTACCATCAGCGCGGCAGTCGCTCGTGGGGTGCATTCACCGTCACCTCTGGTCCAGGGTGACTGCAAACAACGAGCGAGCAACCGCGATGACAAAAACTCGTCTAAGCGCATCAGTGCTGCGCGAGTAAAACTGAGCGCTTTGCAACGTGACGAAGCGCAGTCAAGTGCGTCGCAGTGGACGCGCACTGAAAATTGCGATTTCGGAAAATATTTTTTTAATTTGCTAAAAAACATATAATTATAATTGCCTATAAAAATATTCCATCAACCGCATCAGGTCGTTGGAGCGGAGCCTATGAGATTCGGCACTGAGCGAGAGCGTTGACATGCAAACAACCAATCACGTTGTTGACGTATATGTTACAGTGAATGTGTATTCCCAGTGAAGTTATATTTTTACTGGCGTTTTAGCCAAATCATATCTGAACACATTTTTACTGAATGATATATATTTCTACTAGCGAAAATATACTTTAACTGATAAGCGCTAGTGAAATTATATGCTGCTCTAAACTGTTAATTTGACATTTGTGAAATGTCCATTAGCGTGTTTTTGTTTTCGCTTAAAGTACGTCTTTATGTCGATTAAAATAATAAAAAAATATTTTATCAGAGTTATGATGATCAGTCTAGTTATCAAAATAGTGCTTATTTTCGATAAAAATTGTATTTAAACATTTTTGAATCAATACATGTACAATACAATTTTACCAATTTGCTTTAAAATAAAAGGTCTAAAACTAATACTAATATAAACAATACTAATCATAATAAGTTGTCGGGCGATACATCACCAGCTAAGATTAAAATGTTCCGACGTCAGATGGCATCAATGATGAAAACACAAAGCATGCGCGGCGTATACCGGATCGTCCGTTTCTGAACAAATATAGTTTCACTGATATTGAGCAGTGAAATTGTAAATCAATTGTTTTATACATTTACATACAGTAAAAATATAACTTCACTAGTGATACACAATCACTGTAACATATACATACTGAACTCATTCATAATGGTGACAAACGACCACAACGTGATACCTTAGGCCCTAAATTCGATTAGCTGACTCGATCTTGTGAAAGTGTATGTGAAAGAATCTTTTCTATTCGCAGATGTTTAAGACAAATCTCCATACACTAATACGGGTGCACGAAAGTGTATACAGGGAGGCCCAAAAAAGTAAGAACATCTCGTAACACATAATCGTAACATAATATAATTAACTACAATTCTTATTGTAATTTTTTTTCACAATATTTAGCTAATCAGAAATCATCAAAACACCCCATAGTGCATAATCTACTGGGTTTAAATCTAGACTGTTCGGTGGCCACGTGCCTGGCTCGATGAAATTAACATTCTCACGACGAAGAGAGTTGATTGTATTTCTGGCTGTGTGAGATGGAGCTCCGTCCTGCTGTAATATTTAGCTATTTGAAACTCTTTGATCATTTTTCTAGCACCCCAACGTTTTTCAATTCGCAAATTTTTGATCAGAATACGGTCTTCTGCAGTGATTTTTATCATTATGGGTAACAATTTGAAAAAAAAAACAAATATGAACAATGGTAAAATTAATAATCAAAGATGGCGACCGGAAATTGTTGAAATAAAACGTAATATAGGTAAATAGGTAAGTAAGTAAAAAAACTATTTAAGCTATTGTTGATATAGTTAAACTAATTTTGATGTAATTATATCACACCTTCTTTTGGGCCATGCTGTATATGTATGTCAGCGAGTTTGTGGGTAAGCCATTAACGTCTTCTTAAAGCTTTTTACAACTGAGGTTTGCAAATACCGTTAAAATAAAATTTAATTAGAACATAACATAGTTTTAAATGGTGATTGATATAATTTATTTGCAAACTAATATATTTATATTTGGAATCCGTCGTTCAGACCATGTCAACATACATTGGGTAGGTACATTAACATTCATAACATTAGGTACATTTCAGAGAGCGGCATGATGATTGCATAAGGTGACATTGTCCTTTGATGGTGTCACGGGCCTCTCTCTTGCCCTTCCTCGATCTAACTCGGTGATAAATTAAGTCATTTAATCGAAATACATCACCCGTCTACGAGGGGTATTGTGAAAGATTGAAATCTTGCCAGTTAGAAAATTGTGCGAGTTTCCGGTACATTAAGATGTAAGGCGCGGATTTGATGAATAAAATGTAGTTTTAAAACAATAGGTATCATCTTAATACCTGTAACATCATAATCAATAGTGGTTGGTGTAAACGTGCCTGTCGATTCAATGATTAAAAGTTTGATACCCGCCCCTGGCCATAGCCACGAGTTGATTGTATTTTCTTAGCCAAGATATTTAGATCTAGTTTAAAAATACGCAATAATAACATTTGAAATTAAATGTATCATTTTAATTATTCACTATTTTTATATTTCTTGTTTAATATCCAAGCTTAATAGATGCTGTGCTATATAGAAAATGTGACACAGTTCCACGGTGGGATAGTTACCTCTGATCATTTGAGTTGTTTAGTTCCAAAACCCGCTCTAAAGGGTATATGTATCTACTTCATTTCGTTAACTCGTTAAAAACTATTATAATTATTGAGATTGCCGTGCAATTTGAAATTTATTCTAATATTCAATAAAATGAAGAGGAATTTGAACTTTGAATCCCATAGTCAGGTACTAACCATCTGAAGCAATTAAGGCAAAACGCTAGGGCGACAGTTTTACTGCAGTAATATTAATGCAATTAAAAAAATAACAAATTTTTGAAGAAAACACCTGAAAACAATTAGATATGTATGAACACAAAACAATGAAATACTCGAGAAATTCTATTTAATTAGTGCTCTGGAGTTTAAAATTGATGTATTTTAGTCACAATTTTTTTAAACATATCAGTATTAAAACAAAATGATACAATATATTATAAAAGACAAATCTCGATTGACAGCAGGTTTTGTAACTGAGCGACTTTTTTTTTTCACTGAGTAAATAAAATCTATACATTTTAATCAAATTTCCACTGATGTTAGAAAATAATAATTTCGAAACACTTCGAAAAACTCGAATCAGATATAGGGATTGCAATGATTTGGTAAATAAATATTTTTATTACTACGTATATCATACATATTCAAGCAAATAAGGCTTCGTAGGCGTTGGATATAGGTTTTTGCGGAGTTGTACAGATTCCGCACTGCGGCACTCTGCAATAAATATAACACAAAATGCATTATTCACAGGATGGATACATTGTTTAGAACTTTTTTTATATGTCGTATTCATTTAATAAAATACATTTTATATAATTACACAAATAAGGATAAATGTATACCATATTTATTATCGATCGCCACGAAATTTTCAAATGACAATAATAAAATATAGTGGGAGTCACTTAACATGAAACTACGAGGACCAAAATATTTTGTCATGTTAAAAGAAATGATAGGTGTCGGTCTAGTTAGTAGAAATTTAAGTCGTAAAGTTAGAAACAGTAACCAATTCGTAGGTTATCCGGGTAATGTTTAAAATTATAAGCCTGGTGTGTGGCAAGCGGCATCGTTGATTATTATCAGTTGTTGGCATAATCAACAGAAAGTTGAGTTATAAAATCGTAAACAGTATACAGTTTGGTGGCAACGTGGCGGCTAGTATATTATTTTTTTCTTTTATGTCGCTAAATATTTTCATAATAAGCATTTTTTGTTTCATGTTAAAAGAAAATAAAGCAGGGATCAGAATATTTTTTCGTGTTAAGTAACCGATTCTTAATATTGATCGTTTTCATGTTAAACGTTTTCCACGGTACAATATTAGTTAAAAACCATGCGTTTTCTAAATAACAATAATGTGAATAAATGTCGCTACTTTCAAGATTATTACGAATTTGGGAATGATTTGAATTAAATTAAATACATAGTTCTAATTTCCTATGAGGTTAAATACAAATATCAATGTCTCAATCTATAAATAAAGTAAGTTCTACACGAAATATTATCTAAATAAATTATTGCGGAAAATAACGCTATAAAAATAATGTGTTTTTTCACGTGTATCCAGTAAAGTTCAACCGAAGCTACGGCTTCGGCTTCGGCCACCTTCGGCCAAAAAATACACCGTCGGCTGCACATTCGGATTCAGCTAAAATATGCCGAAGGTTTGGCCGAAGCCGAAGGTTCGTATTTAGCCGCCGAAAACGCACGAACTAATGAAGTAAAATTCAGTTTATCGTTTCTGGAAAACTGCAATATATTTATTTAATGTATGTATTAACAATTATTATCAACACCATAACGCAGAAAACTAAGTAACAGTGTAGAATTTGCATTGTTATGCATACTTTCTAGTCGGTGTTTTAAAATTTCTAAGTACGATTGAACTTTCGGCTTCGGCTTCGGCCAAAAAATAACTTTCGGTCGGACGCTAGTATCCAGTGGGTACCTACTACCCACCAAGGAAAACATTTACCGTTTTTATGTATTACAAAGACATATAATATATTAAATAAATGTTATATCAAATATTAGAACAAGTTTATTATAGTTATTTTAAATGTATTAATCTGAGAATAAAACACATTACGCATTTAAATAAATCAAAAATTTCATTAGATAAGATTGACTTATTCGAATCTGTCAGAATATTTTTCTCTCTGTGTACAGTTACTAGAAGCTTAAGAGTTAGCTATGTTGAAGTTGTTACAATTTTATGCAGAGTCCTCTGTGAGCATTACGTGCAAGCTTTTACGCTGTAAAGAAAATAAATAAGTAACCAATGTAATGAGTGTCCATTTTGAACAATAGATGTCAGTAATATATGTTTTAACCTTATATAATAGACAATTTTTTTTAAATACGTTGGCGTTGGGCGTGTATAATATTACTGTATGAAAATCATGGAAAATTGGATCATTAGAATTATTATTTTTATGCTTGTTTGCAGCATAAATTTTAACATCAAAACAGAATACAAGTAAATGAATTATAGACGAATTTTTATTTTTGAAATATTTTCTAATTATATATAATGAAATATTGAATTTATTTAGCGGGGAAATATAAATTGGCAGTATTAAAATAATTGAGAATTGATTTTCTAAAAAATTTACTTAACTGCACAATTTTTAGTAATCAAAGAACTTTAAATTCAAATGAACTCAAATCTTATCTTATCAAAATGTATTTAGACGTTTTACCTGAATGCAGGGGTGGGCCGCCAATATGTATTAACAAGGCGCTTTGTCTTAGAGAAAGGGAGAAATATTTAATGAGAAATTTGAAAAAGGCAAAGCAGTCTTATGTTCCATAATTCTTTTTTGATACTTGCCCTGTTATTGAACATAAGCAATCATAGTTGCGGTCATTATTTTGTTACTTGCCCTGTTATTGAACGTTAGCAATCATAGTTGCGGTCATTATTTTATTACTTGCCCTGTTACTGAACGTTAGCAATCATAGTTGCGGTCATTATTTTGTTACTTGCCCTATTACTGAACGTTAGCAATCATAGTTGCGGTCATTATTTTGTTACTTGCCCTGTTACTGAACGTTAGCAATCATAGTTGCGGTCATTATTTTGTTACTTACCCTGTTACTGAACGTTAGCAATCATAGTTGCGGTCATTATTTTGTTCGCTGCAGCTCAAAATAGTTGAACTGTGGATTTTCCAAACCATTGCTTTATATTGTTTAGCCATGATTTTCTTTATCTTCTAGGGCTTTAATCATCTGCTCGCAATTTTGAATTGAATTATGAGATGCTGGATATAGCATTTTTCTGGATGACTTATGATATTATGGCCAAAATATGGCATTTTCCTATCCACTCGTTTAAACATTAAAGCAGGAATTGTGTTTGGCGAAACATCTGAGATGCTATAAACAAATCTACAAATAGAATCACTGTATGAATATTAATTAGACCAAGATGATGATACACCAGGAAAACCTACTATCGATTGAAGTTGGCAAAAAGCAAATTGAATATGTCAACGAGTACATGTCACCTTATGGACCTTGGCCAAGTCATTATATTCAACAAAGGCATACAGATATTAGAAAACAAGATCTGAATAACAATTGCCTGGGAAAGCTTCAGAAACCTTAAGATTGTCTGTCTTAAAAATATAATGTAAAAATGAATACATAATACACAACATGGACTAAAGAGCCATGGCGATTTTGCTACGCGAAAGAAAGACAAATGAGTGGATACATAACTGAACTTGAAGTTGAAACAGTACATGGGTCGACAAGGCTGAAATAAGAGTGAGCTGGACATCTGATGATATAACGCATGTGCTAAAAACATGACTGATTGGAGACTTCGAACCTGAAAGCGAAATGTTGACATGCCATATGCCAGTTGGACTAATGATATACAAGCAATAGCAGGCAGACAGTGGACCTCTGCTAAGCAGCTTAATTGCATTGTGTCAATTAATATTTTACTCTAGGCTGCACAACAAACGCTATGGACCGGAATAGGTGGTAACAGATCATCCAATCCACAAGATCCATTATCTCAAAATACTAAAACTGAAGAGAAGAAGTTGCATTTAGTTGGGCTGATGTTACATAAACAACTGTTGCCTTGACATATGACATATTATACTACAATATTAGGACTTTTTAAGCGTACATCTTGGGAACATTACAAATTATAATACTAGAGGATTTGGATACATTTCACAAACAAAATCAAGAATTAAAATCGTCTTTACAATGTAACAATTAAAATATTCATTTAAATGTTGAATTGATGGAAATCAGACTTCTTCAAATTTTATTGGCATCTTTGACATAACCAGGACATTTAACGATTAATAAGGTAAAATGAAGTAAAAATAATTAAAATTAATACTAATGCATATTTTTCATTCACTTTATTTTCTAACACATCAATTATACATTGAGATATACACAAAAAATGTTTTAAATATAAATTACTTCAGTTAAGGTACACGCGCTTTTTACAATTCATTCGGAATAATCATGAATTTAAAAAAATAACTACATAGGTACAACATTGACACTAAATTTACACGAAATGCGACAAAATACATTTAGATTTATCTCAATGATTACAAACTCATTTATTAATTAAAATTAATTAAATGCAAAATATACATATTAATGAAATAAGTAGCTGTACTGATAATATTATTAAATACTATAAATTAATCTCCAGACTGGATGAGATCTGTGCATGACTTCGCCTTTGCAGTTCTGAAACATAAAAAGAAAACCTCATTAATGATGGAAGGGTAGATGAAGCGCATTATAATATATTTTCCAATAGAGTGAACAAAATTGTGCATACTACATACTAAGTACTCATACATAATACATTGTATTGTACATAATACAATTATGAAAAATGTTTAATTTTCTTATTGCATTCAAATAGAATAGTTAATTAATCTTCTAGCACATTGCCTTTTGTATCAACTAGTAATTTGACTTCTTAATGTAATTTTCAATGAGTTGGCCTATTATATTAACAGAATACACAATATAGTTACACTTTTAATTAATATTATTGATTATAGACTATTATATGTATACTTTCTTAGGTTTCGGTTTGGGAAATAATAAAATTTATTTATGAACATTTGAATATTGTATATTACAACTACTGTTGATGATGTATGTTTTAAAGTAAACATTTATTTCATATTTGAAAATAAAACTACTCGATTAATTCAAGTTAATTAATAAAGTACAATATAAAACAAGCGCTTTATTTTCACATTTCACAACGAAATGGATTGAAATCTAACTGGAAATACTATGATCGGCATACAAGACTATAACATTTTTTTTTACAGGCTCAGTCAATGAGAGGCAATTAATTATGTTTGGTGACATGTTTTTACCCATATATTCACACGAATAAGGCATATCTACATATTTCAAAGTTCGTTGGGTTCAGAAATTGAAGTTTAGATGCAGTGCACCGAAGACTGATCATATCATTCATTATGTTAGGTTGATTATTGACTTACGTGTCCTTAATTTTAGACCTCCGACATACATGCAGGGCCACAGAACCTGATCGGATCCCCTTAAACAGCGCCACAGCTTCACTGTGGGCCAAGTCGTGACACACTATCCCGTTAACAGCCAGAACTTCATCACCTGAAATATTTAGTGAGTTAATGGTTTATCAATTGACATACATAAATTAAATAATCTAATAACTTTTACATTTCAAGACCCATTTTTACATAAAAAACAGATTAATTTCTAAAAATCTGTATTTGTTGTTTTAAATGAAGTGGTCCCAAAACTAAAGATAAACATTATTTTATGTATACATAAACATACATATTTCACATAAATAACATATGTTATGATATTCATAAAGTACGAAGTGTAAGAACCCTCAAACTTATTAAACATATTTTCTGACAGAATATTTAGATCTAAAGAAAAGAATCTGTAATATGATTCTACATAATATACATACTATAAATAATTTTCTTTATTATACATTTTTAATATTGGTTACTTAAAACCACAATTTTTATATTAGATTTTTTTTTTTTAAACAGGGGGAGTGGGTTGTGATGTTTACATATCAATAAACAAATTTGTTAATTATTTAAAGAAATAAATAATGTGCAAAATAAGAGTTTTGAAATAAAAATTTTAGGACCCATTTTGATATTATTTTGGTATTTTCCTGGTCACGAACAATTTTATGAAAACAAACTATCGAAATCAAAAAAAAAATTATGTGACTCTTTTACTTAATGCACAAATACCCAAGAGCAAATGATTATTTTTAAAACGACTACATTAAAAAAATAGGTAATGATTTTTACAATTATAAATCGAAGTTACATTTTCATTTAATTCTGTAAAATAAAACACGGTATAAATTAAGCCATAAAGATTATTATTTACAGAGAGATAACAATACAAATTCATTGAATAATAATATAATAAAATGTTGATAAATAGTACGTTAAATGACTGATAAAGTAAATGAGTTTATTAACCCCATCATATGGATAATTAAATGAATAAATGTTTGTTTACCTGCTCTCAACCTTCCATCATCAGCGGCCTGACCGTTGGGGAGGATGCTCTTGATGAATATACCGAGTGCTCCCCTGGGCGAGTCCCTGCCCCCGACGATGGTGAACCCGAGAGATTTCTTCCCGGGACCCTTCTCGAAGATGACCGTGTGGAAGGTGCACACAGCTGATCTCGGCCGGCGCGGTAGCGTGCAGAAATTCGCGGCAGATATGCAAGATTTATCTTCCTTGGCTTGTTCCGCGTCCTTGGAGATGGTTATCTTTCTGAAGACCTTTCCCGGGGTGTCGGGCACGTCTATGTCCATAGTCTCGGACGCGCAGCTCAGACTGAGCCCCTCGTTCACGGCGCTCCCTCTGGCGACCCCGCCATAACTGACGACTTGCCTGCGCAGCATTTTATTATTCATACTGCTATAGTTGCTGTTATTATTCTTCTGGAAATGATTACGCTTTTTAGATAAGGGGCTCGGGCTGCACTCGGACGAGTCGTCCGTTGATAAACCCGCGCTCTTCGGTGTCGCGCTCGGAGCTGGCGCATCGCCGCTCGACTTCTCGTCCGTCTCGACGTCAGACTTGCAATCCAACTGACTGAACGCCGGACATATGCTCGGCGGCATGGACAGTCTGTTCAGTTTCGGAGTGCTCTGTGCTTGAATCATTATATCGTTTCTGTTCGCGTATATATTTTCGTGCTGTCCGTTTACGAATGTATTTTCGTAGTCAACGGGGCTTTCTTTCATTTTTAGATTGTTTTTGTACTTTGCTTTCATCGAAGATTTTCTACTCGTCGCAGGGCTCGACGTTTTTTCGTGATATCTGCAAATAACGAGGTCTATTTCGGACGTTCCCCCGCGCAGCGTTTCTCGCGCTTCTGCCATCGTCAGACCCCGCAGCCTCCGTCCGTTTACATTCAGTATCTCGTCGCCGATCTTCAGAGTACTTTCTCTGTAACAATGGGAAAAAATTAATACACGATAAATTTAATTTTTCAAAGAAAATTTATAACTTAATATGATCCTTAATATGAAGCATTAAACAATTAAAATATTTTATGAGGGCCGAAGTAATTAACACTACACTCAAAATTTGTCGCCTTCTTGTTTCCTATGTTTCCTATCGGGATTTTATTATATTTATACATATTAAAAACTTAATATTGTACTCACTTATCGGCTAGTCCAGACGGCACCACATGAGCGACCAAATATCCCACATTTCCTTGATCAGCTAGCTTTGTCTTAGCGATGAAGATGCCGAGTTCGTCCAAAGGGTCATTCCTGACTATTCGAACAACTTTAAACTCAGATTGAAGTCTATCTCCTTTTGCTCCTTTTCCGGTCTTTCTGCAAGGAGGAATGGGAGGAATGCCGCAGTCCACCGCGTCTGGAGGTCGCTGTCGCCTTTTTTGCTGTTCCGTGAGCGCCAAAATTTTCTCCGGCGTATCTTGGACACCGCGCGGTATTCTGCGAAGAATTTCTTTTCGATCTAATGACAATGCTCTCTGCGCGTGTCTGGTCATATTTGGTTTCCGTTCAAAAGGCTCGCATTCCTCGGGGTAATTTTGCACTCCAGGAATTTTATGCGAATTACTTTGGTCTCCTGAAACGCTTCGAATGTGCGAGGGTACTCCGAAATGCGATGATGAACTTTCACAGCGCGAAGGATTTCTATCACTGTCGAAGATGGACGAGGTTGCCGATTCGTTCACCAGAATACCTGAATCGGCGTCTTCCGAATCCTTGATCAGAGCTTCTTCCTCTCCAAAAGAATTATTAATAATATCATCTTGATAAATGGGATTGTGGCTTTTTTGAAATTCATCTAGGCCTGGTAATGCACCGTACGAGAAACTGCGCAGTTTCGCCTTCACGCCATTTCGATTTTTTTTACGTTTTTCAACACTGGGCGTGCTCACCGACTCATTGACGGGTACATCGGTAGGTGGATTATTTTTGTACAATTTAGCGAGGAATCTGTTGGTGGATGATTTGAGGTATCTGTCTGACATGGCCCTCAGTTTGGCGGCGAGACAGGAGCTAGGGCCGATGGTATCTTTGTCTATTTTTACTCTAATTCTCTCTCCCCTTCTCCGAACTTTGGAATCAATTAATCTAATATCACCTATTTTTGGCGTCAATTCATGGTCGTCATCGTAAATTTGATCACTGGATTTGGACAATGCAGTTTTAACTTTTGGGATTAAATGTTCTTCCGGTGCGTGATCAGAGCTTGCGCTGTAACACCTCACGTCCGCCGCTCTGCGCTCTAGATTTTTGGTAGATCTTCTTTTGACGCCGGTATTTAAATTGTCACTACTATTAAGAGAGGTGAAAACATCATCATTATCATCTATTTTAATATCCGATGTTTTCTTATTCCAGAGGCTCTGTCTCAGATATTTATTATAATTGTACGGATCTCTGCTGAAGTGGAAATTCTCCGGCTCATCTAAGTGCGTGGTGTTGAGACCGAAAGAGCTGCATTCGCTGCCTGACGTGGAGGTGGAATCTTCGTGGGGCACGGAAGAAGTGGCTTTGAAACAGGAGAGCCGCGTGTGCTTGACTTTATCGAGCAAAGGGTTGCGTTTCTCCCTGGAGTAGATGTGTTCTTTTTCTAAGGAACCGCAGCGGTCCCTGTGCAGGGTCGGCGTGAGGTGTCTCGGAGGAGAATTCCCGGGGGTGTGCAGCGAGATCTTCCTCCCGTGGGGGGAAAGGTATCGCGGGCATCTCTGGGAAGGCTTCTCGATTATAATGATTTGTTCCGACAGATTGTAGAGGTTCGTTTCTTGAGAACTTCCACTGCTCTTGCGGTGATGTGTCCATCTGACCGGCGACATATCTGTAATGTAAAAGGTGCTCTCTTAGTTTGGTACTTCATAAATAAACAAAAATAATCGGCCTTTAAACAAAAAGCTCAATTAAAGACAGACAAATATTATTTTAATGTTAATGCATCTAATGATTCAGTTAGGTTATTCCAAAAATAATGGCCGACATTAATATTATATCATTTTATAGTTATGAATCTGCTGTATTTATTTATCGTATCAAGTATTGAATTTCCATTACTTTAATTCTTCAGAAATTGGATTTAAAAAAAGCAACCGGTACAAATGAATCGAAGAGGATCCTTCGTACTTCTCGACAACATCCATCTTTTTAAGCATCTCGATAACGGCAAAAAATTCAATGACAGAGGAGTGGCAGAAGACGCCTTTAAAGAATTTTGTCCGCTTGAGTTTTATCCCACAGGCTTTATTTTTGTAATTCATTGGCAATACTGCGCCAAATGAAATGATTGTTGATTTAATTAATAAATTTTATAAATAAATATGAATTAAATATATCAATTAGAAAGATATACATATAAAATCAATTTATCGAAAAATATTGTTGTTGCGCTACTGGGATTCGAACCTGGATCTCTTTCCTAACCGGGGAAGGTGCATTATCCAACTATGCTACAGCGACAATATTTTTAGCGACAATTTTCGAACCTATATGTTACCTTTTTTTGATATTAATACATTTATTATTTAATTATTTGAATGAGTCATCTACCTTATTTTAATATTAATAAATTTTATATTTATGGTCAAAATCGGTCATTATTTTCGTAACAATTTTTTGTTCACATTACTTTTCAAATATATATATGTTTGATGAGTTGTCGAACTTGCACAGTCCGATTGTTAAGATGATAATGAGGAATACAAAAAAAAAAATGAAACTTGATGTGGAATCAGAATAAATACTTACAATACGCACACTTCATAATGATCTCTGACGTAAGAACACGGTTCTTAATATTAATTAAACACTTTTTTAAGTCCTTCATGGATGACTTTATACGAGCGCGCTTAGACACCGACTGAAGGAAGAATTATTATAAAATATCTTTAAATTCGTCGAATGCTGACAATTGTGGTCCGCAGTTAGCGATGAACGCGTGACAGACTACATGCTATTAAATTAGAGCTTATATAAAGCGGTCTTAAGACTCATAATCGTTTGCTGATTTGATTTTATTCGAACATAAACCGAATATAGAAGTGTTTAAAATTACAAGACAGGAAATATGAATGGATCTACGTGCGCGCAGGATGTGCTGTGCGGCGATCTGCGTCGGCAAACCGTGATTCATTCCATTGATAAGCAAACATGTCGTAAAATAAACAATAAATAGATGTATAAAATACACATGTTACTTTATTTACTTTGGAAGATGGGAGCCAAACCGATCATTAACTCCGTTAGCGGAAGATTGCAGCTTTAGCCTTTAATGAGAGTTTAAAAATAAAGAGATTAAAGTTAAAACCACACCATAACACCACTGCACACATTCTCGTATATATTATACGAGAATAATATACATATAAGCTCTCACCCTTAAATCTAATATAAACATCAAACTTAACTAAATATATAGGGTGTCCAAGAGATAACAGTCTAAGCGGAGACTTTGGAACTTTTGTGATTTTCAAGTAATTTGCAACCTGTTTTTACAAAAGTGAGCACCATATCCACAATAAATATTCTACCTATCGTGGTGAAATTTGATTCATGGGTGATGTGACAGTGTAGCTATATGGAACTCAGTGGTTTGCTAGCGATGTCTTCTAGCCGTAGGCTCCGTTTGGAGTACTATATTGGTAGATATGTCTGTAGAACCATTAATAATGGTTAACCATAGTAATGTTTCAGTTTTTTTTTTAAATATAATATTACACCTATTTAAAGAGAAGAAAACATTTGTGTTTATAATTATATATGCATAATTTTCCTAGGTTCGTATGTATCGCATAGCAAACATAAAAAAAAACATAATATATATTCAGTCGCACAGCAACTTGTTTGTTTATGTTGTCATGCAGCATAAAACAAACCAGATTTATTGTCACGTGAAAGTGTATGGTTATTGTGTCAAACAAAGGAAACTATTCTGGTAATATTTAAAAAAACTATGATTATATACATATTATTTTTATGCCATTACACTATCGGAAGATACTTTTCTTATACACTTGAGACCTTCTTTCAGAAAAGTAAAAATTATATTTCCAATTTTAATTTCATATTTTCCTTCATTGTTTTGAAAATACTTTCAGTACTGCTACTATTTATTTATTAAATCACACCATTAAGTGAGATAGCGAAATGACAGATATTGAAACTGATATGAGAATTTACTTTATATATTCTGTATAATTATTTTTACAAATATTGTGTTAATTTGTTGATTCTATTATATATCGTGTTGCTTACAAAGTTAAAGAAAGTCATAGGACACAATTTAATTTTATTTAAGTTACAGGTTAGTGATATTGTTGATACATGTATTAGGCAATATACATAATTGTTTCAGTTATGTATTTTTTTTAAATACGTTTACATTAACGAGCTGCCATTGAATTAACAAATGGAATTCTTGATGTAGTATAATTATTATGATGGAAGTTTTTCGTTTAGAGTAATGTAAAAGCTTTTAACAAAGTAATGTAAGGGTAACGTAGAAAATTTCTTAAAAATACAGATTTATTTATTAAAGAGGGTAAAGGGTTGTAAAATGATCTTCAAGGGTTGTGCCTACTTAATGTATTTTTAGTATTCTTGAAAATTAAAAATTCCGTATTACTACTTTTCACACGTGAAGAGAGATCCTGATATTACCATGCATATATTTTAGAATATCCGTATATCCCTTTATGTTCGTATGCATGCGATTCCCGGCGATATGAAAGGTTCTAAGGGCACAGTAAAAGGTTTACTAGGGTCATACTTTCACGACGAATATAGAATCTTTGCTAGGGCCTGAGAAGTACGAGGTTAAAATATAGAGGATTGCATAACTGATCATTGACGTAATTTTTTTAGATGGTTCTAAAAAGTTCTCAAAATTAAAATGTTCTACCCGTGTAACGCCGGGTGCATCGTTAGAAACTGTCAAGGCGGGCGCATGGTTGGTCAGCCCACTACCGCTGAATAAACGTAGTACTAAGAATCTCATTTGAATTATTCAGCAAACCCTATATCGGGTATGATATGGGGATGAGAGAAAAATTTCTAATTGATTATATCTACATATTTTTAACTCTATGATGTTGAACGAAAAAGAGGTAATCGAGAACGTGTTCTAAAATCGGGGTAGAGATTTTAGTCCGAGTTCGGACAAGTCTTCTCAGCCACACGTGTGTTTAATTAACTAACGCATATTTCATGCAAGACAAGATTCGCCAGGTATGCGGGCACGCGGACGGCGCCAAGCTTTAGTGCGCTACATCGCAACCCGACTTCTGCCTTTTGAAGAATGTAGTCTTTGAAGTTCCAGGAAATCAATCAGCAACACTCGAGAGAGGTATTTAATTAATAATTAGAATCTGTCTGAGCAATTCGAGAAGCACTTATTTTTACTTCAAAATCGTAATTTCCCGCTAAAGGTCAAAAAACATCCAGAAAAGCATAATTTCATAACTCGTTTTGAAATGTACTTTATTCCCGACTTAATTAAAAGTTTCAATTTTCCTAATTTTTTGTAGAAAAATATATATTATATATAACAGCAGTACACTAATTATGAATTAGAAAGGTCAGATTTAAATGTTAAAATTGGGATCCAAATTTTTTAGAAATTTGTATATTTAAATACCGATATGCGAAAAATATGTAAACATTTGTATTAACCAGCAAAAAATTTAATTGTATCTGTATTTAAACTTTGTATAAATCACTCACAGTGGCTTGTACATACAATTTTTAATTATGTTTAACCACAAAGTTAACGCTATAAACGTCAAGAATAGACAATCAATATTCAAATAAATACTGTATTTTCTATGTAGTCTCTGGCTGATATTTCGGACCTCATTGTAGGGTCCATCATCAGGACTGATGTCGCCAATGAACATCAACCAGATATTTCGAAGACAGACGTCAGAATATATATCCCAGAAAATTTTAAACAGTTGACTTTGAATATTTCAATTTGAGAACATTTTCATAACATGTCACAGCGAGCGACGGTACAAAATCTAAATTATTTATTATAAATACGATTATATCGACTCATTTCTTAATATCAGTCAAAGCCGAGTGGTCTAAGATGCCGGATACTGAAATCAGATCTGGGGGGCGCGACTTCAGATTCCAGTTAAAAAAAAATTAGATAAGACAAAAACTATTATATTTAGCGATCGGTGAAGCCGGTTATATTTGGAACTAAAGTGGGTACATATCATTTTCAAAAATTAATTAAAATAAAGACTTTTACAATTAAAATTCTAATATATATTAAATTTTCTCTTACGACTGTATAAATAATGTTTGCTTCCTTTAAAAATCGATAACTTACTCAGAATTTTAAAGAATTTAGGTGCTGATGTTTTCTGGATTTTACGGAACCGAGCATTGTCAGTTCAGACGAGTCATGTGTCATGTGTCCTGTGTCGTGACCCCGAGAGCACATGGCGCCGGCCTCACCGCAAACTCGGTTAGAACAACACATAACTCATAATCCGATAACGTAACACTAGTCACGCTCGCGTTATAAATAATTAAACGAGACGAGATTAAACATATCTACCGCAGAGTGCGTGAGTTGTGACGCGTTTGAAAGTCACCAAT
This sequence comes from Eubasilissa splendida, assembly GCA_031772225.1. Lineage (NCBI taxonomy): Eukaryota > Metazoa > Arthropoda > Insecta > Trichoptera > Phryganeidae > Eubasilissa > Eubasilissa splendida. The sequence continues at coordinate 10,787,999 of CM062848.1, read as the reverse complement.
CGCCATTAGTCAGTACTCGTAGATTGTGAACTATTGTAGGGATGGCATTATAATATCGTTTTATTTTTAGGCCCTCTAAAAGGAAACTTTTTATCGTAGGACAGTTAAAAGTCGAATGTGCGCGACACGACTACGATACAAGGCGAGTTTTGGAATCAGATTCAAATACCTATTGATTTACTCGTAATCGTTGGATTTTGAACTTTGGATGCTTGAAATGAAGTTTTAAAATTTCGAGATCATTTACAAATGATTCACACTAAAAGCAGTTCATAAAGAATAACGAAAATATTGACAATCTCACAAACAGTGAAGATACTTGATTAACAAAAATTATTATTAATATTTCGATAATTATCATAAAAGCAAATGTTAGTTATTTATTATTTTAAATGTCATTTTATATGTTAGTTGTAATAATTGGAATTAAAATAATATAATTGTTCCAAGTATGTAATTGATAATTTTAGAAAGAAAAATTATTAAAAATATTTTTTATTTAATATAAAAAGTTTTGATTTATTTTATTATGTTTATGCCACTGGAAGTTTCCAATTAAAATGCAGGTATGCCTAGTATGATGGCATTTAGAAGTACCCGGAACTTTTAACAAGTATAAGTAAATGAAACCACCTTTAAGTAATGTTTAATAATAATTAAAATACATAGTATCCCAGAGACAGTCATCCAAATGAAGCATACGGTTAGGGGACAACACCAGCAATCCATATGCTCCGTTGGATGACTGTCTCTGGGGGTACACTGTATAATAATCCACCGTTGCCCGGGATTAAAATAAGTTTAAATTTAAATACGCGGTTAGCGGGTGGGGGTGCCTTTGTTTTATGCAGACCTTGAATAGTTACGAAGTATGCTAAATTTGGTCCAGGAAAAGGGAAGGTGAGATGTCCGGGGGTGGGAAAAGGTGAGATATCCGGGGGTAGAGGAAGGTGAGATGTCCGGGGATGGGGAAGGTGATATGTCCGGGAGTGAGGTAGGTCCTAGAGCACCACTGAGCAAAATTTTAAATGGGTGACATTTAATTTAATTTACATTTATGTCAGGTAGAGGGGGTGTGATGGCCAGGGGAGGACGGAAGATATAAATATTTTGCGCAGAGCTATAAAGAGCAACTTTGTCAATCAAAGGATGTAATATTGCATAAATAAGAAACAATCACATACAAACATTTAATTTAATATTTAAATAAGGTCACTTAAAATACAATAAATGAACTTAATAATTTGAAGTCAAAGGTGGATAATCAAAAGTACTCAGGAAACAAAGTGCGAAGTTAAAATTTTGCTAAAAAATAAAGTGAAAGACATGTGCATGCGTGTTAAACATCGAGTGCTCGATTACAAACCGTGTTTTTCCCACCGTCACCTTTGCGCTCACCCATACTCATTTTTAATGATTCACCTTTGCACGAGCGGAGACTCAACTAGGTACGTACCATACTTTTTTTTTTTAAATATCTGTGTAGGAACCTAACTACCTATTAAATTACTCAAAGATTCCTAGTACGAAATCTCGGGTTATATTATATTGTATGCGAGTATTAATACGATATAAAGATGATCTTATTATCTCTCATATGTACAAAATAAAGATTGCTGAATCATCAGATATAATGACAAAGATAAACGTTCCATTTCCTAGAAAAACTGTATCGTATTAGGATGCCTATATATATACATTTTCTATGATTCAACCATAGTAGACTATTTACTGTTTCCGAGGTAAGTTTGTAGAATTCCATGATCACATATGTGAAAACAAAACACTTGTTTTTTTACTTTATTCGAATAGAATAAAAATGTCTGATAGACTGATTTTTGTACAAAATACAAATTAAATGAATCTATTAAAAATATATATGTACAGAAAAAAATCTGTACATTGAAAATATATTAGTTTCTATCGCAATTGAACCCGTAACGTTTCCTACCCAGGGAAACATTAACGAGTATGTTTTGAAATTACAATCTTACAACAAAAATGTTTTCATTAAAAATCAGTGACTAAAAAATAAATTGAATAATTAAATATTCATACTTATAAGACATATTTGCGATTTTTAAAAATAAATAAATAAATGTAAACAATAATTAACCGAAAACTTTTATATTTAAATATGATATTATACATGATGTAATTTTTCTTAGGATTTAAAAATCAAACCTTTCTATTATTAATTATGTTTGAAATATTTGACTCCAATTACAATTAGAAAAATTAAGAGTAAATTTATTAATTAACGAGAAATAATGATTTTAAATTAATACCATGATAAACTAAAGTTATGGAAATTCTAATTATATTATATTCATTGAAATTCTTTATCTCCTCTTATCATCATATCAAATTATTACCTTAGGTTCTTCAGCCATAATATTCACCTTCTTCCAGGACTTCAACTTTCAGCAATTCTTCTCTGCATTATAAGGTGCAACCTCTGATATTTCTCTGGATGTCTCATCACAGTCCGAAATATTGAAGTTTTCGGATTTATTGCTTTAAATATATATTTTTCTTTATTTATCCGAACCACAACATCTTCAGTTGTATTTCTATTCATTCAGTTTATTTTGAGCATTCTTCAGTAGATTCACATCTCAAATGCTTTATCATTTCTTCATATAGCATGTGACCATTCGCATTCGTAATCTAAGGTCATGACCTTGATTATGACTGCAGAACATCTTTTTAATGTAGATAAAGATTGCACGAGCTTGTTAAGATTTCAACAAAAGGATCGCATCTTTAATTTATATTGGTACTCAGGTATACAATACTTTGTGTCATCTCTAATTTTTAGTTGTGTTAAGTTCTACATAATTCGAAAGTCACGCGCCTTAACTATTTGGTCCAGCAGATGTTGTAGATCCTTAATGTTACTTGCTAGAAGTACCGTATCATCTAATTTAAAATATTCCCATTTATAGTAAGTCCTTGAGTAGTATATTGAAGAGCTTCATTGAATATTGAGTGTAATATTATTTCTAAATTTTATCGTAATCAAAAAGTGAACATTGAGAATTGCTAATTATATCTTTATTAGAAAAACACATTCTTATTGTGAAGTTGTAATTATTCAGAACATAGGTCTGCTATTAGTTTACTCAAAGGTATTTGAGATTCTGTAAAAATAAGATAGATGGCTCTTTCAAATAATGGAACAATTAAATGTATTAATATCAAAAAAAGGTAACATATAGGTTCGAAAATTGTCGCTAAAAATATCGTCGCTGTAGCATAGTTGGATAATGCACCTTCCCCGGTTAGGAAAGAGATCCATGTTCGAATCCCGGTGGCGCAACAACAATATTTTTCGATAAGATTGATTTTATATGTATATCTTTCTAATTAATATATTTAATTCATATTTAAAAGCTAATTATATCGTTGTATGATTGTAATCAGTAAAAAGTTTTAGACTTCAACAAACCTCATATCGTGCAATTTATGATTATCTAAAAGATTCGTGTTTAAAATAGAGATGTGATCGTCTTTTAACAATGAATTGAGCGAGCCCAAGACATTGAAGACTTTTCCCACCAATTTTCTCCCAGAACAAGATGAACCCGGGTTAATGCTCTACTGATTGCTGCAGCGCCGCCTGACCAGATCCAAGACGCGGATGGAACGAAAAAATACGAAGTCCGCAATGTAATCTTGTACTGAAAAGCCGTGGATTGAAGAAATCCAATGACTTGCGTTATGTCCCTGCCACCGTCACAAGGCGTTAGAGAATTTCTCAGGCACGGAGAATCAATAATGAACGAATTATATATAAGACAACTTCTACGAGAAGATGGAGAATAAAAATTGTTTTCATATCAAATAAGATGAATCATTTAGAAAGATATACAGAAAAAATCTATTTGTCTTTTTCTAAGCTTTACGCTACGTTATTTATTTAAGTTTACGACAAATCTGAGACTTGTACTGTAGTACCCGGAACATAAGTTCGTATCTCGGGGGTAAACAAATACTTTTTTCTGTAGGTAAATTTCTGTATAAACGCTTCATATAATTTGTTTTAAATATAATATGTAGAACTAAAATTGCATTTTCACAATACAATGTGTTCATTAGAAAAATATTGTTCTCGTAATTAACAGTAAACTAAACAGTAAACAGTAAAGTAACTAATTCGTATAAATTTAATATTAGAAGAAAAGACGTAAGCATGTGTCAGTCACATGAATAATAACTACCTATCTATCTGCATTCTCTGCATAGAATAATTTTTTCCTACATGCGAGTACAGTAAAACCTCCATATTTGTTATATTAATCCGTTCCTGAAGGCCTGACGAATATAGAAATAGTTTTTCCCACAACAAATAACTGAAATTCAATTAATTCGTTACCAGTCTCCAAAAATAGTACACAAATTCATAAATTGTATGTCAAAACTTTACCTTTACTGTACTGAGGAGACATGATAGTAGAAGCGGAAGAGAAGGAAAGTGACTAATATTTAGAAGGAGACAATTTAAAGATCAGGTAACTCTAATTCTGGTGATGATTTTCGTTAGCCGATGATTCAATAGCACTTGATTTAACTAAGAACTTGCCCAATGTTGCCTGTTTCTGCCTATTTTTTTAAATCTTCATGAAGTAGTCAATCACATTACCGTTGAATTCATTTATGTTTTGGTTGACTATGGCAACATTTTGGTGCCACTTTTCGACCATATTCTGTATTTTGGCCCAGTTAGACAGCATTGGCGGGCGATGGAAGTGACAAATATCAAACCAGACGAATATAGGTTCCACTGTATTTTTATCTCGTCAGTGCTTACAAAGATACTAAATATTCTTAATAACGTTCTTGTGTATTACACTCCACCCGCGAACCTATATATATATATATATATAAAATGTTCCGAAATGTTCAATTTTAAACGCAGTTTCGTGACGCATTTCGAAGAAGAAGAATTTTGCATGAAGAACATCCGATAAAATGTATTTCAAGTAAAATAAATTCATTAAATAAGTATTTACCTATAAAATATGAATCGATACAAATACATCCCAGCATTTATCTGTCGCAAAATATAACAAATTTGTCAAATTGAGTGTCTTCATTGATACCACATTCACGTAACATTTTATTACTAACCATAAAGGCAAACTCATCCATTTTAAGAAAACATAAAATAAAAGTAGTCTAGCTACAAAACCTCTTAACACTAATGAAGCTTTATAGGAAATTTTATTCAATTTTTATGGTTTTTACCAAAGTTATCTTGTAGGGCTTTCGTTATTGGTGGTAATAACCGAGTATCTTATTGTTATTACTGAATAAATGTTTTAGTACCGCACTATTGTCGTTAATTCTGTTTATCTATTAGATTTTAAGTACAAATTTATTCGAGTTATTATGGCTCTCTTACTAAATATGGATTTTCAATACACATAACATAATTATTATTAAAGACTTTATTTCACTAAATTTAATTACAGAACCCTAATTATCTGAGTTAGTGTGGTATTGAACCTATCTCAAATAGTTAAATACATGGATAATACAGATTGTCACGGATGTAACCGATTTTTAGATTGATATTGATTGATTAAAAAAACTTTATTTGAATGATATCTATTTGATTTTACATCATATCTGCCGCGGTATTCCGCAATTTAAAAAGAACATTCTATTCAGATAATACGGAGACCCAGATAATCAAGGCTCTTCTGTATAGATAATACACAGTATAGATACAAAAAAGATGTCATGTATGTTTTACTCGTAATAAAGACAATGTACACTTCATTTCAAATTGAATATATATTTACGCACTGTTATTGAATATATAAAAGAGAAAACATTTAAGTAATCTTAACACGTTTGTTTTTGCCCTGCTCGCGTCCCACAGACCTGGCTGTTTAACAAAGCAGTATACAGCCGTAATGACACTAGGTCCGAAGCCACCGACACATCCAGAAAGTCATAGATAATAGAGGGGGAAGCGTAATATTATTATGGATTAATATTAAAAAGATGGGTATCGAAGCAATCCCAATACTGTAAGTGAATAAATCTATTTTTTTTTATGTGCATTAATATCTCCGTACTTATTGATGCACTGCTTTTAATTTTCGGCTATTGAGAAGTTTCGAATACTAAATTACTATCATCACGTGATTGTAGTGATATTATTTTAAAGTACCTACTTATTTTAAATACATTGAAGTTGAAAAAAAAACCCTTTCAAATGATAAGATTAAAGTAATTTATTTTTTTAAAGCATATTTACTTATCTTCAGTTACTTACCATTATTTTTCTCAAAGTTTGGTTTCTAAACTCACGGGAAATACCGCAAATTCACACTTCATACCAGCACCCTTATGTTGAGAACATAACTCTGATAAATAGTGCGGGGAGGTTTAGACGCGGAGAAGTCGCTGATCTATTAGAGTAAGCTGCGCACGTAAGCTAACCCTTGGGCTAAGGGCAGATGAAAAAATATACTTCAATCTATATAAATAAAAAATAATGTTACAGGGCGCTTAACCCCCTGATGGGCCAACACATTTTTATTGTGCAATTTCAGAACACAGTTCTGTGTAAATTAAATACAGAAGAAATCTAAATATTTAGTTGCTTCTGGGATACGAAAATATCGGAAAACGCGTTATAATATCAGTAAAAATATGTAAGCTGTATCAAAGTTTATCCACATTAAACAAAATTAATTGATTTAATTCAGAAAGTAAGTTCAAAATTTATGGAAAATTAAAAAAAAAAATTTTTTTTAGATCAATTCGCAAATATATATTTACATTATTTTAGAAGAGCATAAGCAGGGTGGTAAATCTCACGCTAGAACAACCAGCTTGGGAACGTAAACGTTAATGAAGATTAAATTAAATAATAAATAATTTGTTATTTTTTATAACGTTTTCAATGCTGACGCATCATCTTCAGTAATATTACTAATACTAAACTTAAGACTAATGGACTATGTACTACTTAGGGTTGAGGAGTGGAGACAGTGATAGTGTAGAATTAGTACATATTTGTAAAAAATGAAAGAAACTAGATATTTTAGAAAACGATTAATTGTAGCAAAAATGTCATCAATATTCAAACACCTGTTACGTCCCTTTTCCTGAGTTAGTTGACCATGCTCCTACATCCATCCAACTCTAATCCCCTTCCCCCCACCGCTCCACAATCCTAGCGCGTAGTCCTTTAGTTTAGTATTAAGATGATGCGTCAGCATTGAAAATGTTATAATAAATAACAAATTAGTAAAAGTAAACAGTGTTTTTATTTTTAATATAATTTAAAATGGCCTTTCACAAAGTTTCACAAGAAAATTTCGAAAAATTATTAAATGACATTGTTGAAATATTGTTTTCGTAATTAGATATTCACGCATATTTAAAATACTCTAGTGTAAAAATAATGAAGTGTATATAATAGGGATTATACTTATAATAGAGACTTCGGAGGAAGAATACTAATTTATTGCTTTCAATAACGTTAACTCTAGCACAATGTTACTCTGATAGCTATAATTCATGAGTTGATTACAAAAACGTTCAACATGTTGAGGGTTAGAAGATGTTTATGGTCTAATGATTATCGTGGAAGTTAAAGCAGAAGGAAAATGCGTATGAGAACAGTTTAATTAAAGCAACACTGAACTACCTATTCAATTTCTCGTTATTTCATCGTATAATTTCACAGCAATCAGTTGTGCATTCACGCCGTTATATATACAGTTTTACTGTAATGTTGGATATCTTTAAAAACAAAAAATAATTAAGATTTTGCAAGCCGATTTTATAAATGGTTACAAAAGTTGGTATCTGGTGTCGGACGAACATTTCGTTTTTAAAATCGGATATGCGCAGGTGCGGAATCTGGAGGCAATGTTGATGCGCTATGATCCTAGTAACCGAATATTTTAAGATCGTAATCGAATCGTGGAGCGTATGTTTTTAAAAAAAGTACACTTTATTAACATACACATAAGAATCACGTCTTTGAAAGTTACGTTACTGTTATGTAAATAACATTCTCGATTTCTACTTTTCGTTTACATATTTCGACCCAGCGGGTTATTATAAATTAAGGTTTAACAAAACGTACTTTCTCATTTGTACATTCCTAGACATACGATGTTAATACATTCACCCCGCATCATAAACATACTTAATTATTGCAGTCATAAACACGAGTCATATGTCTGTAATAACGTATGACTTTTTAGCTACATGTGAGAGCCGATATTAAATATATCATCATATTATATATTCCGGTGATATTTACGTAGGTACTTTCCATTAAACAAATAAAACTAGCCATATATATAATAAAAATGTTCTTTATATATATTTTCGATCGGATTGCAATGGAATATTCTGAAGACGATCCCCGATGTTATTAATTCGATAGGAAATTCATGATATGATAATAATTCGAACATTAGATACTGATCGAAGATTTTATATCAGAGTGTGGCAGTCACAAATATGCGGATCGATCCAATGGCAGCTGTCAGTATTACACTCAGCCAATAACAAACAATTGTGGGTAGAATTGTTGAACGTTACATTGTGTAAAGTAATCACTTAAGCCAGCCGAAGACAGGTCGTAAGCCCTGTAATACCCATACTTGCATACTTCCCATATAATATAATAATATAATAATGCAGGTAAAAATCCAATAACTGTGTGTTGGACATTTATTGCTCAAATATTGTTAATATAATATACTGATCTAAATAAGAAATATATAAAATTGAAAATTGACTTTTCAGGCATATTCTAGTATAATATATTAATCATTCGTCATATACAGATAAAGAATATAGATTTCATGTTTATAAAAAATAAGATACTCATTAGTGATATCTATGCTGTTTCAGGGGAATAAATATCAAATTTCAAACCATAGATGGCGACAGCGAAGTTATAGTAAAATACTTTAAATGTTTCTACATAGTAACATATACATGACTTCCAAAAATATGATAGATGTGGAGGTTGATTGTGAGTAGAATTGATGAACGTTACGTTGTGTAAAGTGATCACTTAAGCCAGCCGAAAATAGGTCGTAAGCCCTGTAATACCCATACTTCGCATATCATATAATGTCAATAGCTTCGTCTTTGTCATAATAACAAACATGTTTGGTAAAAATAGATAATTATAAAATAATCATTTTCATTAGAAAACTAACACGTATCCCATTTTTGTAAATAATTTCTCCGACGGCGATAAGGCGAGAAAATATTTGTGTGCATCACATGGGAAAAAATGTATTGAATTTAAAATTCGTAGACGCACGAATGGAGGCAGACATAGCTACCCGCAGGGCCAAGAAAACGCAATCGGCGAAAGCCAATTGCTTTATATAGATGCTAGAACGAAATAAAGTTTTACTCTAAGAGAAAATATGATGATGGACGATGAACGGGCCAATGTTGTACCTGAGGTCTAGCTCATATGGTCGGTGTAAATTACCTAGACATGGAACAATATTGCAATCTGCATGTTTTACGAGTCGGTTTATTCTCTATCGCATCTATAAATTGTAGAGAAACGGCCTACCCAAGGCAAAATGGTACACGGAGGAAAGTGAAATTACAAGCAACTCACTTTTACCTTGCCCATATAGAAGTTACGGCACGGGTCGCGAGCACTGTTGGAAATTAGTTTCCAGCCATATGGCAGCACATTTTCTACGAGTACCTACGTGATATGTATGAAGGCAGAATATATTACAGGAAAATATATTGACCTTTCACGTAATGTACATTTTGTTAAGATTTTTTTGGCTACAGTAGTGATTCTTTATATGCGAATGTGAAGAATTTTTTATATTGAAAAGTTGAAATTTTTTTGCTGAGTATTTTTGATTGCGATTATTGTGGCAGTATTTTTGTCATACTGACTAGTTAATAAAATAAATAATGAAGTATGATTGCGGTAATAGTTTGAATTTTTTTAAGATCAATATCGTCTTTAGAGATTTATCTTTATCGGTAAAATAAGATTCGTTTCGTAATATCATTAATTGACATAACGGTTACTTTGTGGTATAACATGATTATTTTAATTTACACAGCTGAAGGATTAATAATGAACAACTTAGAAACTGTTGAAATTCAAATGAACAAAAATTCGGAGAAAACATTAATTAACAACATAACATTCCCCAACACTTCACCTTTACTGTCCTCCCCCCGGTTTCCAAACCCCGCTCCATTACCCGAAGAGACTACAATACTGTATTTAGTTTAGTAATCATCTGATGATGAGAGGGACTGCACCTCTCGAAATTAAAGTAGTGACAATTCATTTCGTAAGTTATGCAGCGATTGTGAGAATTCATCAACAATGCGTGTGGAACAATGCCAAAATGAACACCTGAATTAAAAAAAATAATATTATGACAACGTATCTATGACCTAAATTATTGAATTAGTACAATTGCTCAATTATGTGAAGCGAGATATAATTATTTTACGATTACAAGTATGTATGCAGATTAAGGATATCTTTAGGCTTTTGAATCCAACTGACCGAAATACCAAACCAAACTCGAAGCCCGCTGCATGGAAGAATCTCCGCTGCAATGTGCCCGCATCTCCAAAAGTCGGGAGACAGGAATGTTCTCAGTAAGGAATAGCTACCTTGTAGGGTGGTTAGCCGCGCAATTTGCATAGCAATGGGCATGCAGATGACTTATTGCTAATGAAAATGAAAACCACGTGCAGTAAGCGGTGACGACACAAAACATGGCGGCACGGCGCGCGCGCCTTTAATTGGATACCTTTTTTATACCGGCAAAGGAGTGCCTGAAACGTGGTGTTAGGAAATTGTCTGTCTGAGTAAAATATGATATGATGGAAAATCATGAGAATCGTAAAATTGATTCGTATTTTCTCAGAACATTGAGTTCAATGTATCTTCCCGAGTCACATTGAAAAAAAATCAAGCGGTACCCATAAATGTTGGTCGTCATCATTAGCAAAACGTTTCATCATCTGTAGAAGAAAAGAACAATACCTGCACCTGGTAAGTTGAAGAGATATTACTTCACAGTAAAAGTATGAAACCACGATCAATTATTTCAATGGGTAGGCATCGAAATTTCAACTCACACAAGCAGCTAACGAAAAAAACGATAGAATCGCACAGCGTGCAAAGATGGCTCGCTTTTGAGAGAACCTGAATGGTTAATAGCCGTTTGGCTCACAGATCTTTCTTCAGTCATCCGTTGCATAACACGGATATAATCAATGCATTTCGTAAGAGCCTGCTGATGTTATTTTAAATCGGCGCTCACGTTCCAACTATTTGTAATTATTCTTTTGGTATTGAAACTAACGTTCATAGCGGAGCCGGCATTTGTAGGAGTTTCAGAAAACAAGGGTCGTATTAATAATTTAAAAATCTACGAATGAATAATATTTCAAAACACGTGTTGCATGTCTCAGGCATATAATATTTTTTTTCCGGTTCGAAAAAACATTAATAAATTCAGTTAAATAAAATATTTTAAAAAAAATCCCCGACGGAGAACTGTACCCCGGACTCTGGCGTGACAGCGGGCGATGCTAACAACGGACACGAATGAAATATGAAAATAGTCGCTTACTTATACGCTGTTAAATAATTGAGTCTATTACAACGTTTACACCTTTGTGTAAATATTTCTCAAATAAAATTCAATATTAGTATTAAAATTTGACGTTAAGAATGTGTAAATTATATAATATATCAAAATGTAAATGATACAAAAAATCAGCATAATATACGTATATGACAATTTGACACCAGTAATTTGGGGGAATGGCACGATAAGAATGCTGGATTAGCATGTGAGAGATACCGGGATCGATACTCGGCGGCTCCAAAGTATTTTTGATTTCAATCATTATCTTTTTGATATAAAAAAGATTTTAAATGCACGTGGTATCGATTCCGATGCTGGTAAAGGAGAAAATTAAACAAAAATTAAAAATTAGGTAAAAGTGATAGCATAATAAAATGTTACGAAATTTGCTAACGCGGTATTTCTAACACATTGTACTGGGTAAACGCTGAATAAACAACATATTTAAATATGAAAAAAGTGAAAGGATATTTATAGTAAATTGATTTTATTGAATGCTTTGCAATTCTATAATTGTATTTTGAAGTAAATATGCGGCGCCTACTTCCAAAAATCCTTAAAACAGATTTCAGATAATTTGAATTAAATGTGTAATTTTGTAGATTTTTTGTCAGCTACATGCAAAACACATTGTCTCTCGCAAAAGCCACTTAAATCCATTGATATTGCATGTTAAAAATCAGGGTAAGTTACAAAGTACTTTAAAGCAGACATAGTGTAAGTTGCTATTCCCCCTAAAATGAAATCAGCCAATCACAACGCTCGTTGATGATCACGTGATTTAAAATCCAGTATGGCTGCCAGAACGATATATAGAGAAAAAAAATGTACATTACAGAAATTTTTCTTTAAAAATACTGATGTAAAAACAAACATTTTGAACATTTGCTTTCAAAATATATGTTTTCATCCATAACTCAAAAACCTAAAGTCGTTTTAGAGGGTTTTGGAATTAAGCGCTATACTCGTATATATCGTTGAAAGAATATACATTCTAATGAAACGAATTACCTGGGGGACCTTTAATTAAACTCTAGAATTATTTATCGCTAATATAATCTTTGAAATTCGGGAGATTGTTTAACAATCGTTTTTTAAGCATAAAATTCTGTCTTCTCACCTATCCTGGATCTCCTGATGGTGCGGGGCGGTGGGGTCAGGACGACACCGGGGTTGGGTGGCACGGGAGGCGGAGGCGGCGGGGGCGGTAGGCCCCGCGCGGGGTCCCCCCTGAGGGGGGAGAGGCTCAGCAGGCGGGGGGACTCTCCGCTCCTCTTGAACCAGCGCATTGCCGACTCCGTATTATGGAAGGAGTGGGAACATGACAGTTAGCTGAAAAAAATAAATAAAATTAAACTATAGTACAACCGCAAGCACGCGATTTATCGAGTACCAATTATATGTTCTAATTACAGATTATACATTTTTATATACTCGTATATTGTAGAATGTCCGCATATCTGTTTAAGCTTGAATTGTTATCTGATCATGCTTAAATAAAGATTACCAAATTAAATATAAACGGACACCCATGAGCGTGACTTAGTGCTGGTTGAGTGATAACAATAAAAAAAACATTCATTTTAGATCATAATGTATAAATTTTTTATATATTATTATTATACCTAATAATATTACTTTATTTGAGCTATAAACAAATGTAAAATATGAATTAATTGAATAGAAAATATGCAAGCGATGACTTGCGAGATGAAATATTTGAAGAACATAGTAAAGATATCAGAACGGATTCTTTCCGTTAGTATTCTAATCCGATGTCCATAGTTAAATTTAGATTATATTCATTAATTACTTATTCGTAGGAGTATATATACAAAATCAAAATGTCTTCCTATGTATCTCACGTTGTGAAATTGATCATTGAAGTGAAGACAATTTTTTTTTGAAATATGGAACTGTCCTTTTTGTTATGAAAAGTCAGTTTATAAAGTAACGTCACGCATTTACGAAATTAATATCGGTCTGGTCATAATTATGAATTTTTTTTTTTTTAGTAAGCATCATTATTGTAATTGTTTTTTAAAGCGGCATGTGGCCGCAGTGTGGCCGGCGGCCCAGTGGAGTGGTTGGACATTATTGCTCCCACTCCACTGCGGCGTTGGGTTATTAAAATCATTATTAGGAGAACACATTCTTATTGTGAAGTTGTAATTATTCAGAACATAGGTCTATAATATTTTAAATATGAATTAAATATATTAATTAGATATATTATCCCGGTGACGCAACAACAATATTTTTCGATAAAATTGATTTTATATGTATATCTTTCTAATTAATATATTTAATTCATATTTATTAAAATCATTAAATAAAATGTCCGATACTCGGATGTGTGGTTGATCGCCACGAGCGAAATAATTTGTTGGGCACCTTGGATCTGAGATGCACCAAATCGCGGCAGATGAATTGCCTGCGGGAACATTGCTACATTCCTTCTGGCTGGCATTAGGATTTAATATTTCCAGGCCGATATTTTAAGGAAACCCTATGGATGTAAATGCCGCCATGGAATTGATGACTCTGCTATGATGAATGACTATTTACCAGCTACCGTGATGCATGGGATACTGAGTTCTCATCTCGGATCCCAGGACCTGATTGATTGGATGATGGACCGTGGTAATGCCAGATAAGTTTGATTAACGCTCAGGGACTTTCTCCAACAACCTCGTGAATTTTTATATTTTGTTGTAGTATGGAATTTTATAGTTATTATGATTATTAATATGATTTAATTGTTGATTTTAATTTAATACGAATTTTGTCAAGATTGGATACTTGACAAGTTATATTAAATAAATAATTATTGTATTTAAGTTAAAGTCCGTTTTAATTCTGGAAACTTTCTTACTTGCACACCACACTTCATATTTCAGATCACAAAAATACACATTCCTCCGATGATGACCAGCAGATGAAGTAAAAGGTGAGTAGATGATCTAAATCTCGAGTCGAACTCACGTAAATTTCATGTTCACCCAGTTTTGCCGATGAGGAACGTCCAGCCTAACCCAGTAGGAGGACCGTCTCCTACAATATATTTGATGACATATAATAAAAATTTGAATGCAATAGTAATTTTATTGATATTAATATTATGTATTAGGTAATTATGTCCAGTTTATAATGATCGTTGTTTAAAGTTAAAACGTCAAACTATTTAATATTGATTACTCTAGTACGAGTATATTACAATTTTTTTAAAATTATATTTTTTGTTATATACCAGTTAGATTCGATTTTTCTTTTATTTTACTTTCATTGTTCGTTATTTATTCTGTATATCAAATTCATATTATTTGATACATCTTGGAAGCTTGTACGATGGATTTCATCTAATTATTCGCGGTATTTATTGTACGGTTAGCTTCCCTAGGGCAAAAAACCCAGCGAAATAATCATTTCTCTGTACTCATAAAGCAGCAACCTGACTAACGGAAATGAGGGAAGGAGGAACCCGACTAACGGAGTTGTCGGCTGTGTCATGAGTGAGGCAAGCCAAATCCCGAAGAAAGAAGTAAAAAAAATAATTCAAAACATTAATCAAATTAATCAGAAAAAGGCACGTTTCTGTTGCTCGTAGCGTTGCTGCACCCACCCCCGTTCTAATTTAATTTGATTATGAATAATAATAGACTGTTATATTCAGATCACGTTTTCAATTCGGCAAACAAGAGACTGTATACATTTGTCTTCAGATTTTTCTCTATTTATTTAAAATGTATTTTTTTCGTACCGACATTAAGATTAGCTTTTACGCAATGTCCACAGCGTGTAGGTTTTTAAACAATGTGTCAAAAATCTTTTTAAATATCTGGTTTAATCATCATTAAATCGCGAGTAAAACTCCGGCCTCGGCAACCTTGTGGTAATGTCAGTTTTGCGAGTATTTGGGTCACCGAACCAGCGTACCGTACACTTCGTACAATTAGTATAATATTATAATGCCTTGCGTAACACCTTTCTGCGGAGTAGTAAGCAGTCCAAATATCTGAACACATATTTGTTCAATGTTACCCGCCGCGCTATCTGTTATATCATAACGATAAACGGATGAAAGAGCAATTATTCTTTCAATGTTACAGATCACACATGTGATTTCTTAGAGCGCGCATCTTACGATTTACGATATATGTATGTACATATACTAGATTTAAGAGTAAAACCAACAGAAGGCTTTCATGCCAACATTATTTCGTTAATTTTATCAGCGATATTGCCTTTGTCCTTAGTCAATTTTCAATGATACCTATTTTTATGGAAAAATCTATAATCATCTGAAGATTAACGCCTATAATAACATTTTGATCAAACGTTAACCAACAATTAACTAACAGATGTGAAATGGTGGCCATTTTTTAAATAAATCTATAAATTGAGGTAAATATAATTTTAATTATTAATTTGATGCTTAAGCTTAGTGAATCGAGAGAAAAAATATAAATATATGTCAGATTTATATTTCATACATTGAAAATAATGATACAGATAATGCGGAAAAGGAGGTTAATACAAAAATGTTGATGACAACTGAACATACAATAATAATGTGATTCGCTGTGTCACTATTGTTCGAAAGATTAAAAATAGATAATTATAATATTATATGTTATATAGAACACAACATATTTATATACTTTCTTCGTAGTTTTATCAATCGCAATGACACTTATTGCATTATTGGTGAAGCAACTTCTGACAAATATGAGTTGGTATAAGACGTTATTAAACGTATGAAAACTTCCTTCTATATGCTTCTCGATAATAAAATCCACGCCGACAATAAAACATGAACCGAGATCGTAAAATGCAGTGACAATTGATTTTAAGTCATAAAGCATAACTCATATAGACGGTCGTCTATTTGCGAAAGATTTCTTTGCATAGGACATTCCACAGATTCAAAGCTACTACTAAAATCCACAATCCGTAAGATATGATAAAAAAAAACCTATAATAGTTATACATAGTTACCGCATGGATTGAAATAATCTAATCATAATAACAACATTGTCCAACGCCATAATCATGTACAAAAAAAAAATTGGTTTAAAACGTAGAAATTTCAGCTTTTTGGGAACTTAAATTTATTATTAATTAATTAGTCGTAATATTAAAACAGTATTATTTGCAAGAAGTCGCGGCGTGAGTACTTAATTGTTCTAACATTACATTTTCAAATTTTGCAGCAGAGCAAACACAAGAATTCTCTCATTTTATTTATTTTAATACTTTATTTACAACAGTGCAATTTATTTAATAAATTAACATTAAAAAAAATATATATTTAACAAACTAAAATTTTTTATTATCAAAAAAACATTCAACAAAAAGTAAAAAAATGCACTTTCTAAATTTGTTGATAGAATAAATGTTGTTATATATTATCATGATTTTTTTTACTATACAAAATTGTTCTATCAGCAATTCAAAATATTTTTCATTGTGACTATCTATTATATTTATTTTTTTGAATTTTAGTCAATCAATTTATATCATTTACTTATATTGAGTGCACTTAAAAAGACTCGTAGATGCTTTTACCTTATTGTAACATACAAATAAATTATATACGTAGCTAAAATTTCGCCCAGATTTCTCTGATTTGGTTTGTTTTCGTTTCCTCCTCAAATTTTCAGTATTCTTGCCATCAAATCTTGATACCAAATATTGTGTATCCTATTGCCCTTCTCTCTTCTTAAATTATTTTAGCAGTACACATATAAATATAAATATACAAGTATAAATATATATTATTCTCCGCATTTTTTTTATTGCTTTCACACTAATATTTTTGATTTTATTATACATTGTTTCTTAAAGAAGATACCATAGGTATCGAAACATGTTGATTTATCAACAAATAGTGGTTTAAAGTATTTTACATTATTATTTATATGTATACCTAATATTGAAAAAGTTAATATATTTCATATTTCTGTAACTATATGTAACTTAGTTTATTTTGTATTTTGTATTGTATCAACACACTTATGTATTTATTTTGTTATTCTTTTTCTTCTCATCTCATGTGTTCATCTCATGTGTTTAACACTCAGTATCATGATCAGATCTGTCTGGGATTCCTTGCACGATACACCTCCACTCCCGGTCTTGAGTAAAGTCGCTTGCAGCCTTTAAAGAGGACCTTTATTTGGTCTATTTATTTTGGAGAAGATCCGTTTCTCTCAACCGTCTCCGTGATGACGAGACGTTCATGGTTATTTATGGAAATATGACTAAAGTATGCAAGGATTATTTTTATCCAACTTATAGAAAGTCTTTCGGTAATTATTAATTCATATAGTAAAGATACATTGTATGCCAAAATGTAGGTGTACATTAATTTTCTCCGGAACAGGTGAATAGTTTATATTACGGCGTAGTTTGAGAAAATAAATATTTTATCAAACAAATATCAGATATCTCATAGAGACAAAGCTATTTTTTATTATATTTAATGGAAAATATATGAAAGTACGGGGTAATTACAGAGCTTACAACCTGTCTTTGGCTGGCTTAAGTGATCACTTTATATATATATAACGTTCATCAATTCTCACCCCTCAATCTTCACATTTAACAAATTTTTTAAGTTGTATATATGTTAGTATGTGGACTCGCTTCGAGTACCACTATATCATCGTCATTTATGGACCAAAATTGATAATTCATTTTTACTTTTTTTTAAACAGCATATATGTAATTACTATGAGAATCTGATTTCATATAAAGTGATCACTTAAGCCAGTCGAAAACAAGTCGTAAGCCCTGTAATTACCCCATACTTCCGTATATTTTCCATTAAATATAATAACAAATAGCTTTGTCTCTATGAAATATCTGATATATGTTTAATAACAAAGCCCTTGTAGGTAAAAATCCAGTAATTGTGTGTTCTTAGACGTATTCAAATATTGTAAAAATTTTATTAGCCATGTTAATTCACTTCTTGATGATGGAATTGGCACGTTAATTATCAAGCTTGCCAGGAGAGTTAGTAAGTGGAATTATTCTGTAATACCAGCAGTCCACTCTCGCCGAGACATGACGAGAGGAGTCGAGCGCGAGAATGTACTGCAGCTCTCGACTTGCATCGCCCATTCTCGTGTCGACTCGGTCGTCTCGTGCCACCTGGCCTCGCCGCGAATCTACGGCCAGCCCTCGGTTTCTCTCGCTTCGCCTTGCACGCCTTGCCGACCGGAATGAAGCGATGACGAGGCGAGGCGAGGTGAGGAGCCTCGGGGAGAGCGAACTTTGTACCACTCGGGTCTCGGGTCTCGGTACCTCGGCAAATGCCTCGCGCGAGGCGCCTCGGGGCTGGCATCAAGGTTGCCTTATTTTAGTTATAATAAACTGATGTGTAAATAAATTCAACTTAAATACAACTATAAGGACATTTGTTGGTTCAAGTATAATTTCTCAATCAAGAATTTAATACATAGATTTACCATTAAATAGAACCCCTACTAAGAAACTCCAGTACGTGATCCGTGTACCGACGTTTTGTCAGCAAGAGAATGAATCAATTGCTACAGAGTAAGGAGATGGACTGAGAGGCAACAGATGCCATTATACCCGAAGGAATGCAGAAGCAAGGTCGACCAACAAACGATCGATACCAAAATAAATGAAGCATGAAATTGTATAAAAATATTGATGATCGATAACCTGTATAACTCGTACTCGAATATGATTGATTATTATTCGGCAGACAAGTCTGCTTCGTACGAAACAGGACAAGGTAAAGTGTGACATTAACATTTACCTGGCGTCTTTTGTTCCTTGTATTAAATTGTATTGAGTTAATTTTAAGATTAAATCGGAACGCCTCTTCGGGTTGGGAAATTTTTGCAAATATAGCTCCTGTTCATAGGATTTTTGTAAATATAACTCCGGCTTTGTATTTTTAATTCCAATAACAGTTATAATTTTTTATAAACTCTACATGTTAGGCAATAAATTTATGTATTGCAATATAATTAAATAATGTATTATTTATCGTTTTTCAGAAGTTAATTTAAATTACCATTCGAGTTATAAATCAATCCTCCTCACGGAAAATGGCCACAGTCAGCCAGTCAACCATATACATATGTACATATGTAATACGTATATCGATAAATTTTCCATTTAGAGCCCCGTATAAGATAGATAATGCGGTAGAAACCGAGGAAAGTTTAGCAGGTTGGAACTTTAATTAAAACTTTATTCGGTTAATGTTACAGAAACGAGCCAAAACTCTTTTAATTATGATACACAATGATAATAGAAATACACGACTTCTTAAAAAAAAAACCAATTTAAAATGTGAATACAAACTAGTGGCGGTAAATCATTACTGTGACTGAGATTGGATTTGTTCATAGTATAATAAATTAGTGATTGCTCGAAGAATTACGAATAATCAGTTACCAATCGTTGCTGCAATCGATCGCAGTAACAGTTTATTAAACGGTTAACCATCTCTAATATAACTTATCACACGCATAACTCTCGCTTCATTCACATTCATTCAGCTTCTCGCGCATGTTCATCGATTATTAAAGATTCTACCAAAACCGTCTTCTTTTCTGAGCCGAGTAGAAAGATGGTACAAAACTCTTTTTTTTTTATTATAGGCAAAAATTACACGTATTTTGACTTGAATTTAAACAACGGTGTATGATGGCGAAAAGAATGTATTATTTTCGTGTAAGCTAAAGGCTCCTTACGTCATTACCGCACAGACATGATATACTACCCAGTACAGTGACTGCCCAATAAACCAGCCGAGACAATGAAATTCATTCCGTCTACGCAAGAGCAATGCGCAAAGGCTGTGCCGCATTCCGTTTCACTTTTCAATAGTGCGTAAAGCCTCATCTATAAGGTGAAATTAACAATGCAAAATCTTTTTAATAAATCATGGCATATGTATGAATAGAAGGGAAAGGTGAACACATAGTAAAGAGATCTAAATGACCTATAGGAAATTGCAATGAAAGTAATAAATAACCTATGTAAAATTCAACAAATAATTGATATCTCATAGAGATGAAGCTATTTTTAATTATATTTAATGGAACATATATGGAAGTATGGTTAATTAATCGTGTGCTCTTGGACATATTTAAATATTGCTAATAATATACTGGTCAAAATCAAACACTATCAGGAAAATTTTATATACGTAGGGATAAAAAATTTCAATAGTCTCCCTACACAAATTAAAGATATAAAAGAACTTAGAAAGAAAATAAGTGAACACTTTAGAAGCACACAAATAGACAATAAATAATTATAGACTACAAATGTATATCTATATAAAATAATTACAGTGTAACTCCCTCTCCAAGCGCAAGAGCTAGTCTCTTTTTTGGAGAGGTAAGCGAATAAAAACATGTAATTTTAATAAGTAACAATACTTAATTAATAACTCACATTATAAAAAAAATGTAAAAATATCAAATGAATTTAAAAAATAAGAAAATATATAAAATTGAAAAATATTGATTTTTCAGGCGTATTCTAGTATAATGTGTTAACATTTTACAAATAAAGAATATTGCTTTAAATAATTTCAAAAAAATAATTTGATTCTCATTGTGACATATATGCTGTTTCAGGGAAATGAGTTATCAAATTTATTCCATAAAATATTCTGCACTATGCGTAAGATATCCCTATCTTTGCGGCAGTCATAATTTTCGAAATCATCCTTATTTAAGATGCACTGACATAATTTGATTTCTAGTGTATTATAGTTTCTTTGCCAAAAATGACATTACCAAACCGCATGTTTCGACTGTATTATCCATCCATTCGATTTCGAATAAACATGAGGGATTTCTAAAAACGCAGCGAATTTTGAGCAGTTCACGTGCGTTCTTATTAATGTATCTGAAATATTTAGTATTATATTAATTTTTTTTCCTCTCCGTTTTATTCTCAATGAGAGTAGTCTTGATGGTGAATATTAATCGTCGCCAGCTCGCCACCTATTCCGGTCCGTGCCATTTATTGTGCAGTCCAAGAGCGGCTGCTGTAATGTAAATTGTAACCCTTGCTAGGTCGGTCCACAGCATTGGTAACTTTTCACGTCAATGACCTCTGCCTAGTGACACCAAAATATTGAAGGAATCAGAGCCTTATTGTTCAGATACTGTTCGATGTTTGAGTATCCTTATAATACACGGCATTCTGCAGACTGTCCACGGTACGCGGAGTATGTTTTTCCAAACCCATATTTTAGTACATCTGTTATTTTGCCTTCCTGTTTTTCGTGGCTTGTGAAACCATGCGTTTCAGCATCGTAGACAAAGGTTAAGAAGAAGAGATCAGATTATTTTATTTCTAGTATTTTTGGGGACGCCTCGAATTTGCCAGATCTAACTAAGATAATCCATACATGGTCTGTCTCTTATTGATGAATAAAAAAAAAAAAAAGGAAGACGAAGATTTCGTATTATACAATATTAAATATTTTAGATACATTCATATGAATGTATCATAGAAGTATATAATAAAATGGAATCCAAAGAATCATAAGAGCGAAGTCCAAACATTTGACCGGAAGTCTCATGGATTCTTTTCAGCAGAAATTCTTTCCAGCAGATAACCGAGAAGATATTCTTAGGCCAGAGTTACAAGGAGTCACTTTATGTAATTTTTTACTTTAATTTAAATTCTACCGTCATATTTTTCTTTTTACATCGTTAGAAAATTTTGTCAGTCCGACAACAACTTCTTTAGCATATTTGTCTTAAAACGAATGAAAGTGATTATTAGCTATTGAAATAAACAACGGAAGCGGCAGTGCACACAATTATATGCATAAATTATCATGTTAATTATCTATATTTATTAAATGTATATTTTTTAATAACGAATGAGGCAACTTCTTCAATATTAGCAAAATTACTTTGTGGCCTCATTTTACATTAATAATTAGACAAAATACTTTGTTTAAACCGCTATTTATTGATTATTCAACATGTTTCGATACCTATGTTATCTTCTCCAATAAACGATGTATCCTGAAATTAAAAATACAAGCATAGATAAAAACAAAACTGTAAATAAAATGGTGAATAAATAAGAACTAATATGAAAACAAATTTAAAAGGTGACTATTTGCAAAGAAGTTTTGGTTATTTATAATATTTAGTTCTTATTATCACCACTTTATAGTTTTGTTTTTATCTATGCTTGTATTTTTAATTTCAGTTTAGATTGTTTCGTGTAGAAGATACCATAGGTATCGAAACATGTTGAATATTCAATAAATAGTGGTTTAAACAAAGTATTTTGTCTAATTATTTAAATAGTCAATCGTTTGAAATAATAAACAATTTTGCTATGTTTTTGAGTGTGCTGCTTAATTAATAGTTAAGAAAACGAGGCGTATGATTATTGTTAATTATTAATGTAATTAAATTAACATCTAAATGTGCATTGTACATATAAAGAAAAATATTTGGATGAATAATAGTTATCGAATAAAAATTTTAAAGGATAATTATTGTTAAAAAAAGTAAGATTTACTTCATTAGGTTATTGTAGAGTGGCGTGCTAATAACTATATTGTATAAGCATATGGTTGCAGTGCCAGTAGAGATTGCCACTAGAGATATTCATCTAAATTGGAGGTGCATTTTGTTATAAATTAAATATAATATTTTTTATTCTTGAAAAAAAATATTGAGTATTATTGTAGATACTATTATATTATCTATTCTTTAAATCAAAAAACTGAAGGGTTAAAAATAATATAATACTACATTTATAATCTAATCTAATACATAGTTTTAGAAAACATTTTGCAACACGTCAGTTCAAGTATTTAGTTCGTATACATTTGGCGAACTTACATTTTGCCAAGAAAAACTATGCAAAATACATGCAAATCTTATTGTTATTTTTTAAATCTTTCAGTTGGTTGTAGTTAATACATTAAGTAGTAAACTTTGAATATTAAATAAATATGTACATAGGTAATTTGGACTTATTTCGAAAAAATTATAATTATGCAGAGAATTTTAGGTTGCATGGGGCGCACGCCCCTGGTTACTTTATACATGTAACGAAACAAAGAGACAAAGTAACGTTCAATTACAATCAACCCAATGGTGTCGAGCTTGAAATTTAGTTCAATATCGCGCTCCGCTTCTTGCCGATACCACTTGGCTTCTGAACCCTGAGCGGTTGCTTGCGAAACATCGTGGAATTCAGGCCTTAGAATAAAATTGCAAAGCAACGCTCACAAATGTACTATTCTTTATTGCCGCAGTATGCGGATACTGTGATCCCAGTGGACTGTGGTAAGTTCATCTTTTCTCTTTTTGGATTTATGATCTGGACTGGACCTAGATTAAGATTCAATTATACTGACACTCATAAAGTGATGACGTTTTTGATTTTAAAACGCTACAAGTTTCATGAAATAAAACCCCCCTGCAATAATACTGTATCGATTTTTATAAATATTGACAGATAGATAGAGCGTCAGCCATCTTAGATGATATACAGTGTTGTTGCAGGGAAGCTCACTTAGAAATTGTGTTTAATAGTGTTTATATTTATTTTAGGTGATGTCTATGGTTGACGTATGTGAGAGTTCGCGTGTAAGGGTGGTACAATTATGTGCGAACGAAAGAGATATAATGGGTGATGACGTGATCGGGTGGCCTCTCTGCTCCGAGTCGCGATATGAGATAAATAGATCTGTTTATTAACTTGTAAATATATTATCTGTAAAGTATCGTGAATAAACTGTATTGTCACCTGAGCATACTTTTTTGTAATGATCCTGATCATTTATAATAGTACTGCTGTTATAGCTGGCACTCAAAAGTAAACACTACTATTGTACAATATATAAATATATTTACAACTCTTGTGGCATTCATAACTCAGATCTGCTCAAAACAGATTTACAGTATTGTTGCAAGGGTTGTCTTCAAATATTTAATATATCTTCAGAAAATTCGAGCTACATAATAATAATAATAACGAGTTACATAATAATAATAATCAGCTTCAATGTTCAATTTCAACAGTTCTGCATTCGACGAATCTGTTACACGAGGGCTGTTATTTATGTAAGTAGTTGAATACATTATACATTATATACAACTAGAGTTTTACGTCTAGTATAATTAGAATTTATAACTAGTAAAACACGCCCCAAGACGGGCGCAAAATACACGACATAAATAATTTAAATGATTAAAATAATTTGAATTATTACATACTTGTGTATAATTTTCAATATCTGACAATAGAAATGGGTTTGTTTGTTTTCTTTTTGAAAAATGTACCTTCAGAACAAAAAGGTTACAATACATTCACAATTTGTGTATTTAAAAGGAAATTTTACTTCATTTTATTTTAATACAATATATCAGTTTTCTTTTTAATTTCCTTATTCGTAACACACAGAAGGACATTGGGATATGATATATTAGATACTCTTCAAATCCTCGTCTTCATCAGTATCTCGATGCTCGATGGAGTGACTACGTTACAAAAATGCAGGCAACACATGGATTAAAAGGGCTAAAGGTAGAGAGAATTGGCAATGTTTGGAGGAGATTTATAATCAGCTATCGAAAGAAACAGATCGACTAGCGGTCGCAATACCAGCCCCTTTTACTAAAACCAGTATTTTCGATATTGAACTTTTACGAATACCGAAATCCCGATATTAAACTTTTACGAATACCGAAATCCCGATATTTTCGATATTTAAAAAAGCTTTCGTCGAGATTAGAGGTGACGATTTACCAATGAAATAAAAACATTCAGAAAAAATCACATTTTAATTTTTAATAAGTTTTTAACAATAACACAAATAGCTTGCTAACATCTTCGTCGTAATGTACATCAAAATTCGATCTTCATTCGACTATACTAATTAATTATTTATCAATACTATCTATAAAAACATGCACGCTTCTTTACAAATGATCTAGTCCGTTGGTCGGTCGCATCGACAGCTAGCGCAGTTGAAACATGTGCTGTGAGGGGTTCGCACATCACATCAATTATTGATATGTTTTGCTTTATATACGGTATGAAAAAATGAAATACAGAAAATTTCTAAAATCCCGGTTTTCATAAATCCAATCCCGGTAATTTAAAGCATCTGTATTTTTGAGTCGGGATCCCGGTTTGGGACCCTTAATTTTGACGGACCGTAGTAAAATCAAATTGGTCGTGTTTATTTTATAAAAAATCACGTTGAATTAGAGTTCCAGATGTTCACTGTGATGACGGAAAGCTTATGTTACCTATTGGATGTTCGATGCGCGTTCCACAAATACTAAACATTTTCCTCCTTGGCGTACCGCAAGGCCGCGAACCTAGGACCTTGCATTGGCAATAACAGGTTCCCAACAGTTAGCGTGCCTCTGGGCTGAGGTTTAAAGAGCACGACAAATAATAATGTATGACAAGCGTGATGCTGCATTCCACGATATTAATAGGCAACAGCAGATCAAACGGGTTATTCCTTGTGATTTGTGATTATCATCTCTTTGTGATTGTTGAGTACCTATGCCGCGCTAATAAATAAATTAATTAACCTATAATGTTCACATACACACATCATTAAACATATAATAACAATACTTTAGTAATAATAAACATAAATATTTTATAAATAACTTAAATTATCTGGAAATTTGAAAATATACACAATTACGCCAACAGAGTATGTATATATATTTACTCAATTATATGACACATGTATCATAAAAATGTTATTTTAACTATGAAAATTAACGCTTTCGTCATTGATTTCATTATGTAGTTTAGGTTTAATTGTGTAATAAGTGGAAAATTGAGAAAATAATGTGGTGAATATACTAGCATTTCACGAGAAAACCCGCTAAACGCACTAAATTATTTATATCGTATAACTACGTCAATAATGATAGGAAAAAAATATAATATTTTTCACAGAATAGTTGGTAGGTACCACCCATCTTCTAGTATTGAATTAAATTATTATTTAATATACGGGGATAGATGTATACTGGGCATCTCACGAAGAGACAGGAAAAAAAACGTGCGAATAAGAGAACAGAAAAAGTCGAATATAAAACGGAAAATGAAATGGCAGTGAACAGGGCACATTGCTCAGATGATGGAGGTCGAAGACAAATGAAGTGACACTCGAAGGAAATCAAGAATCTGATAGGCCGTCCTAAAATACGTTGGGATGATGAATCGATCGAACTCTGCAAATAGATAGAGAAAAATGGAAGAAACTTGGGGAGGCTTTCATCCAGCAGTTGATAGAAAACGGCTAATGATTATGATGTGATGGGAAGTAGGTGCTTACCTAGAATAGATACGTAAAGCTTAGTTGATTCATTTGAAAAAAGTGATAAACCGTTAAATTTGTAAGACATTATTACATTTTTTGATAGTTTTAAAATGCTTTAGGGCTTCAACTACTATTTAAAACTCATTTTTGTATCAAAAACACTGTGTACAATTTCTTAGTAAATAATATTTTTATCGGTCCTATAAACGCATATTTTTTTCTTGTTTTTTTTTTGCGCTACATCGCCGGCGGCCAGTCACCGTGCGACGTGTAATTGTCGCCGCGTCTATTTCTTGAGAAAAATGCCGATAAAACATTCTATTTATTCACGCATTTTTTGACAATATTAATTAATTTTATACTTATTTACAATTTAAGTTGCAAATTACACTGATCTTAAGGGAAAATGACTTCGTGTTCATAGAAAACATTCGTCAAATTGAAGCTGATCGCAGTTTAATACTCCTTACGACGATTATGATTTTTTTAAAGGAGAGCACATTTTTGTTGTGAAGTTGCATTATCAAAATAATTAAATCCCGGTAGCAACTGAATATTTTTTCGATAGATAGTTTTTTTTTGTATATCTTTCTAGTTGATTAATTTAATTTGTAATGATTATAAAATTATTTCATTTGAAATATGCGAGCATTAGGCTTTGGATATAAAAGGTGTAACCGATCTATAAACGGCGAGAATTTGATTTTACAAGACTCTTACTTGTTTGTTATACGAATGGATTAAATGAATAAATATTGTCAAAAGAGCCTGTTAGTATTTCATTTCCCTTTTGTGATTCGTCACTTTCGTAGAAATTAATAATAGCATACTGTTTCGCGAGGCAACTCCGAGATAGATAAATACGATTATTATTCTTGACGGCTATCTCCCGAGTATTTAATAATTATTACGAAAGCCCAAGAGTATAAAATGTAAACTACACCACCTGGTGACGTCTGCCACATCATTATAATTACAGTTATTTATGAGAAACATCTTCAAGAAACAAGGTAATTACAAACAACAACACTTGCGCAAATCAAACATGCTCACAAAGATGGCTCTTCAATGTGTTTACCCGTTTAGACAGGCAACAATGGACAAAGCACGTTTTACGATGAACCAACGTATGACATTTTTAATTTAAATAATCTTTTGAAATATTTTCAGCTGACATTCATCAGAATCTCAATGAGATTATTATTAAGATCTTAACGAGAATAATAAACGGTTCCTAATATATTTTTAAAAAAAACGTATAAGTACGAAAACAACAATTAGTACTCTTGTGGTTATACACTGTTTACTAGGAAGGCAGGAATGAATAACAATTTATTACATTTATTTTTGACATTTCAAAATTTTATTTGTTATAAAACGATCGTTTAGCACCAAGATTTGCATACCTAATTACTTGTATGTCTATCACCTAAACTTTATCTCATATATTTGTATGTAGTTAGTTTAATACTTTACCTGTCGATGAGAGTTACTATTTCTCTCGAAACTCGAGTAGTGCTAATAAACTCAAGTAGAGTTATAACATTCTTTCATCTATCCATTATAATGAAACTCTACAAAGTTAACAACGATTTTATCAATAATATAAGCTTTGTTTTATTTTATTTAGTTTATTTAGAATACATATAGTTATTTAACAACAATAATAAAAATATAATATAAAATTCAACAAATTACACGTTTTCTTTGAAATATCAATAGACTAATGATACAGTAAAGTTTAGCAACAAAGATTAATACTATTTAAATGAATCAACTACAAAGATATATTTTTAAGGAGAACAAAGATTAATTTTTCACAGTATAAAAGACAAAGAAAAGTGAAAACATTATCTTCTATTGATGGAGTAAGTAAAATAGAAAATGAAATAATTAATAAAGATGAGATTGTAAGTAGGTACTAGGTACGTATAATTTTTTGAATACATTTTTTTAGGTACCTTGCACGCACTGAATTCAAAAATAAATGTAATACCTACCGGGTCGTGAAATAAGGAGAACACATTCTTATTGTGAAATATCTATTCAGAACATAGATCTCTGATGTTTTAAATACTAATTTAATGTATTAATTATAAATATACACATTAAATTAGTATTTAATATATTTAAATTTTTGAACATTATGAATTTCTTAAAGTGTTAAAACATAAAACGACGTTTATGGGAATTGAATAAAATATGTAGTAACATCACAATTTTGTCACATTTTTACTTTATACATATTTTTTACTACGCAGAGCACCGCTAGAACTATCGGTACTTTTACATCGAAAGAGTATCTTTATTAGGAATGGGACATTGAGGTATACACACAGACTAATCATTTTCCTGTCACAAAATGCGTGCAGGAATGCCTTGATCCTTTCAATGCGTTAGATATGTTTAGACGTGAAAAAATGCCTGTCAGGTAATATTAATGAGTAGTGGTTCACACTTTATTCCAAAGAGGTACGATGCATCACTTTCATTTAAAAGTCAACGACTTCCATTCAACAATCAACTTTTTTCATTCATGCGCGTTAAAAAAATTTGGTGTCTCTAGATCTGTGTTTGATGGGCATGTGTGCAACTAATCATTTTTGTACGACTGTGATCCCTTCCATCATTCATAATAATCATTGTATTGTACTGGATACAAAAATGAAGTACACTTTCTGAATATTTTTTTGAAAAATTTATAAATTATAGCACACAATTTAAAATAATATTTTTTAAATTACATTATAAATTTTGCATAATTTTTATACAAAGTATTTCAAGCACTTGGACCAAATCTAGTAACCGTGACAGATAAGCCGAAAAATAAATTAAACATGATCACACGTTTTTAATATACAAGAATTTATCGTAATAAATATAATATGCCAACTGAACAGAACAAATATACTGGTTCATTATGTCATACATCAAATTAGCTAACGGCGATAAGTGGTTATAACCTACATATAATGGTGGCTGTAGTTTTTAAAAAAACAAAACTTTGTGCTACACGTACGATTAATATTATTTTTTATTACGACTATAGTTTCGAAAGGTCTCTTTCATGTGGGGTTGTGGTTTTTTTGAAAATATTAAAGTTTCCAAGTTATTCACTATCAATCCATTATATAGTACAGAGTAGTGATGGTAAACCGTTAACGATGTAACGATGATTGGTAACTAAGGTTTAAATGTGAGAGGTTTAGTTTCTAGCGTACCGGTGAATTACTAATAATCGTTAAAGATTCACAATAGCGTTAACAGTTTAAATAACGGTTTAACCATCAGCTATCGAAACAGTGATAAATCTCTAATATATGATTTTACTATTATTACTTTAGTAATGATGAATTATATTTTAAAATAACTTGTGTTATAACTGATAATGGAACTAAGAAAATATAATTAATCATTCTTATCGAGTAGTGATAAGCTCAAAATCACGAACCGGGAGTCAATCACTGATATATTTGAGTCACAGTCACTATAAGTGATTGAATATTTGGAAATATCGTGATTCGTGATTCATTTTTAATTGTATTTATATTTGGTTGTAAACCTTGATTCGGCGCATGTGCACGTGAAACGAAAATAGTCACTAAGGAATGACTTTATAATTTGTGATAAGCGCCATTTAGATTTGCAAATTTACTAATTTTCATTCTTTTTGTGATGATATTAAATTAGTTATATATTAATTATATATGCTA
This sequence comes from Eubasilissa splendida, assembly GCA_031772225.1. Classification (NCBI taxonomy): domain Eukaryota; kingdom Metazoa; phylum Arthropoda; class Insecta; order Trichoptera; family Phryganeidae; genus Eubasilissa; species Eubasilissa splendida. Next base: position 10,757,298 of record CM062848.1, on the reverse strand, counting down.
GAATATGTTTTTTACGTAAATAAAGTTTGAATAATATAAGTAAATATGCTCTTATATATTTTTTTATATGTTCATTTATTTGTGTATTGTGATATCGTGCGGCGCACGCGTATTAGTAATTAAACTGTGATCACAGTCACAGTTTTAAATCACTGATATTATCGAATATCAATCACAATCATACCAGTTAGTCAAGAGTAGCATTTTTTCTAATCACTATTAGCAAGTTTGATAGAATTAGTCAACAGTTATGCTAACTATTATGCTACAGAAATCATCATTGGTTAATATAATATATATATAAACCTGCTTTAGTTTTTTAAATTGTATCATACATTAAACTTACGATATAGGTACCTATTTTATTATCTATTGTTGAACCTAGCATGTATAATAGAAGCCCTGATGATAAAACCGGTAGCAATGTAAGATATTGTTCGGCCCGTACATACGGCGTTGGCTTCAATCGAAAAAGCTTCCTTGTGTGGACTGTGTGCGGTTGGTGTACATAATAATCCTTAGGATCCCAACAGAATCGTGACTGTTTTGGAATGTTCTGGACGTATTGTCCGCGGATATTGTGTGGTGTTCCTCACAAAGAATGTTCTACAACAAAGAAAACACGCCAAGACCAAACTCGACTGCCGGGTTACGTAATTTAATAGATACGGGCCGACGTGTTCTGTGGCTTTCCATGTAACAATAAACAAGTTTTATACGAATTGGTTTGTTGATAAAAACATACCATTATACTATAACTAAATACAATCTATACGTGTATATGTGTATAACTATATACAACATCGATACCTTAATCTGCAAAGCAGCTAACTCCATTTTTCTAAAATGTTCAGGGCAACAAAAAACTTTTGTAATTAAACGCATTACGAAATTTACAAAACAAGCTTTGGTAGATTGTTTATGCAGAAATAGGGTGGCTGAGAACTTTTATTGATATTTTAATTTATCTCGTATTTATAGGGACTATTTGGAGTTTTTCTGAATTTCTTTACTACTTTAGCTGATTTTCCATCGTAATGTAGTGCCAACCATTATGATTTCCGCGGACGTCCTCTATTTCTGGTGCCATCAACACATGCGTCAGGCAAACATTTAAGGTTTTTGCAAGAATCAATCGAAGGTTTTTCAGCACGTAGTACTTATTTATTATTTTAAAAACACGTAATTTCACGTGTTTGAAAATGAATGGGAATTTTTGGCTTTTAGTATACCATAGAACAATAAAAGAAGAAAATAATGGTATCAAAAACGGTGGGCTCCATGGATCCATGGGTGGAGTTAGCTGCTTTGCAGATTAACGTATCGATATATCGTTCAACAATACAGGAAAAATCGGTAGGAAAAAAAACATGTTCGGTACTGTTCTAAACTTTTTCCATATATATTCTTTTAAGTGCAATGAAAAAACCAAATTTTGGATTAATCAAACATACCGTACAACACGCCATAGTAGAATTTAGATTCGAATTTTGAAGTAGGCACATACTACTGGAAGAAAACACATTTATACTATTAATCAATTTAATTTTAGCTGCCGATGGATGGCTTGTGAGAGAAAATTGCAACAGTGGCGCTAATAAAACGATAATACCGATATGTTAATGTTTTCAAGTGTTGCGGAATTTTTATGTTCATTGAAAAATTAATCAAAATATAATAAGCGAAAATATTTTTATTTTTATTTATAATAATATATAGTTTAAATAGACTTCCAACTAACACGTTTAATTTTCAGTATCAAATTAATGGCATTTCACTAAATATATAATATATTCAATTATTCTACACAAATAACACACGTACTCGTATTATGCAGAATTTTTTTTTTTTTACAAGATAGAGAAGCAGAATAAATGGTATTGATGCATGTAATAATTGATACCTATATTTTCACACTGATAAATAAACATATATTTTAAATACTAATTAAGTGTATTAATTAGAAAGATACACGTATAAAATAAATTTTATCGAAAAATATTGTTGCTACCGTGATTCGAACCTAGATCTCTTTGCAATCCGGGGATGGTGCAATAACCAACTATGCTACAATAGACATACTATTTGAAAGCTATTTACTTTGTTTTTACGGAATCTGAAATACTTTTGAGTAAACCGATAGCAGACGCCAGAATTAACAATTCATTTTTATTAAATTTTGAACAAATTGAAATAACATATATACTATTAAGGAGAACACATTCTTATTGTAAAGTTGTAATTATTCAGAACATAGATCTAATAACAACTTCACAATAAGAATGTGTTCTCCTTAATAATTAATAAGCATTTATTTATTTCATATAAGGTCAGGTAGATTGGTCTAGATCTGGGTGAACCTTAGAATCAAGATTCACTCAGATATATACAGAAAGTAAATTAATTAACTAACTACTAACTAAATGTATATAAAAAAATCAGTTCCACCGCCTGAAGGACATTGAACTACATTTTTTGTGTACAAGAGATAGAACGTTTATTATTACAAATAATGATAATTTTTCTCAAATATGGACATTAGAACCGTAATAAAAGAGATTAGATAGTTTTGTATACTTTGTATACACGCGATGTTTACAAAAATAATCTGAACTCGAACTCGGCGGTTTGTTCACAGTTTAGTTGTTATTTGTATGCAGCATGTTTGCGGTTTGAAGATGTCGTCTGAAATGTCAAATCTGATTTAAAATGTTAACCGTGATGTTTACAGGTTATCGCTTGATGAGGCTTTTCAACTCGTCGTTAGACTTCCTGGTGTGACCGGATTTATGTATTACTAGCACTCGGGGCGCCGTTCCCCATAAAAAGATCATTGGAAGCTGCCAGAGTTTCATTTCCTTCCTATTACATAAAAAGTGTTACATCAGATACAAGTATCATATCATGTCTGCATAGAATATATCGTTTCATCATTAGTGCCTTCAAAGACAGTAAATATACCTCCCAATATTACATACCACCCGCGTTAGTAGCAATAGTATATCAGTTCGTGACACATTTTACCAGGAAAGCATTTAAAAAAATATATTCTACGTTAAAAAACAGAAAAAAAGTAAAGTTCGCGGTACATATACATATTTTATGCAACATTGCAAGTACGATAATAAATATAATATAAAAACGAGGGAACGCTACTCGTGGTGTTAGGCCATGATACAAATATAGATTTATTTGTGTACTATAATATATATTGTAATGTCTGTGGATAGATGATGGATGTGTTCGGGTCAAACATGTGTGTGTGTGTGTGTGTGTGTGTGTGTATGTGTGTGTATATGCATGAAAACGTCTGTCAGGGGAGTATTGTACAAAACTACGTATTATTCTCGTCACCTCCTCCAACTCCAACTCAGGAGATAGAGAACACAATATATATAATAATGTTATAGTAATACAAAGTATAGTAGCTTACATGAAATTAAAGAGTTTGTGGCGACATCTTGTATCATTCCACAAAAATAATTACGCTTTTAAGCATCTACAGAATTTTATGTAAAATAAAATACATATATTAATTAAGGATTTTATATTATTTCTTTAATGTCTAATCAACGTAGGTAAACCAAATAATACGATTATTATGAAAAAAAATGACAAAAATTAAATGTTAAAAAACGTGACGCACTTTGAATTTTTTGAAATGATATATATTCTATCCTCGATAATTAATACTGAACATAAGATAATTTTTCAAATAATGTCCATTAAATTTTACATAACATTTGAATAATGATTTATGATCGAAAATGCCATTTGAGTTGCAACAAATATCCAAGATGACTGCTCGCCCGATTGAAAATTTGTAACATTAAATATCGATGGGTGGTGCGGAACACGAACGTATTTTTATAATATTGCCCAATGTCATCATGAACAAGATTGGAAAAGGTATTGTTTTATTGTGTTACGAAAGAAGTGCGCATCGATGTATTATTTATAGAGTCCGATGCATTGCTTTGAGCTTGTGAATAGCGAATTGAAAGGACGGGTAGAGATAGAGAAGTATTCTCTAAGACAAAAATTACAAAAGCGAATTAAAAATAAGGAAATAATTTGAGTGCAATAGAAAAGATAAAGGAGGGTTTATATACATTGAGTACAGGATTGAGGAAAGATATACTGGTACAGATCTGTACGGTATATATATTGTAAAATGGTCTGATATATTCATGGTGTACGTATGAATGGAAAAAAATATGACAGAATCGGATAGAACTACATTTTACAAAATAAAGTAATATATAAAAAAGATGTAATATAGAAAAATCAAAAACAATATTTATCACTGTTAAAATATATAGGTATATATAGCGTGTATAAAATCAATGAAAGTTCAACATAAATAGTAAGGTAGATGCTGGTAATAAAGCCTAAGAAGCAAAAATCGTATTTAGAATACATTAAGCGTAAACAAGTTGATTCCTGATCGCGGCCTCCCGGTATCCTGCTGATAGTCGCCAGTATCGTATCAGTTTTTATGAGAAGAGCGCGCGCCAGTTAAATAATAAAAATCCGTCAGAAACAATCGTAAGTAATTTTGATATTACAGTAAACTATATAAATTTGTACTCCATGTCTTCTGTATTTCATGCATTTTATGATTCTTGTTAAATTACTTAGATAATACAGTCAAATTTCTTATCTTTCTCATTTTTTAAATTTTCGGGCCTGCGGGTATTAAGGCCTTTGACCTCCTTTTCCTCAGCTTTTAGAGTTCTGAAGTAACCAGGAATGCTTATAAATTCGCAGTGTCTGCCTGTCTATCCATCTACCCGTCTGCCCCTTCATGTATCACAGCCTTATCATAGTATATTGGTCTAGGTATTATGTTTCTATTGAGATTTTACTAATAATTATGGTGCATTCATGCTTATGTAAAAATAGCGTTATGGTCAGAAAAATACCTGGAAGCAACAGTTTGCGCTATACAAAGGGGAACTTTAAGTTTGTATGCGGCCGCACAGAGGTACAAGATCCTCAGAAGAACACTTAGAAATAAATCAATTATAGAGGAACGCTAGATATAAAATACCCTTTTAATCAGAATAATAAAAAATAAAAATGTGCTACATTTGATACTAGAAAGGATGCTGATGAAAACGGGATAGTATTGTCATGGTTGTGCGAAGGATAGGATTGCCGATATGAAAAATATGCACCAGATGCCGCAAACGGTATCACGAGGAATGCGTTGGTTTATCAGCAGAAGATCTTAATATTTTTGAATGCTTTGGTAGTTGTTGAGCTAGACAAAATTTCGTGTTTTTGAAAGAATTCATTGTGAAATTATAACTATTATTTTATCTTTGATATAAGTACAAAATATAGATTGTAATTCGAATGTTTATATATGTTACAGCCATAGGTCTTTTTACCTTACCAAAGTATGCCAATGTGCATTGTTTTTAAAAAGGCTTATAATTTTGTTCTTATACACGTTAGAAGTTGACATTTTAGTTTAAAATTTATGCCTAAGATACTGTAAGACTAGTTAACAATAAAAACTAATAACCATTTTATTTCAAATCTTCCGCACGCCTTATTACCCGTAGTTACCCTCCCTATAGTACAACGCTAACAACACACTAATCAAACTAAGATAAAATTAAACAAAACTCTTACACACACATTAACCTTAACACAAATATTAAGAAGATTTTATAAGGACATACATGTAATGCATACGAGATCTGAACAGTGGTGTAGTGTAGCCATGGCGGCGCCCTGGCACTTCTTTTCAAACATTCAATTTCAAATTTCCGTGGAAGAAATAGGAGAAAACAGATTTATCCTGAGCACGATAGCAAACAGACGCGGAAGATTGAAGCGTATTCTCCGACTTCACAGTAATAGAATAAATGCTAGAAGGCTGAGAAAAACATTCATGTGTCAGTTTGGTGAAGTGATACCTAGCACAGAATAGGGATCAGTGGAGAAAACCATAGCTAAATGTCTATTGATAAGAAAAAGATATAAGACATTATAAATGTATTAATTAGAAAGATATAAATATAAAATCAATTTTATTGAAAAATAGTGTTGTTGCTACCGGAATTCGACCCTGGATCTCTTCCAATCTGGGGAACGTGCATTAAACGATTATGCTACAGCACACATTGACGACAAATTTTTGAACCAATATGTTATACTTTTCAAATTGATACATCTATCGCTCCATTATTTGAAATATCACAGACCTATGTTCTGAATAATTACAACTTCACAATAAGAATGTGTTTTTCCTAATAAGATATTATATTTTACCTACTTAACATTACATTATTGCCTAATTATTCCTTCTGTCCTTCTTCATATAGTGGCCTCAAACAGATGAAACTCGGCTCAAAATGCAACTTCACATGTCCCAGTCCTGGGTCGCTCTCACAGCTGACTCCAGGGTCTATTTAGCCAGATGCAATGTATCTATCATTCAGTCCAAAGTTGTAGCCAATATAATCTTCCATTCTTGGCTGTCACGCATAATGTGGCCAAAGAATTGGAAGACGATTTGGTTCACTATTGTAGATGAGGCTTGCTGTGGTTGGATTTGTTACAGGATTGAAAAATACGTGTTGTCCACAGGATGTGTAACATTATTCCCCAGCAAGACATTTCGGAGGCATCTATTTTACGATTATGGAAAGATAAGCGTGTTAACGAACAATTATTTAAGTTGTTTGCTTCTCTACAGTTGGTTCATAGCAACTTTAGATAGTTATATGCATCTTCTAATTTCTTGTGTTCGTGATCAACTATCCTATATCTTGCTATTTGGGAAGTTTATTATGATTCATTAGCATTATTCACAACTTTATTTCTTACTTAACCTTATATCATTGAAATTAATTGTCAGATAACAAATAAATGGAATCCTGTTAAGATTTTTATTTATTTAGAGATCTGTATGCAAAATAATACTCTGTAAATATTAAGGAAATTATATATTATTAATTATTGAAATTTTTATAAGGAATCCATTATTCATAAGGCCCTATTGATTTTGGACAGCCGGAGAAAATTTGTGGAAGGAAACACAGCCTGTTTATTCTCGGCCTAGTGACGCACTACAGCCTTCTAATGCCACAGCGGAGTGACAGAACTCTGAATGTGGAGGTTCTGATCTGAGATAATAAAAACCGGGACCAGTCCACTGTCAGATTAGATTTAATAAGGTTTGACACTTCTCGCGCCCGGCTGGGTATCGCTGACTGTAATATATTACATCCACTTGCGTTTCTAACTCAACAAACGAATACCGGACGAGATTCAGAGAGGATAAAGTGCATTAAACGAATATGAGCTTGATCAAAACGAAGCGTTAATAGTTCTTAATGGACGGATGTGAAGAAAACGAAATACGATTATTATAAAGGTTATTATTATTAATGGTTCTAAAAGTTTATTGGGAGAAAGAAGTAAAGTGTTACAGTAGACTAAAGCAAATAATGTGTTATTATAGTCTAGACCAGTGATCGGCAAACTCATTAGTCAAAAGAGCCAAATATCAGCAATAGGTACAAAGATTTAGATTTCTTTTGAGAGCCAAAATTCTTTACAAGAACCCTGTTTTAGAAGTTGGTTAAAATTAGGCATACTGAATAAAACTATATATCATACTTTATAATAATCTTATTAATGAATACATAATACATTTTTATGATTAAAATGATGTAAATGTTTAATGTGAACAATGGCATTGCATTTCCTTGGAAAGTTTGGATAATTCAGGTTTGTATGTTGTTGTTTTTAATTTCAGGCACGATTTCAGGTTCTCATCAATAAGACGATTTCTCAATTTACTTTTGATAAGGTTCATGCTTTAAAAATATTGTTTGCATGAATATTTAGAGCCGAATAGTGAAAGAACATCAAATGCTAGTTTTTTTAACTAATCATATTAGTCAGGAATGAAAATGTATTTTAAACGCGTTATTCGTCTAAGAGCCTGGTCTACACGATTAAAACGTGTCATGCACAGTTTCAGAATTTATTTAACAACGTTTTTGAATTGTTATTCTGAACTGAACTGTTATTACAGCGTCCTCCTCATTTTATCTGCACAATTGAAATTAATACACCATAAACATTAGAAATCAGAACCTTCGATAATTATGAGATTTATATATGTGTGTGTTTATTATAATAAAATGGGAACATACCTGTTCCTTATTCAATGATATTGTTGTACTGCTGTCTATGAAATAATGTTTGAACTTGTTTAATGGCACAAATCACTCTTGAAGGGTGGATTGCCTATTTGAAAGAAGAAGAAGGGAACGTACCTACATAATTACATTTTAAGACAAATCCGAAAGAAGGAACAGCAACACAAAGCTGTATGTGATGTTGGGTAATGAGATTTAGTGTTTAATTCAGTGTTTCCACAATCTTTTCAATTCCCACTTCAGCTGTCACGAATGGCCGGACGCGGTTCGATGTCAGCAAAGACGAACAGCCTGACAATTTCCCTGATGCATTGTCCGGTGAACAATGGAAATAATCCATTGCGCTTTACATTGCGCTGTGAAAATGATTCAAATGACTAATGATCTATGTCACCTGAGTGGGCATTGTCCAAATTAATGTGTTGTCACATTGTCAGAATCGTGCGATAAATCAAATCAACAATGTCAAGTGTCGCAAAATATTAATAATCGTGGCAAATTCAAATTATTTCAACAACACAATATTTCATATATAAAAAATCACTTACACTACACACAAAAAATCTATCAATCGAATAAATATAGTTACCATCGTGAGTCAAACCAGGAACTTTATATTGCCAGTAGACTGCTTCACCAATTACGCCTTAGTTACATACATATTAATTTTGATCCATATATCTTCATTTGTTTTAGTATTACTTTATATTTACTTTATTTATGTTTTTATTCACTGGTAACTACAGGTTGTGGTAAATCACAATAGCATTTAAAAATTAAATAACTTTATGTTTAAATATATTTTTAAAATTTATCTTTTACATGATGTTTTACATAGCCTGGAGATTTTTAAATACACAAATGAAAAATAGCATGTTGTAACTGACCTCCATATTCATCTTAACAAATTCGAACTTCATGTATAAGTAAAATAAATCTATCTATGTAGAATATAAATGACTGGGATCTCCGCATAATATATAATATGTTTTCGATAGATTTTTTTTTTTTATGTATTTTTACCTAATTTATTTTAATCATTATCGTTCTACATTCTAAAATATTGCAATTTCACAAATAAAAAGTGATTTTATTTAAAATTAAAAATAAATATCTCATTTTTTATTTCTTTTTTATTACATATATATTAATTTTAATTTTAGTTTTTGCCAAACTGCATGGCAGTTTTACGGCAAGGATTTGCCTTCTACATAGTTAAACTTTTTTTTTCTATTTTATAAATTAAATATAATAATGGGGAAAAAATATATAAGGAGACGTTAGATGAATTACTTAGAAAGATATGAAGAATAAAAAATATGTAAATATGTATAAAATACATATAAATATAATAAATATATATAAAGAAAAAATCAATATTTTGAAAAGATAATCAATTTTTACAGGGTGTAACAGACCTAGTCCACATAATTTTATGGGTGATACCTGAATATAATATAATACAATGAAATAAAAAAATTGACAAGAATATGTTCCTTTTCTTTGCATTTTAAGATGGTCACTGGGGTCGCATCATTTTTTTAAATGTTTAATAGGTCTTTATCGATGTTGTTAATTATTTTAGTCACAACATATTCTCTCGTTCTCTCGCCGTGCACATTGTTCGCAATCGGTACTCTCACGGTTCGACCCGACGATCTGGCTTAATAGCTGCGATGAGAATCAGAATATTATTGCATATGTTACTTTTTTGTCAACTGGTAAGATTTTGCATATTCACACGTTATTTAATGCATTAAGATTATCGTTGGGTTTATGGTAGAATTATTTATTTATTATTAATATTTAAAAGTCGTTTATATGCCTTTAAAATATTTACATAGATAAAAACAGAAGGAAACTGAACAACCAAGACTAGAATATCTTACCCTTTAAAGACGTCAGGACATACTTGCTCTACGGAAAATTACGCAATTTGCGATTGATTTATATTAATTCAATTTATACCAATGTGTCAACTGAGAATAAATGTATAGTAAGGTAGCGTTTATATGAATAGAAGTAAACCATATACAATTGAATAAACAAATACACCAGCTGATAAATTATCGCCAGACAGACGCACGAAGTGATTCGACGAGACGAACATATCAAGGAACAAGTGCAAAATGGCAGATGTGATATTTCACAGTGATACACTTTGCAGTGGGCGGACATGCTGTGGGCACGCATAAAAAACAATGAAATTATATACTCGTGCGTGGCACATGTGTGTGTTCAAGCCATATATTGCTTAATGTCGTGAATTATCAAACAAGTGCTTAAGGAGCAGTGGCGTAATTAAAAAAAATGGGCCCAATGCCAAACGGAAGGGTCATTTTATATATACTCGTATACTACAATAAATATAAAAGTAACACGCAGTTTTGTCCAATAAATAGTATGAATAAAATTGATCTCATATCTTATTTACACTTTTATGAATAAAACTAAAAAATTTAATAGGCATTTGTACGCACTCGCAACTGAAAAAATTCATTAGCAATATTTGAATTTGTCCAAGAACACACAATTACTGGATTTTTACCTACAAAGGCACTGTTATTAATCAAATATCAGATATCTCACAGACACAAAACTATTTAAAAAAAAATATATTTAATGGAAAATATATGGAAGTATGGGGTAATCACAGAGATTACGACCTGTCTTCGGCTGGATAAATTTTTAAAGGTTGTATATATGTTAGTATGTCGACTCGCTTCAAGTACCACTACACCATCGCCATCTATAGACCAAATTTGATTATTCATTTTTCCCTTTTTTAAAACAGCATATGTTATTTATTTTTTCTGTGGTGGAATTTAATTTTTTTTAATCGATTTCAGCGCTGTGAAAGTATCAATACCTAATGTTTTGTAGGGCACGGACTTTTTGGGTCTTCGTGTACCACGTTGGCTGTATTGGCGCAATTACGCCTCTGTTAAGGAGATAAAAAGAACCGCAAGCGACGAATTGGTTCGAGCAACAGAACTGACAGACATTAAGTGTTTAGTAAACGATATCCTTGGAAATTTATAAGAGTAGAATTATTTTATCTATCCGTGATGTAGTAAGGTACTAGGGATTTTATTATTCGACTATAATGAACTATATTTCAACACCTATCATTTTTTTTTAGTAAATAAGATAAATTTTTAGAGTAAGGATTCAAAGATATTCAGTATAAAGATAAATTAAATCGAACGCCTCGATACCAAAAAAACTTCGATTTTGATTTCGTTTGTATGTGAAAGGATACAAAATTTTCCGTTTTATTGAACCATATGTCTAGAATAAATATTTTAGAACATTTTGTGATGTTAAATTTTATTATTTTTTTTATATTATCTGAGTCATGATTTTTTTTTAAATATTTGAATAACTGCCATTTTCGAACCGAAAAATGTAACTGAGCGATATATATATTTATAAGGCCAATTTTTCAGAAAAGTTTGATTTGATAAAAACAACGATTGTTATCATGTTTACCTTATGCAATACGCAGTATTTATATTGAAATCTACCTAATAAAATAATAAACTGCTTGTTACCTAAATGACTTCGTCTATCATGAGGGTTATATAAACCACAATATCAAATTTTAGGAGAACACATTCTTATTGTGAAGTTGTAATTATTCAGAACATAGGTCTGTGATATTTTAAATATGAATTCAATATATTAATTATAAAGATATACATATAAAATCAATTCTATCGAAAAATATTGTTGTTGCGACACAGGGATTCGAACCTGGATCTCTTTTAAATATATTCATTATAAAGATGTATATCTTTATAATTAATATATTTAAAATATCACAGATCTATGTTCTGAATAATTACAACTTCACAATAAGAATGTGTTCTCCTAAAATAATAAAGTTGTATCAATGTGTCCAAAATTTAATAAAAATGAATTGATAATTCTGGCGTCTGCTATCAGTTTACTCAAAGGTATTTGAGATTCTGTAAAAATAAGGTAGATGGCTCTGTCAAATGATGGAACGATTAAATGTATTAATATCAAAAAGGTAACATATAGGGTCGAAAATTGTCGCTAAAAATAATGTCGCTGTAGCTTAGTTGGATAAAGCACCTTCCCCGGTTAGGAAAGAGATCCAGGTTCGAATCCCGGTGGCGCAACAACAATATTTTTCGATAGAATTGATTTTATATGTATATCTTTATAATTAATATATTTAATTCATATTTAAAATATCAAATTTGTTTTAATTTTCCAATGACGTGTTATAATTACGCGGTTGTAGATAATGACTTCGTGCGATACCGCACCTGGGAGTTGTGCCTTGACATTGCGCCTGCTATTGTTATCTAAGACTTATGCAACAGCGTTTTGGTTCACGGCCTGGGCGGTGGTGCATTATTGGGGCGCGATCGCACCGACCGATGTTGCTTCACGCACGCGCAGTTCGACTCTCGATGCGTGCAGCGAGCCGTGCAACAATGGTCGTCCGATCGGAATGTGCGGTTTCAAGATCGAACGTTGCGAGAACTCGGGAGAAGAACTTTAAAAATCTTATTTATGGAAAAATATATTGTTACCACCGGAACTCGAATACGGAACCTCCTCTTTGCCGGGAGAATGCGTTACCAATTACAATGGATTAACTACTACTATTATGTGTTCTATTGTTTCCAACTAAAATTCGACGTGAAAGTACTTGCTTAGTAACACCCGACAAGAAAATGTTACGGGTTCGAGTCCCGGTAGTAACTATATATATTTAAAAAAAATATATAAAATAAAATAACAATCACTTTGTACGAAACTACAAAATTTATTATACGTCAACCGGTTTCGCTTATCTCAAGCTTCATCAGGACGTATTTGAAACTAATCATAAATTCAAAGAGTGCACTTATATATACATAAAGAGGAAGATAGAATATACAATGACATGTGAAAGAAAGCGACATAATACATATATAGTTAAATAGAACATCAAGGGAGACAGAATATAAAAAATTTAACGCAAAAAAGAGAGACAGAATACATATACAAATAGACGAAACATTAAGGGAGGGGAAAATGCAGCGTTAAAAAAATTGTTCATTCTTCTATGTAATTCTTTTAATTTGTTTTAATTATCAACTAATTGTAAATCTAAAATTACAATTCAATATGTATTTTCTTAATACAATTTTTTTCCCATTTTTGGTTTATTTGAATGAGAGAAAAACTACATTTGTTTATTCAATTTTAAGAAAAACATTACGTTTTTGAATATACATACAAATTATTATATTCAAATGAGGTAGTGTCTTGTTAAATTTGTGCACACTATGTTGGAAAATCGTGTATGATATTAATGAAAGACTTCATTAGAGACGATAACGGAACCCGGGAGAAGCGCTTGACACAGAATAGTACGAGGGTGGGAACAGAGCCAGCGGCGGATATGACGACGTCACGCATTATGATGCATTTCCATCTATAGAACGAGTTTTGATCGTATTCACAAAATGTAGCTTTTGTTTCATAGATTATGAAAGATTACGAGAAGAACACAATGCGGTTCATTCATTAAATATAATGCTTTAAGCTTTTCTAAGTCTAAGCTTTTTTTATATATGTTCTCGTGTACTTTCCCGAGGTAATGAGCACCGAGTAAACACAAAGCTAATAAGGCCCGTAAGGAAACATAGCCTAGCTTTAATGAGAGCGTATTAGGAGCATTAAGCTCGTACCGCCTGTATCACATGAGGCCTCCCGAGCGTGGGTTGATACTGGATTACACATAAAAGCTGCATAAGTTTAAAATACATTTATTTACTTCAAAGGCTTATTAGGTAGCTTGTAGCTTTACAGATTATTACGTAGCTTTAGCATGTAGCTTGTGATATGGTCCTATTTCTCATGAAATAAAAATTGATAATAATAACGAAAGCGAACACCTTTACTTCTACTACGTAGTATGTGAATACGAAAAATTATCACTTTTGCGAAAAAAATGTAATAAATAATATACATTTATAAGGTTGTCAATTTTTATATACGGTAGGTAAAAAAAAACGAATAATTATAAACGAAAAAGCATAGTGTGTACAAATTAAAACGTATATAGATGGAGATATATAGTCTTACTGGTATAAGACCGACCAACGTAAATTGGCGAGCGTCGACTTTTCGAACTAACATTCCCTCCGTCCGCGCGCGGCCGTTCCCCTTTCCATAAGGTTCAGTATGAGTACAGTGGCGCCCTCCGCCGTTCGTCAATTTACGTTTGTCGGACTATAATATAAGACTTTATTCGCTTGTATGATTATGTCAGATTGCTAAAATATTTAAACAGATTTTTTTAATCTCTTATTATGATTATGTTCAAAAACTAATGATATGCTGATAAATATATGCATACAGATAATATATTTTGAATCAAGACGCATCAATGGCAATGACTACCGTCATCAATAGTCAGCCAATAATTTACAAGTGCAGGGATGTGAAATGGCGGTTTTATTTTTTGTCAAAATTTTATTAAAATACATAAAATATAATTGTATTAATTTTATGTTAAACCAACGCTGATCGAGAGAAATAATAAAAATATTAGATTCATATTTTTAACAGTGAAAATAATAATATAAAGTGGAACGTGTGGTAAAAAGGTTTGTTGACTATTTAAGTCCCCTAACAGATATGTCATACAGCGCTCGACAGATTTGAAATATATAATAATAGTTGTTTGATCGTTAGTAAAAAAATATTTACTTCTAAACTAAACTCATTTTATTCTGTAATATCCGATAGTAAAAAACGAGAATCGATAGTTAAATATGACGGACTTGTCACAGCTGTTCCAAATGTCATCTGACACATTGATACTTTGTACATCATTTAATATCCCGTTATTTTAGTGATGAGAGTTCGTCCGATGATGGTCTCGTTGTTTAATATACATTATTACACATAATACGAAAAAATGTCACCACCACAGTGACAGATATCGAACGCCTAGGCGAAAAAAATCATAGATAATGCATAAAATAAAGCATATTTCATGATTATATATCACACCTATAGATATCCCCATCTATGCTTTGACAATGATAAATTTAACGTTCGAACAACCCGCAGACGATTTTAACCATGGGCGTTTGTACAAAGTTACCATAGTAAAAAGTTACTAATGATCACACAACCGGCCCTAAATCTTATATCGTCTGCAATAATTTTTTGCTATTATTTGTCTTTATCTCAACTATTTCACGGCACTTTGGACAAGGGATGTAGAACACAGTAAAGATTATTGTGTTTACTATTTTACCAATTCAAAACTTCAAGGGTCGTTTCGTGTAGTGGCCACCATATGGTCGGGCAGCGGTGACAACATAATATTTGGAATTATATATTTTTGAATTACCGCGATTACACAAATTTCCAGTTATTAATATCTTATTGGAATTACTTTGATACAATTATATATAAAAAAAGAGAAATTTAGCCTCAGAATAAAAAGGAAATCATTATGAATAAATCTAAAAATAATTCATGATGCAGAGGTCGTTCAGAAATCAACCGCATTAATATCTTCGTGAAAACTACAATTAGGCAAGTAACGACGGCAGAGGCGTAACTTGACCGAGCAATTAGAGGTAATTTGGAGCTATTATTGTAATTACGAAATTAATAAAAATTTATGTAACACCTAAGCAAGTACTTAACATGTCACATTTTTTTATTCATGTCAAATAACTAAAATATAAATCACGGAAGTATGTTCAAATTGAATTATTTTCTTAATTAATATAATATATATTATTCAGCTACATCTACATAATTAATAATACGGAGCGGTTTACACTACACTCGATAGTTTTACACATGGACTCTTCTTACACAGAAATTTGGATATAATAAAATTAATAATATTTTCTTGTAACAATTAATTTAAAAAAATACATATTATTACTTTAATGCGGCTACGTAACTATGAACGGTATTATATTTAACGGGAACTTGTCAACCGAGGCAAAACTAGCGGTACACAGTGGAGTCTTGGTACCGATACTTGTGTATGGAAGTGAGGCCTGGAGCTGGCAGAAGGGGAACGAAAGTAGACTGAATGCTGTGGAAATCAGATCACTTAGGGGTCTATGTGGCAGATCTATTTATGACAGAGTAAAGAATGAATAAATAAGAAAATAATGTAAAGCTGTGTGTTAGTAGAGTAAGATTAAGACAGGATCACTTAGGTGGTTTGGTCAAATGGAATGGATGAATGTGGAGGGAATGGTAATAAAGATATATTACACAAGTGTTGATGGCATGTGTGTAGAGGACGTCCGCGGAAAATTTGGCACGACCGGGTAAACCAGATACTAGAAGATGGTTCCGTTAGAAGCCTCAATAATCGGCGAACTTATATGGGAAGATGTATGAATGCAGACGAGGCGAGAATTGTGTGTCAGGACAGAAGAATGTGGCGCTCGATCTTCTCTGCCTACCCCCGCGGAAAAAAAGGGCGTGATGGTAAGTTATACATGTGTAATGGAAGCAATGCAGTGTAAAACTTAAGAATGTAATACAGCATACTATTATTATTATTATATTATACATATATAGTACGTTTAAAATTATTATAATCCAAAATGCTGTGAATTGTACATTGAAACTACAAAAAAAAAAAATTAAATAGAATTTAAGACGGAGAAAATTAACGCAGATATTGGAGTAACAACGTTAATTTTCTCTTTTTTGTTAATCGGTAAGCTATATTACAGGGAATTAAAATACTTTAAAACACATTATTTCAGCTTTAGAAATCGTCAATGATGTTAAAATACAATAAACAAAAAATGAATAAATATAAAAATAAATGAATTCCTAAATATGTTAGAATAATAATTATGGAGTGTTCTTGAATAATGATAAAGTGTTCGTAATGAGTATTCATGTTCCGCCCACTCGTTGGCTTTAAAAGCTTTACTAATAATGTGTTGACATAATGGAAATTTGTTTCCAAGTACCTAAGTATGTACATCCCAGTTAAACCTTCAGAGTAGTTTGTGTATATTAAACATACAACTACAAACTAAACTGAAGTTTTGAACAATGCTACAAGTATGATGTAAAATGAATATGTACAAAAATCTTTTTAATAATAAAAATTATGTAATAAAATAATTGATGGGTTTAATAAAAATACGTTTATATGGCATTTAAGTACAGTCCCTGGAAAATTAATTTATTTTTTAAAACTTTTGTTTTTTAAAATTGCGATCCGTTATTTCGCTGGCACTCTTCTAAACGGGAGGAAAAAATTTTGAGAACTGCTCGGCACGTATTCTCCACGATCGCTGCCATTTCTTCTCGGATATTTTATTTTAATTGGTCCAGAGAGGGAGTATTGCTGCTGTATACATTTGATTTAAGGTAGCCCCATAGGAAAAAGTTCATTGGTGTTAAGTTAGGGCTACGTCACCTCGTCGGTATATCAAATTTCACGAACAACTAATAAGGACACGCTCCATTCACCGGCTTGTTGTTGTGTTGGTGACTCGAGACTTTAGGGACACACTGTACATTCTCGATTTTTATACTCGTACATATCATATATTTCAAAACGGCACAGCTGGTTGGTGAGCTTTCTTATATGTACAAGACAAAGTTCGCAATGCTTTGCAAATACCCGCATACAGAGTGCGAGTAATTATCTTATGATTATTTATTATTCAAAACAAACACTAATTTCTCTAAAAGTATATGTGTAACACTTAATTAAAATATTTTTTTAATGAACCCGCTGAAAATTTTGAATACGCATATACATATGTATATTCATATACATAAGTACTCGTATATTGAATATATTTAACTACATATAAGCACAAAATAAAAAAACTGTTGCGGCCAAAGTCAAGAGTTCTACGAAAGATGGGGAGGCCTTTGTCCATTAATAGATTGATGACGGCTAATGATGACGGTGTTAATATATCTGTACCTACACGGTGTAACACATTTCATTCATAATATTTTATAAGCGGACAACTCGTCAAATTTGTGGTTAGACATAATTAAAAATTGTATTTACATTTAACTATGTTTAAACCACTGTGTTATTTCTACGTCAACCGGTTTCGATACTAACGTATCATCGTCGGGACTGGCGTACAACTTAACTATTCCATACAATTTAAACTACATCCATTACGGGGTGTAGGCGAAGCCTTGATAAGAGTGGGGAGGTGAGTGGCAGGGAGACATTGAAATAGGGAATATATTAAATAGCGGGTTAACAATTAAACAACTCCGCCTACGCCCCGTAATGGATGTCGTTAAAATTTTACAGAATGGAATGGTTCGGTTGTACACCCGTCCTGACGCGGTTAAACAAAGTAAATATAATTACCATTTTTCATTTTTATTTGTTTTTGCAAGCTTTCAAAATATTTTAATTAAAAAAATATCAGACAAATACAAAATGTATACCCAACAATATATGTGCATACGTCGATACTGCAATATAAATATTATTATACATTTTTCGTGATTCAAGATTCGATTCGCAAGGCATTTAAGAAAACATCTCAAAAAATCTCTAAGAATTAAGATAATATGGTATTTTAATGTAAGTCATTATTTTATTATTGATTTATCATCTTGAATTGATTTAACAATCAATAAATTTAATTATTTGCTAGTGGACCAGGCAAATAATACTATTAAAAATTATTAAAGTTTATTGATTATGGCATTATTAATTTTTTTTATATATAAAAGAAGCACTAATTATGGGATTTTATCCAATCTATCTACGTAATGTACCCAACATTCTTACGTACACACCGATCGCTTAAAAAAAACAACATAAATTTTTATTAATACTAGTTAAAAATAAAAATTATACATGTTAACGCCTTGAGGATGCCAATAACATAATAATAATTATCACAATAACAAAATAGTTTTTTTTATATAGGTACACATTGTTTGTAAGGATGAAGTCATCACGACAATTTTACGAAAAATATCCTTTCTATCATTACTTATTATAATTTATTTATGAATAATAATACGAATATGACTTCATATTTAATTTAAACACTCCCAAGTACGCGAATATTCATTTCCCTAGCGGATGCTCATAAATGTATTTATTATCTTTGAAAAACAAGCATTTATTAATGACGCGAGATGGAACCAGTACCACTACTGGTCGACTTTTTGGTTATGACACTTCAAGTTTGTGTTGTGTACCGATACAAGTCAATGTGTGCGTGAGCGCTATCAAAGTGAGAAAGATACAAAGTTATATGACCGCTTCACGCTAGACAGTTATGTAACAACATACTTGACGTCAGTTGACGCATGGTATCGCATTGTGTACACCGCGCGCAGTGTATTGTTTAAACAGAATAAAAGTAAATTTAATACATTGATAATAATTATTATGAAACCATTTTTAAAACTTGCCAACATTTTTAGGTGGTTGGTTATCCATTATATTAATATAATAAAATATATTGTTCATCTTTTACCAAAATTTATTTTCTTCACCTCCTAGCTTCAGCTGATGAAGGGCATCGACAGAGTAATTATTATTATTATCATTATTAAAATGTGATTAATATTATTTCATTCCCTATCCATAATATAATTCATCATTAAACAATTTTATGTACTATACTATTATATTGTAATAATAATAAAAAATATACTAGCAACAGACTGGCCGACTGAAGAGTGCCATGAGTAAAAAATCGACCTGTAGTACACCAATAATATTATATAACTAGCAGAAATAAACTTTAGTGGCCGATATTTTCATATAGACAAATAAGTTACTTACTCGCGTTTCTGAGAGAATACAGTACATAGATAAAGATAAAAATTATTTAAATACTACTAAAGCAGCCTACATATATAATTTATGGAATGTAAATTTTTATAGCAGAGTTTTATATGTAGGCTGCTTTAGTTATTTAAACAATAATTTTTTTAGGTAAATATATATAATTATATATTTGGTGGACAATTAGATTTTATTAAGATCTTGATAATGAATTATTAACTAGACAGCAATTGATTTCTGGATATATTTTTTTAGCATATTGTCGGCAAGGCAACACGTAGGTCTTTCATGATTTGTTTTGACATTTGTAGGTCAGCGTTTGACGCGCGCCTACGTGTTTGGTACAGTTCCAATATAGGTAGGTATGTATATAATATCATTAATTAAGGCGAACAATTTGTTTTTACGTGACTGCTATATGCGATGCCAGGAGTGGTATATTTTACGCTAGTGTAATAAACGTGGAGTAAAAATATACCCTAGAGGCTACGTAGGTAACTACAATATTAACATAGAAAAAAATAGTATCAGCTTATGACTTATGTAAACATTAAAATATAATATTATTTTTAGACTATTTCTTGTCATGCAACAATTTTTTATGTTTGTCAATGTTCAGTTTAGGGACTTGGAGCAGTTTATGGAATACTATAGTAGTCTCAATTCTGAACAAATTGATGTTAATATTTTAACAATACTTAAGGTGCCCTACCTTATGTATACCTTACATTGAAAACGATACATCAAATCAATGTTTCATGGACTTTTATGATTAATTTATATTTTACACGATATGGTCAGATGTTATAAAATTTTATACTGTTAAAAATATCTCAATAAATAAAACGTTATAAAACTCCATATTGGAAATTCAGCTATAACTTTTTTAAGGTTATGATACAGGATCCAAATTATAATATTTTCCTTAAGTGGGTCAATGATTAACCATTAAGATGCTATTGAATTTTTTACTATCAAAATTAGCAAACATTTGAAAATTGTAATCAACGTAATCAGCTTCCCAGACGGATATATTTACTTTCAAACTTAGTCAAGGAGTTTATTTATCTTGGGTCTATGATTATTGCTGCTGATCAGAAAACGATGTATGAATATGGTGAAGACTTCTTGTCTAGGCATGATAAGATATGGAAAGACCGTCGTATACATAAAACAACTCAGGTTAGTTTTTTTAATTAAATTTAAAAAATCAAATTATAATAAATATTATTAATGAGTTCTGCTAGTTTGCGTAAGCAAACTATAGTTAGGCTTGTGCATTCTGTATTTCTCTATATTTTGGAATTGTGGGCTGTAAAGGGAAGAAGGCGGATTAAACTCTTTGGGTGTAGTCTTGGAGGCATATGCTGCATCTACTGTGGATAGCATTAGGTACATTGAACATAGATTCTCAACCATTTGCCTGAGGTGACTTTTATGGATATCTTGCAGAAGGGAAGCTATTATGGTGGGCCACGTCAAAATACGAAAAGGAAAAGATCCATTGGACCTTCGACCAAATGGAAAAAGCAACAGGAAAATCTCTGGTGATGGCAGTGGCGGTAGGAGTTCATTAGATCGCGATCCTCAGATATGAGAAATCGATGAAGAAGAAAAAAATTATTAGAATCTTGCGCCCCTTTCAAAATTACGGGCAAAATAACCTACTCCAATTGCTCTTCAACACATCCGCCACTGATGATCGTAGACATATTTTCAATATGACGTAGTACATCAATTTTAGTGTGTACTGTCGTAGGCGTAATAAAATTGACAATTTACCGTAGGAAATTAGCTAAACAGGGTTTGCCTGAAGAATTTGAATAATGGTAAAGGGTGCGGACAAATTCCGGGAAGGTAAAAGCGACGGTGAGGTTGAGAAATGGCCAATTAATCATGGAACAATGCACGGTACTGCCGAGCTGTTGGAGCCATTACACGGTGTGTTCTGCGCCGTAATGGTGGACCAGCACATTTACTTGGCGAATCAAATAGTCATCGCAATTTCGGGAAATCTTCTCCATTCATTGACGGTAAAACAAAAAGGTATATAATTATTAAGAAAATGCGAGAATGCCAGGTGTGATTGTTTATTATAGCTTTAGAAATACGCATTGTTAAGGAATACTTGAAGATTTCCAATGATAAAATAAAATTTAAAAATCAGATATTTGAATTTATGTATTAAATGTAACTATTTATTCTGACAAAGGTAAAAAACATTTAACATATTTAAGCCGCAGTTAAAAAATATTCAATTTTATATACCACATATAAACTCGTGGCATTTTATTAATTTGACAGAATTTACTTCTGTATATAGAAAGTTAACTTTTTCAAAAAAATCGGTGTGTACCTTTGATATAAAAATAATTTTACCCTACTTCTATCTACTCTATTTAGTTACCAGATAAGAAACGATTAAGTAATATATATACAATTATAAGATATAAAAAATAATGTTAATCTAAATTAATGCGAAGCGGGTATATAATAATATAAAAAAATTAAGAGTAAGAATTAAAATAAAAACATTACAATATTAATAAATAACTATACTATACGAGAGAATTAGTTCACAAGTTAGGTTAGGTTAAGTAAGAAAAGCTACCCACTTTTATAATTTTAAGACAATCGCATCTTCTCTTTCCCACTAAAGCAAATATGCCTGAAACAGTGCGAATTATATTATAATTTTATTAAACAAAAACAAAAAAATGTTCGATATAACGTTTTTGAGATTGACGGTGATTTTAATAAAAACGTGAAAAATTCTCAAGTGTATAAATAAACAGTTATGAGATTCGACCATTTGGCGCAACATCTATCCAGTTTTTGATATGCAAATGAAATAAATAATGATGACCGGCGACCTGGCGCTTGGGGCTCTTTTTCAATAGTATATAATGTGTTGCGTCACTTGGATTTCGTAGTACATAATTTAGAGCGTGCACACTGAATAGGGTGTTATTAAAAATGCTTACAAACAAAATATAAATATTTCTTCATAATCTATGTGTGTTTTTTTAAAAACGTACTTACAGGGTTGCATCATAAACACTATATTACATACATGCAAACGAAATATTAACATAGTAAACAAAAATAATTAACGTGTAAATGAATTATTTTGTTACATGATACAATTCAATGCGTCATACAAATAGATTATTATTTTACACTCGCTGTGCTGGTAATCGTTCGTCATCTGAATTTAAGTTTAAAATGATGTGTTTCTACGGATGAAGGCAAGATTGCGTGTGAATGATACATCACGAAACGGAAATATATTATGAGATATTTCATCATTTTTTTATGCAGGTATTCTCCATATACAAATAAATAATGTACAGTAGATAATAAACGCACACCACGTTTTAGGGTACGACATATATTTAAAAAATATTTATATAATATAACAAATACATAATATAAAAAACTAGGAAATTTATGTGAAGTGAGGTCTGTAGCTGGCAGAAGAGGAACAAAAGTAGCCTGAATGCAGTGGAAATGAGATCGCTTAGGCGTATGTGCGGCAGATAAAAAAATGAAGAAATAAGGAAATAATTGTAAAGCTGATCTTAGTATAGTGAGTAAGATTAAGAAAGGATCACTAAGGTGGTTTGATCATATGGAACGGATGAATGAGGGGAGAATGGTAAGGAAGGTATATAACGAAAGTATTGATGAATTTAAATTGTGCTGGTTGATGTAGAAGGCGACACACAACATGGCGCCTCTGTATCTTCGAAAACTTTGAATCCCAGACAATTTGAATGGTAGATGTCAAACTCTCAAGTCAGCCTCTACTTCAGCAGCTGGAAGGATTGTATAACCGATCAACCATTTCTACAAGTCTAAATTTAGTGAACGGACATTAGCGGTGGTAGGCCCAAAAGCGTGGAACTCTTTGCCCTCCATCATAAGAAACAATTTAAGAAGAAACTAAAAACACACCTATTCAAAAAGTCATTTCCACAAGTGAAAATAACAATTTTTAATTTAAAAAAATAAAGATAATTGTAGAACTATGAACAGTTTACGTGAAAAGCGCCCTTGAGGTGAAAGTTTTTACGAAAATGGCGCTATATAAATTATCCATTATTATTATTATTTATGTCAATAGAAATAGAGGACATCCGCAGAAGACTTGGCACGACCAGGTATACCAGATACTGGAAGATGGTCCTGTTAGAAGCGCCCTAACCTCTCTGCCTACCTACCTACCTACTAGTTCGAAAAAAATATTTTCAAAAATAATTACAAAAAGTGTATAACTCACCAAATAAAAAAAATATTTATAAGTTATCGACGGAGCATATAAAATATCATAAAAAGTAATGTTTGTAACAAAAAGGCGTATATGTCGAGAACAATCTGTAGCATATAAATCGTTTTAAAATCTTGATCACCTTCGAAAACTCAGTTTTGACGTTTCTATTTTTTAAATATCTATTAACATTGCTGACTACGGTCATTACGCCGTTGTAAATTCCAAACTAAACGATTTACAATTCAGTCGCTTGGACCGAAATACAGTATTTAAAATATTTTAATTATTTAGTATGTTCCTAGATGAATCTCAATAAAAATATATTCCTAGGATATCGGTTCACACGCAATTATGTTAATTTTGTTTTATTTTAAAGATGTGTTATTAACGTGTTATAAATTCATATCGTTATTATAAAAAAAGTTAAAAATTCTAAAATTATTTCAAAACTTACATATGATATTTTGATTATTGTGTATAATAAAAATAAAAATAATTTATGTCACACGACAAATAACGGTCAGTCATCGTATATTTCAATCGTAGTTAGTTTCAAAGTATACTACTATTTTCACCTCGTGGGTAATTTCAATTCAGTCATTCAAATGTAAGGATATTGTCATTCACAAAATGTATAGTTTATGTAATTATTGTAACGGGCCGTAATTACATGATAAATCTATAATATTGCAAGATCTGGTAGATACATTAGTTCACAGATTTTCGTTGACATTAAGATAGATGTACAATGTACACAAGGAAAGCGGCTTTATTATGAATGTTAACAAGTCAAAATTACTTGTAGGTAATGAATATATGGAAGAAGTAAATGAGTTCGTGTGTTTGGGAAGTATGTTTGATACAAACTGAAATACTAAGAAAGATATCGAAACAAAGTGATTGAAATAATATGTAATGGGAACTTGGGAAATGGGAAATGAGATCATTTAGGCTTATATGTGGCAGATCCATTTATGATAGAGCTTACTCCTTAGAATGAAGAAATTATGAGAGAATTTAAAGCTGTTCTTGATATAGTGAATAAGATTTAAAAAGGATCACAGACGGATGAATGAGGAGAGGATAGTAAGAAAGATATATTGGCACGACCAGGTAAACCAGTAGACTAGACAGATAGATAACTGGAAGATGGTCCCGTTAGAATTCTCGATAATTGACGAGCTTTTATTAGTAGATGTATGAATGTGGATGAGACGAGAACTGTGTGTCAGGTCAGAAGAGTGTAGCGCTCTACCTACCCTCTCCTCTCCTTTCTGCCTACCCCCGCAGCGAAACGGCGTGATGGTGAGTTAGTTAAATTTTAAGCGTTATTTGAAAAATGGTAAAATTTTTACACCCATATTTTTAACAAACAATAATAGCGGAGTACAAGAATTCTCCGAAAGGTTCACGCAACACTCGGCCCGCGATATCTGGTCTATACGTGGATTTTTTACATCGGTATTCGCATCGAAAGTACAAGTGGAAGAACCGGCATTACGCTGACAGTGAGAGCTGAGCGAGTCGCAAATAATATAAAGCCACCAAACAGAAGAGAGTCATTTCCGATCAATAATAAGCCGATGAACTGATACGTTTTTACTCGATGGTGAAGTTAACTGAGAGCGATTCTGGATAGACCGGTCCGTACGCACAGAAGAGTTGTTGGACATCTAGCAGCGCTTCGGGCCAACAACTGGTTGGTAAAGATTCCTGCGTGTTTTTGCTGAACCCGCCGTGATTCGATTGTAAATACTTTGGGATGGAATCTGAACACGTTTACGAAGGCTGAAGATGAGGAATCCGTACTGCGCAAATTATGGAGTGATTCATTTTGCCGTTCAACAAGTAATTCTTAGGAAATTTGCGCTAGCAGATACTTGCGTTCAATACGTGTTTTTAAAATAATTGTTAATAATTACACACATACAACGCAGTTTTCTAATCGCATCCCTATCTTGTATGTAATTAAACGTTAAAGAATTTTACATCTGAAGTCATAAACTATATATCTATAATAAATAGAGGTAGTGCATAGTAATAGGACGTGTCGTATACATACATGTACATTCAAAAACAATTACATTCATTATTAAGGAGAACACAGTTCCGCTGTGAAGTTGCATTTTATTGCAAGTTCTGTGGTATTTTAATAAAAATTAAATTAATCAACCAGAAAGATGTACAGAAAAAATCTGTCTATCGAATAAATATTTAATTGCTACCTGGATTCGAACCTGGACCTCTTCCTATCTGAGGAAGCGTGTTCTCCGATTTCGCTATAGCAATCGAATACATTTTCGACAAATTTTGAACTTATATTCTGTAATATATTATTATTGTTCGTATTAACATTCATTATTATTAATATTATGACAAAAAACAAAGCATATTAAATTAATGACCTCCGAGCTTGCCTACAAAGGTAATCATAAGATTATAACAAATTATCGTATATTCGAGATTACGAGATATACGAAGAACAATATGATTCAGGCATGAGCAAGAGGTTGTCCTTGGCCCGCGTAACCCCATGCCGTGAATTAGGATTCAACAAAAACCCGAGCTTTTTCAGAATCACTCGGTAACTGGGTAACAACGATACACAACACGGTCGAAGAATTTCGAGGGGTCTTTTTTATATCAAACACTGGTATGTGGTCAAAAGTTCGTGAGAAGTTCCCGGGTCGGTAGAGCGCAATACATCTCTCGCAGAGATACTCCAGTCTTTACTGCGAGGAATGCCTTTCATGTAATCGTTCGCCAGGTTTAATTGGGTGGAAATGCAAATTGGTGGAGCGAGGTACATAATTATTATGAAATATTTCGGATACTAGTTGTAATACCTATGACATAGAAAAAAATACAAAATAAATGTAATATATCAAAATTTACGTTATTATATTTGTGGAAGTTCATTGTAATTAACTTTTAAAAAACATTTAGCAAAATTTTTTACTTTTCGAAAAAAAATAAAAAAATAAAACACTATATTTTAATTTTTTTAAAAAGGGGGAGAAAATTAAACATTCTAGAAAGTACAGAGATTAATATTAACAATAAAAATGTACTTAATATACAAACACCCACTACTACATCTCCTCTCCTGTCCATATTACGCACCGACCACAACCACTTTCTCTTTTTAACAAAGCCCTCCTCTCCCCAACACCGCTCTCATACCCCTCCCTCTCGTGTAGTCGATAGTCTACTTCTAGTTTTAAGATTTAGTTTGTTACTAAAGATGACGCAGTAAACGTTTTAATTTTGAATTAAAGTATAGTGAAAAGTAAACAACGTTATTTATGTTTTATTTTAAGAATTAATTGATTTTTTCAAAAAGTTAATATTTTTTTTTAAAGTTTAAAAAAAATTAATTAAAATAAAGTACAACCGATCCTTTTATTGCATGGGGGATACATTCCAACGAATATCATGTAAATAAATTTAAAAAACATGTAAAATTGGAGAAAGGTTAAATCATATAAATCACCTCTTAGTCTTATATTTGAAAGGCTATATTTTTAATTGAAAAAGTGCGGCATTTAAATAAATTGAATTTATTTTTTATTTAAATATACACACATATAACATAATTGGTCATTCAGTGTTACTACTAGACAATACGCGTGCTGGCTTTCGATTGTTTTTCGATGGCGAAATATTTAATGGTGATATATTTACTAGTGTCTTGAATAATACTAACATCTTGTGTTTGTTTTGTTTCACTGATTTTGAATGCAAATTTTGTTATCAAATGCATACAAAAATCAGTCTTTCGACACTTATGATAAAATTGTTTCTATGTTTTTTTTTTAGTTATATTAATTTCTATGTTTCGCTCAGTAGGTATGTTGATCAAGAGACACCTGAACAACGTGAAGTTCGCCTGGAACAAGATAGAATTTCGAATTAATCATCCTTAACGTAATAAGTAAAAGCTTTTTTAAAAAACTATATTTTTTATGGGTAGGGGAGGAGTGGAAATAGTAAGACAGTGGGAATAGTCAGGCATTAGTTTTATGTAGGAAATTTTGGAAATTGTTGGTACCTACTGTGGATTTTATAACCATTATCATTTATTCTGTGGACTTCTATGTTTTAGTCTTGATACTGTTCTTGTGGTTTGTTATCAATATATTAATATTCACAGGTAAGAAAAGTAAAATTTTAACATATATAAGTTGCTGGTTTCTGAGTAGACCATCAAATATTTACAAAGTTTTTGATTAATCACTTAAAAGTATTGACTTTCCACAACACAACAACCTCCTTAGTTGAAAGGTTGTCAGCTGTGGATTTTTGGACCCATTTTGAAGAAATGCCTGCAATTGGGTACTGTGAGACATGAGTAACTTTGAAGACGTAAAGCGTTCACCCACTTTGGGTGAAATTGTTTTAGTAGAGTTTGAATCCTTACAATTAATTGTACACGAGTCACCCGAGTGTGAAGTTTCGTTTCTCAGAAAAAGTTGAAACAAGAGAACAAATTTGTGATGCCTTTAGTTCCTGATATTTCTTTCATTGATAAAAAATGTATAAATTGAGACACTGTCTATTAGAAATTTATGGGCACAGTGCGATACTTCCCTTTTTTTTAAAGTTAGAAGATACTATAAAACATTTGCACATACTAATGTACATTATCTTTGTTACCATAAGGTATTATGTATTATACTAATATACTTTTTTTTTAAAAGCATAATTTGATTTTCAATTTTTGCATCTCATTGTTCCCACTCCACCCTTACTTGTTATACACCCACTTTTTAGATTTTTAACCCAGTTTTTTGACTTGTGTTAAATAAGAAAAAAAATCGGTTCTTTTTCTTCAACCGTGTAAAAAAAGAATCAAGTACATTACAAATATAAATGCAAACAAAATAGTGAGTAGTTATATTCTTTATTAATTTGTGTATATCAAAAGATAAATAGACAGTAAAGATACGTACGCACTTAGATACACTTAGATATAATATGTTTAATTGTAAAGGTCGCAGTGAAACAAACGACTACCGAGCAAGGCATCTAGGGAACTATTTAAAGATAGCCGTATTTGTCTTGTGTCTGTGTCATCATAACTCTGATAATAAGAAATATAATACTATTTTTATAAGAATAATATTATCTATTGCAAATTGCGAACTTGTTTGACTTGAACAAAGGTGAACAAAGGTCGGATAATTATTTTCGTTTTGCGCGAAAGGTGAAATATTTATTATATAGGTAATGCAAAAATATATTAGTGTAATTTTTATAATGACGTCAGATTTGTTATTAAACAATTATTGCTCAGGTAGCTTTGCATTGTTCGTACCATTCGTTTTTTTGTAAGATTTTGTATGGATTTATTTCGGTTCCTCCATACTTCTAAATATAATGTATGAACATATCAAATAAGAATATAAATAAACCAAAATATGTTTTTTTTTTTAAATTTAAAAAACACTTATCCTATAGCATTTATATAATGTATTTTTTATTGTATTAATTGCATAATATAACTTATAAATATATCAATGTTCAAAATGAATCTTAAATCAGTTTTCAAAGCAAAACATCTCTAAATAAACAATAATCGCCCACAGAACTACGTCAACGGTCGATATATGATAATAACGGTCATTACAATCACTCCATAGCTCTATACTACACTTAAACAAACGTTCGAATCTACCACTGAATAACTTATTACAATCTTTCGACACGGTGGTCATCTCCTTTTCAAGTCAAAAGACACTTAACTAAAATGTAATATTGCCTCTAAACAAAAAATAAGACATAATATCGGGGCTTATTAAGAACTCTTGAGTAACGTAACGCTTCGAATCTTATCTAAGACTCCGCATTTGGACAAAAGCAATTTCATCAATGGCATCTGTATATCTCATTAATGGGCACTTTGTTATTATAATTATCCAGTTTCTCCTAAAATACACAACATTCCTACATATACATTTAAGCCAAAATTATTTCATTACATCCATTACTATAGAAACAGCAATTAAGTACATTTTAAATGACTCATAATTAAGGAGATCTAAAAACCGTTCAATTTAACAAGAATGAAATGAGGTTAAACCAAAAAAAAAAACAAGTGTGTCTTTATACAAAATATATTTTTTAATACAAAACATTACTTTTTTATTGTATGAACTAAAAAAATATTGAACAAATAATGGATATCTCATAGAGACCAAGCTTTTTTTTAAAAATATTTAATCGAAAATATATGGAAGTATTGGGTAATTATAGGGCTGTTTTGCTGTTTCAGGGAAATGAATTATCAAATTTAGTCCATAGATGGTGACAGTGTAGTGGTACTCGAAGCGAGTCCACATTTTAACATATATGCAACTTTAAAAAAATTGATAGATATGTAGATTGATGGGTGAGAATCGTGAACGTTATATTTATATAAAGTGATCACTTAAGCCAGCCGAGAACAGGTCGTAAACCGTGATGAGCTCAAAATCACGAATTGTGATTAAATCACTTTGAGTCACACTCACTATCAGTGATTGAATATTTGAAAATATAGTGATTCGTGATTAATTGTATTTATATTTGGTTATGAACCTTGATTCGGCGCATGCGCATGTGAAACAAAAATATTCACGAAGTAATGATGTTTAATTTGTGATAAGCGCCATTTAGTAGATTCTACTAAAACGTTTTACGAATTTGACCCGAAATGCTAAGAATTTGACCCGAAAAATAAACTCTTTTTCATTCTCTTTGTGATGATATTAAATTAGATATATATTAATTATATATGCTAGTATATGTTTTTTTATCTAAATGAAGTTAGAATAATATAAGTAAATACGCTCAAAATTATGTTTTTTTTATATATTAATTTATTCATGTATTGTGATATCGTGTAGCGCACGCGTATTTGTAATTAAACTATGATCAGAGTCACAATTTTCAATCACTGATATTATAGAATATCAATCACAATCACATCAGCGAGTCTAGAGTAGCATTTTTCTTATCACTACCTGTAATTACCCAATATTTCAATATATTTTCCATTAAATATTTAAAATATTAAAAAATAGCTTCGTCTCTATGAGATATATATTATTTGTTTGATAACAGTGCCTTTATAGATGAAAATACAGTAATTGTGCGTTGTTGGACATATTAAAATATTGTTTTCATACTATCATTATTAGTGTTCAAGTTAAATATATTTTTAGATGAAACTTCCAAACTTGTTGCGCATACCATGGATGCAAGCATCTGGACGCATGACTCCATTCTATAGGAACTGAACATCAATGATATACTCTCAACCTGCAGTCTGAGACGAATCCTTCAATTTTTTGGGCTTCTTGCAAGAAGGGAAGATATCTTGGAGAAGCTTATTCTGGTGGGTCACGTCGAAGGATGACGAGGAAGACCCCCCACCCATTGGACCGACCAAGTGGAAAAAACAATGGGCACTTCTCTGGTGAAAGTCCTAAGATCTGTAGGATACCGAGAAAAGTGTAGCAGCGTAGTCAAGAGGACGAAAGTTTATGGAGATCACGTCCTCAGTCTTGAGGGACCGACGTGGATGACATCAAGCTTCCACGCAGAGCTTATATATGATAATATTCTCGGAAGTCCACAGTCTTCCGTGTATTCGATCTCGTATTTTAATGTACTGACTGCACACGTCTGCTATTTATGGTCCAACATCCGAATAGTCTCCGACAGAACAGCCCGTGAAATTCCACATAGTTAACAAGTAATAAACATGCAAATCGCTAGTTGGAAAACCTTTGATAGATTATTAAAATTAACGTAAAGATGTGTAATGAGATAATACTGCTATAATTAGGCCAAATGATTATTAAAACATATATGAATTAAACTAAAGTATTATATTATTAACGATTTTGTAATAATTGATATGGATAGTGAAGTGGCCATCGTTGTCATTGTCTTGCGGTGTCTTCCGTTAACATTAGTTTGTACAGTAAAAAACTAATAGCGATAATTCAAATCATTTATAATAAAATTATATTTATATGTACTTTGATGCGCCTAGTACTGTATGATGGTTTAACATATTTTTCCAGAAATGTATCTTGTAAGGCGGACGGGAAACTTATTTTGGTATGTACGAGTATGTATTGTATAATTAATTAGTTAATTTAACTATAATGTTACAAATTTTTGTAGACATTTGCTAAAAGCACAATTATATTATTAAAATTAATAATGGGGACAAGAATCTATTTTCTATTATTACACTACACTCTTTTGTTATTTTCGAAAATATACGTAGTACCATACAAATTGAATGTGTCATTCTTTAATTATTTTTAATATTTTCTATTTAATCAATTGTCAGTATAGCGCCGTTTAACATTAATTAAATTGTATTAAGTTTTTTGACGTTTGACTTGTTGCCTCATGCACCAAGTTTATCAATTTTTAACCTGCGTATCTCCTTCCCTTTCTTTTCTTACCTATCCTTGAGCATAAGGAAGAAATAAGATGTCGCAGTGATTAAAAGTCTTCCAATTGCAGCAAGTTCAGTGCTCTTGGAACTTTTGTACCGATAGCTACCGTCGCTTCACTCCGCTAATGTTTATTAATCAATCTTACGTTAATCCCGCTTATACATAATAATCCTTTTCGCGAGTGTTAGTATACACGCCGCAACGCATGTACTCGTGGTGGAGAGGAATCTATCAATGAACCATCGAAATTATACTATTATATTACATTTTTGTTCATTCTTGTTTATTATATTTTACACCATTTGATGCGTACACGGAATACATATCACATCAATATTCTTACTATTTTCATGACTAATTTGCCGGTCTCCATGAACCCTCGACCGTTTTGAATCCTCGACCACTAGACCACTAGGCCAACTAGACCAACAAGCACGTCTAAATTATACAAATGTTTTACATAACTTTTAACAAAGTGCAATTGGGGCTATTTCACAACCTCCGAATAAACTGCCAAATATCTATACCCTAGGTAAATTTATACAACCATTAAGTCACGCGATTTATTTTGTTCAATTATTTCAAATATGTTACCTTATTATTGACTACCTTACCTGCGGTATAAGGTATTGTATAACAAGAGGTGAGCCTTTCCCAAGTACTCGGCCAAATTCAATTACGTCGCCTGAATTAGGACAGTAATGAAGCATCGTGTTTATTTAAAAATATTACAAGGCTCAAATGTAGTTCAACAACCGCCAACGCTATGAGGCATGACTGACGAAGTGCTAACTCGGTAAATTTCAAACAGCCGATACTGTCAGCGGCGTGGGCCAGCGTAAATATTGCCCCGACTCGATTTATTCGAAATGTTTGTATCTGCAATTTTCAGCATACTCCGAAGCTGTTGTCATTGTAGACTATACTGTCTCGCGGTAGATATTGTATCGGGAATGTCTCGTGGCTATGAAATACGTACAAGCGTTGGAAACAGGCGTATGGCCTACACGGTTCGTTTGTATCGGAAGCGAGTTTCCCGACTCTCGTCTACGGTTATCAAACGGTCGCGTAAATGGTTCAAGGAGACTGCCCGCTCGCGCATGCGCGATTAAAAATAATATCGCAAAAAGTAGACTACAAAATATACACGGGTGACTCTTGTCTCGAAAATCGTCTCTCGATAAAAACAGTCTAAGGTTAACCGGGGACAACAGATACGTATCGATATTTACTATTAATTTTCCGAGACGTGAAAGTAAAGTCTCACTTCACGTACACGCACCCTAAAGTCGAAAACGCGATTCAATCAGTTTTCATCGGAATTTGAACCGTATCTTCGAATTCGACGGCTGTTTGCTTCCTCACTGCGCCACAGCCGACGTCATGAAACGCGTACACATTTTGCTTGTTCCACAGGATGACGACAAGTGCATTTTGTTTAACATCACAAGGTTTGCACGTTGCTTTCGTAGTATTTTAATTCCATTATTAAAAATACATATTCTAGTATCTTAAATTCCTCGTATGCGTGCCAAACAACAACTCACATTAATTTATGTGTGTAATACATTCTTTACAACAACTATGTCAAGAGTGTGTTTATTTATATTTATATTCTTAATACAACAACACTGAAAATATCCTCTGTTTTTTTTATCTGTACCAAGTAAAATAGTATTTAACGCAGTATACAATGTATTATTTTATTTATATTTTTAGGTAGGTACTATATCGGTACCGAATTCATAAACAAGTTGTTTATCTACTTACCTACCGGGACGTGAAAAGACACAATTTAATTTTCAAACAAGTAAATTTCTAAAAAACTTAAGTCGGACGTTTATGGATACTAAATAAAAAACATTGTCAGTTATGTAGCATGACATTTTTTATGGTGGACGAAAGCTAAGATGTTAACACTTCAACAAAGATGCGAGCCGCAGCTTCGGTGTGCGCACGCTCACAACATTTTAATATCACATCTGTGATGTCGGCGCAGGGGACGCGGTGCAGCGCGGTGCAACTCTCCGAGGATTTATACAAAACTTCTCGCTGCCGTGGCGTCGTCGGCTGTGATGAAGGTTGAAGCCTCGCCAAGAGGCCGTGTTTTTACCAGTTTTACATTTTGTTAATACTCAATCATCCAAATCGCTGCACAACTAAGAGTTCGGCTTCGATAAATACATTTTATAATATTTAAAAAATTCAATTTACATCGATGATTTAAATCCCTTCAGATTTTAGTGCGACCGACTACGGAACGTACTAAAAAAACAAGATGAATTGCAATAAAAAATCTTTTCAGTCAACGGGTAATAAAAAAACAGTTTCGAATCATTGCGTTAGTAATTAGTTCTGCCTCTTTTGTGTTCAAAAGCGGTGGTCAAAATATATAATTCAGCCGATCACAGATCGGCCATTTAGACCATGGTGCAGAAATATTGTTGCACCTTTAGTATAATAAAACATATTTTATTTAATTTAATGTTAAAATTTCCATTATAAATATAGTATCTATAGCCGTGGCAGAATGATAAAGGCGTCTGATTGGATATGATATTTTCAATCAAATATTTCAATTTAATTTCCATAATTACATCTTGTATTACTTTACGCAAGTACCGGTGGTTTCTGTAAATTTAGTTAAGGCAAAAAATCGCACATTCTATATCTTTAGTTAAGATACAAATCGCTTTATTTTTCCAAATAACACACACAGCATCGCATGGCAGTCCCCTTTCAGCTGTGAAACGTGGCGGACGTGTTTATAATTAAATAAGTTAATTAACTACATTTAAAAAAAATCTATAAATTTTTTTGAAGAAGACAAAATAAAAATCTATCACAACTATCAGACTCGGAGCAAGACTAATGAACGTGGTATTTAAAAAATGACAAAATTAAAAATAGGACAGAAAAATGCATCGTTAATTGCTCTCAAACTGTATAAACCAACTGCAAAAATCAATTAAATTAGCAGCAAATATAAATGTGTACAAAAAAGAGGTTCTAAAATGACTCTTCAAAATAATTATGTATATATTTGCAATCTTTCTTATTTACAAGTTCTAATCTGACCAATTTCTCAAAATTAAAAAATAAAGTTATTAAATTTCAAATTGATCATTTTTTATATAAATATCGATAGCCACCCCCATAATTCAAGATCATTTGGGGGTGTAAAACTCTTATATATATATAACTCAAAAATCATATTTGTACTCAAATCAACAGTTGTTCTAAATAAATAAATAAAATAAACATTTTAGATTCACAAATAATTGTACGAAATCTGTAAATAATTAATATATTTCTTTTTTACCCATTACACTACTTTAACCTGTTGCGAAGATATAATCTAATAATACATAAAAATGTTGGGGAGCAACTGTTTCCAACACTATTAAAATGTGAGTGCGTCACATTTGACGCAACGTTTAATGATATATATTACAGTATAAATATGATTTTCCAGATAGCGTAAATGGTTGGTGGTTTTCGAAAATAGGCATGATTATTTATGCAAGAATTGCAAGTGCAATTTATTCTTCATAATGAGGATCATGGTTAATATTAAAATAATGATTCTCAATAAATAGGTATATATAAACCATATTTGTATTTCTTCTAGGTCAAAGGAGGCTCTCATTCGCACGTGTGTGGTGTACATTATTTTATCGGTTTATTTTTAAATAAACTGTAAACTACCGCCAATAAATACGTAATGCAATTAGTATTAATTGTATGATTTGCAAAATACAAACGTGTTGCACAAATATTGGAGATCGGTATAGGAAAAAATATATCATGGTATAGGTATCTAACTAAAATACTTACGAGTGTTTGATAAATTATTAAAACTACTCAGATGATTGCAAAGAGTAGTTAGTGTGTACTTTAAATGGCCTTCAATGTTGAAACTAATTTACGAATCAAACAAACAATTTTATCAAATTTTATTTAAATACAAATTAAAGGTATTAATTAGAAATATATACATATAAAATCAATTTTATCAAAAAATATTGTTGTTGCTACCGAGATTCGAACCTGGATCTCAACTAATTTGGGGAACGTACCTTAATCGATTATATTATAGCACCACAGTGCATTGACGACAAATTTTCGAACCTATATGTTTACACTTTTCAAATTAATACATCTATCGTTCCATTATTTGAAAGCCATCTTCTTTTTATTTACAATTAATTACAACATCACAATAAGAATATGTTCTACTTAATAAAATATTATTCACGTTTTTGTGTATAGAATGGGAATTGGTTATATAAATGATTTTTTCTGCAATTAAATTTTTGCTCTTAAATATTTATGAAAATTTATACACATTTTTAAGTTGACGTGTTTTAGTTTTACGTGTGTCTTGCTATGCATATATTTTAATTGTTAACCAGGAAATTTGTAATATAAAATTCCATATTCAGTTAATGATAACAAAATATGGA
Organism: Eubasilissa splendida; assembly: GCA_031772225.1. Lineage (NCBI taxonomy): Eukaryota > Metazoa > Arthropoda > Insecta > Trichoptera > Phryganeidae > Eubasilissa > Eubasilissa splendida. The sequence goes on along the minus strand of CM062848.1, from coordinate 10,720,093 downwards.
GAAAAGATCGGATCAGTAATAGCGAATGGAATGTTTAGAAGTTTATAAAATAGTTTCGTAGAATTATTGGGTGCAGCACTGGTCAATTAATTCAAAGAATTTTTGTAGTTACTTAATCAGGTTAATGTGTGACGTCACGCTCGGAGAACGAGAAATGGGTAATTGTGTCATCTTAAGTTCTTGAGCAATCGTGTGTGTGAAAGTGAGAGTCAGATGACGAATGGAAGAAACTAACGTTGATATAAATAAATATTTGTACGACGTAATCGAGCCAATTATCAACAGTTTGCGGTATCCTAACAAGTATGTTTTGATTGTTATCATATAACATCGAAAGCCTTCTCAATTTTGACATCCTCATTTTTGGAACCAAAGAATTTTAATCAGCCCTTAAACAAAACACAGTGTTGCAAGCATTCATACGGATCGACATCATTACAATATTTATTATTTCTACTTCAGAAAGAGAAACAAACATGGAATATAAATTAGGAATAAAATGTTTTATTAACAGTTATTTTAGTTCCTTTAAATTTTTTTTTTTTATGAAATTAATTACGACCATTTTCAAACAGTGTTAAAATGGCCTTAACCGCTCAAACAGCTGTAACATTTAAATGATGCTTTACACAAATTGGCAGAACTCAATAATAATATGATTTTTAAATGTAATAAAAAGTAAACATGGAGTTCGACAAACTAAACTCAAAAACAATAAATAATTGAACTGGAAAGCAATATTATTGTATTTGTATATTCATTAAAAAAATACTTCATTATTATATCATATTAACCCTAATTATCTTAACGCAAGTTCATCCCAATGAAAAGTTCTTTACCAATATGTATTAGTAATCTTTATTCGTAAATAAATATAAATGGAAATTAAAATTATAATAGCCATTTCAATAGAAATCTTCTGTTACATAAATTCTTGGAATTTGAAAATCGGTAAATGTGAAGACCAGTTAATAAAATGGGAATATTGCTGACGGGAAAAAGTAAAAGAGATTCGTCTTTTTCAATTTAGTGTCTTTAGTATTCCGTTTGACGCTAACGAAAAGCTCAAAACGTGTTTTGTTTAAGGTAAAATCTTTTCTCAAGAAGCTATACTGCAGAGGGAGCTTTTTCCAAGTATTTTTGTGTACCTACTTCGGAAACCTCTCCTGTTCTGAAAGAAGCCTATAAAAACCTTAAGAAAACTCATTTTCACAAGCTTTTTTTCTTATAATGAGAAACCGGCTCCTATTCCCTCGAGTGGAAATGTTATGAACGAGAACCAAAAATGAAAGAATTATTAACATGAAAAATCTCACTTCAAACTTACATTAAATTACTTTTTGTTCGCTTTATAGATTTCTTGTAAAAATTGAATTATTATTTTTTTAAATGCGATAACATGTAAAGAAACTGATTATTTTTCAAATAAAAGTACTGCTGTACAAATATTAAATTTATTCGTTGAATAACAATTCCGAAGACGCGTATTAAAATTATTGTAATATTATTAACAGTTTTATTTAACTGAGTTTTGGTATAAAAAGTCAATGAAAACATGACTATTATCTTAATTAGAATCAAATGTCTACAAAAATGGCTAGCAACTGGTTAAAAAAACGAAAAAAATACTGGGTTCAGTTAAGCGTTTCGCGGACTTCGCTCGAAATGAAAAACGAAATAATGTATTTTGCACTGTAAAAATGAGATTATTTTTAGATTGCACAGTGTTTATGTAGATACGTAATTCATAACTAAAACATTGAAAATAAATTGAACAAACCTAATTTAGGTTTATTCAATTTATTTATATTTATTATAGTTGGGTAGGTGCAATAAAAGTAACCTGAAAAAAGTCAACCTTGTCAAACCTGTAGATGATAACCTTTTAGCCCATCTGTTGTCTTTTCGTCTCATTCATTGTTTAAGAGTTTTATGTATGAAAATTATCCGAACAGCATTAATATTTAAAATAAAAGTTAATAACGAAATAAAGAATATGTATAGGTACATATTTTAATTCAAACAGCTAGAACCAACGTTTTGAGTGATGTAGTAATGAGGAATCAACGTTAATGACCGAAGATGTGGAGACGAGGCAGAAGGTAACCTCGGTCAAGACTGATTGGGTGTGCATTTTCATATTTGCATCTTGAATTATCGTTACCAATCAGTTATATTTTTTCCTTTACCATCAAAGATTTCACATTAAAAGTGTTTATTTAATATTAATAATAAAATTTGAATAAAAATCGTATACGCACTGTAGGCATGTCGGTACATTTCTATTGACAGTATTAAGTACTTAAATAAACTATTAATAGCAGATAAACTGCTAGGCCCCGCGGGCGGCTATCGTGGCTGGGTCTCATCGGCTATCGCCGATTGCTTGCTGCTAGGCCCTGCAGGTGGTTATTTTGGCCGCTTTGGCCACACAACGCACATAAATATTACAAACTGTCAGCGTCGCATCATTATTTGACAGTGCGACCATAGAAATTTTTTTTACGATTTAATTCACGGTTTTTATGATACGACGAGAGATGACCATATATACGAGAGATGACCCGCTCAAAATTTGTGTGATCTCGAAATGTTTTGATTTACAATTACGTACTGTTATTGATTATATAAAACAGAAAACATTTAAGTAATCTTAACCTAAGAATATTAAGGACCTGGCCGTTTAATCAAGCACTATACAGCCATAATGATACAACATCCAATACGTCCAGAAAGTCATGGAAATAGATGGGGAAACTTAGAATTATTATGGATATCAAAAATTATAATGAAGACCTATATAATATTGTGCTATAAACGTAACTAATATGCCAACCTCGCACTTCGTATATGATGCTGTACGGTCTGTATTTATTATAATATATACGATAATATCAACGCACTTCGTATTATCTGTCATAGTCAAGTGGGCTATAACGTCAGATTCAGAAATCAGAATGAGATCTACGATCGCGGTAGCCCCCCAGCCCCAGCCAGTTAATTTTTGTTCAATTTAATTTAGACAAGTCACAACAATGTTTATTTAGCGAAATGATAGTTTTTATTTATTGTAAGGAAATATCGAAAACACCACTATCAGTAAACAGCGTCAGAAGGATCAAAGACACGTTTTGAAACATAATCTTATTCTAATTATTAGTCAAACGTGTTTCTGACATGTTCACCTTCGCTCTTCGGAATTCCTCCGAATCTCTGCCGTAAAACTCACTAATTTTGAATAATTCAATTTGTCTGCGAGGTGATAATTTTTTTAACACAGTTGTCTGAAGGCCATTCAAAAGACTCGTACAAATAATACTTGGAAATATCTCCAGTTTTAAATCTAAAGCTGAATATGTACTTGAATAAGCGGAATAATGACATTGAGGTTTTACGGCCATTTGTTGAAAAGTGTATAAAAAATTAGAGCAAGTACAAAATAATGTTTGATTTGACGTTTTTATTAGGCTAACAATATAGAGTCTATGAAACAATCTTTTTCTCAGCAGGAGTATTGTTTATTTCTTATATATTTATGTGTTGGTGCTTTTATGTTTGTTATATTTTTCACTTATGATTATTTATTCTGCTGATGTTTTTCCATGAAATGAATAAGAAAATGTATCATTTAATCTAGTTTCTTCTAAGCAAAAAAAACAGTTATAATATCCTTACTACACATGTTAACTTTCAGCAGAACTATGAGAATACGATAAAAATATTTATTATATGTTGTTAATTGGATGTTAATTGAATTAGGAAAAATATCATGAAATATTGAACAAAATTCAAGCCCAAATATTGTAGATGTAAACTAATAAAGTAGTACTTTTCGAGAGTATAGAGTAAGTGACTAATAAAAGAAAAGTCAGAGAGATAACGCGAGATATGGTATACGAAGCGCTAGGTCTTCCAGGCAAGGTCAAATCCTGCTTAATACTCCATCCTCTTTACCTGATTCTATAAAAAAAAACGGCACGAAGATGTATATTGGGTAAATTATTTAAAATACTTAATAATTACCTTATTATACTCTAAGATACAGTTTGATCTTCGACCCGCATTCTGTCCTTTTGATACCACCTGAAATTAATAAAAATATCACATTAAATTACGATTTTCATCTAGATAATTTTAAAACGCAAATTACAAGAGTGTTATTAAATACAATATTATATATAATAATAATCAATATGATCACAGATTTTTGGAATATTAATAAATAATTCAAATATTTAATTAGACGTGGACAGGAAATTATAATAAATTTTCCTAAATGTTCAAATTATAAGCCAAATTTTTTACCATCGCATTATTTAAACATAATTCTATAACCCGAAATAAATTGTCTTCAGAGGTGTATTTCTTCGTAACAGGTTTAATGAGTTTTAGTTTTAAACTAACATTACGTTTATTTTGCAATTATTTTCTTGTGATAAAGTTACTCCAAGGCTATATGAATAGATTTACATAAAATATTTGTTTAAAAGATATTAGGTACAAGAGATACAAAAAAGATAATATCTACGGGAAATAAATTAATAAATATATAAAATATTGTGGTTATTCTCATATATAATGATCGCATACTTTCGAAAAATAAAAAAATATTCTAAGAAACTGGAAACAACTTATGCCTCATTTTAAGTTTCTTCATTAATATTCCAACTTTCTGTAGTTGGATTTGGCTGAAAGTCAATAGTGTTTCTCTCAGATACTAATGATAATTAGATAGGTTCGATAATCATCAGTATGTTTATTTAAAACCTTACATATATATATATGCAAGAGATTATCAACAAACGCGACCGCTTGTTATTATCATAAATATAGCAATTTGTTGCTACTGTGGTAAATTGCACAATGCATTCTTCTGAAATTAGTAGGAGGTGTGCAGTTGCGGTTATCCTCATAGACAATGATGGCATTCTTTCACAGAATTTTAAAAAATTGTCGCAAAAAACAAATGATAATTGTAAAACTTCAGTGCCCCATTTTAATGGAAAAAGAAACAACGCATTTAATCGTGAGTGGTCACACACACACACACACTGGCATCACGTGCATAGAATGGGGCATCAAGCCATGAGAAAAAGCATTCATAAGAGCTCTTGAAAGTAATAAGTTAGGTCAGTCAAATTACATCATAACAAACGGTAAAAATCATCTCAATACTGTTAGGTAACCTACTACTACTTAGCCAGTCGTGCGAGTTCATTGAATCAAATATTTGTATTTACATCATTATTCATAACTTACGAACGTTCGAAACGGTGAACGCGAAAGATGCATTTTTCTTGATCGGTCAATATAACCTGATCTTTAATATAAAATAAAACACGATAAATATATTTTTTTTACGGTATATTTGTCAATAACAGTTGTATTAAGGAGAACACATTCTTATTGTGAAGTTGTAATTATTCAGAACCTGGATCGCTTCTTATGCGGGAAAAAAGCGGTAGCAACAACAATATTTTTCGATACAATTGATTTTATATGTTAATCTATCTAATTAATACATTTAATTTGTATTTAAAAAAAACATCACAGTAAGAATGTGTTTTCCTTAATAATATATAAGTTGTATCAATGTATCCAAAATTTAATTAAAATGAATTATTAATTCTGCCGTCTCCTATCGGATTACTCAAAGGTATTTGAGATTCCGTTAAATAAAAAAGATGGCTTTCAATTAATGGAACGATAGATGTATCAATTTGAAAAGTATAACATATAAGTTCGAAAATTTGTCGTCAATGCACTTTGTTGGTGTAGCATAATCGGTTAATGCAGTTTTCCCTGATAGAAAGACATCCAGGTTCGAATACCGGTAGCAACAACAATATTTTTCGATAAAATTGATTTTATATGCATATATTTTTAATTAATACATTTAATTTGTATTTAAAAAAAAATAACAGTTATTTTTTGGAGTTTAGAATTGTGTATAATAATCATTATATATATGTATACATTATAATGTATATAATATTCTAAGAACGCTTTTAATATATTGTTATAATATAATCATTGTCATTATCATTTGGCGCTAGAGACATCTGGATCCAATGTCAAATGCACACATATTCTCCGGGCATACTTGTATAAAGTTCGAAATCTGCAATATATCTGCATCTTTCTTAAGTTTATCTACCCTTTTTTGGGAGGCCTAGATGCTCTCGGAGACTCATCTCATGTTGTTTCCCCGCGGAAATGGGCAGAGAGAATAGAGCGCAACACTTTTCTGTCCAGACACACAATTCTCGCCTCATCAACAATCATACATCTTCTCATACAAGCTCGCCGGTTATTGTGGTTTCTAACACAACCATCTTCCAGTATCCGGTTTGTATTCCTGGTCGTGTCAAGTCTTCCGCAGACGTCCTCTATTTTTGGTACCATTAAAACTTGCTTCATATCATTTTTACCATTTTCTCCTCATTCATTTGTTCCATAGGACCAAACCACCTAAATACTCCTTTCTTAATCTGACTCAATATACTAAGATCAGCTTTACATTCTTTCCTTGTTCCAGATCTGCTACATATATGCATAAGTGATCTCATTTCCTACTTTCGCTCCAGGCCTTACTTCCATACATCGGTGTCGGTACCAGGACTTCATTGTGAACCGCTAGTTTTGCCTCGGTTGACAAGTTCCCATTAGCTATAATTCCATTTAAAGCGCAATTCGCTTCTTTCGATATCTTTCTATCTTTTCGTTTCTTATGTATAAACTCATCTACTTTTTCCAAACATTCATTACCTCCAAGTATTTTGCACGTTGTCTTGCTTTCCTCCTGCTCGAATACCATCACTTTCGACATGTTGACATTCATAATAAGGTCGCTTTCCTTGCATAAATTGTACATCATTCGCCATTAAAACTTTCTATCATTGTGAGCAACTATGTGAAATTTATATCATTTAAATTTAAAATGCGAACGTTATAGAACGAGCGACATTTTAAAAACATTTAAAAGTAACGATATTTGAACGACAGATATGTAAACAAAATCGAAGAAATATTTTATGCATAACCCTGGAATCGGCATTGCTTACGTTTTGATTGCTGGCTGGATACTTCCTTACATAATTGGGTCCCTGGCGCGGTAGGTTAGTAACCCCACCGACACCACGATTGACCACATTGTATTATCCATGTCTTTGAGCTGGACATTATATTCTGAGCATGCGGGATATTTGAGGGTTCATTAGTAGGTTCATTGAAGGAATGGTTGCTAGAGATTCCAACTATTCGACACCATCAACTATTCGATTATCGAATAGTAAAACTAAAAATATTCGAATAGTTTCTTAAGTATGACAACAGTATGAAATTAATTTGGAATATTTCAAACAAATCGTATAATACGTAAGTACATCAAAATTTATGAGAAAACGAGCTAATTTACCATAAACTGTTTATTAATTGTAGTTTTAAAAATATATATTTTAAAAATAACGACGCATTTAACGTTTCGTATTTTAAATTTGTTCTTAATTTTGTTTTTATCATCGCTGCAGTTAAAAATACCCGCTCAGTAGCGGTTGACGTTGGCTTATTTGTTTACATTTCTGTGCTTTTTTTTATATTGACCTAAAATTTCTTGAATGATTCTAAAATTTTTTTTTAGATTATTTGAACAAATTTTTGTAGTTTCTACAAGGGATTACTTAAGGAGAGTTTCTTAAATCAGTCTGCAATTCGGACGTCGATGAACTCCTCGAACAAGCAACAGGTACCTCTTCCACGTCAGAACCAGAATCCTGAGAATTGTTTAATATTCCATCCTTAGAAAATAAGCTAGGCTTATTTGATATTTCTCTATAATACTTTGCACATTTCTCCATAATACAGCTTCATTTTTGGTTGCATATTTTTAATCATATAATAATTTGCAAAATAATTAATTAAAAATTTGTAGTACCGATTACTATTTGAAAAGCAGCACAAATATTCGACTATCGAATAGTAAAAAAAGGCCATATATACGAATATAGAATGTTCGGGTTAGAATCTCTAATGGTTACCCAAGCAATCAGAAGGCTAATTTCGAGAATATAAATGTATGTAGAGTGAATCTGTGATTTATAAGCGCTTGATTCTGTACGGTTGCAGTAACAAAAAATATGAAAACGCGAATGTGTAAATAAGAATTTGAGGAAGACACCTAACTATTAAGTTATTACAACTTGGGTCGCAGGTATGATGCCTGCCAGAGACATATTACTCTTTATACCCGGCCATGTTGGTCGTCGTCATGGAACATGTACACATTTTATGGTAGACTTTAAACTTAAAAAATGCAGCATATTTATATGTAAAAAATATGCATGGGATGTAGTTAACTGACCGATAAGATAACCTTGTGAGCCTTCATCGTCAGTCTAGTGAATAATATTGAACATTCATTTTGCAAAGCGGAAATGATCTTGAAAAAAGTCACCGCAAATCGTAGCCTCGATGATAATTTATTGCCTCACGTATGTATAATACAAACGGGTGCACGTAATCTCCTAACATTGACTGCCATTGAAAACACTCGGAATAGTTAGCGTGTAAACTGGTCACTTTTTTGGGCACACCTCACACGCCATTTTATGTATAACATTTATCTGGCAAATAATGAGTCACAATTACGACGTACATGAGAAACTAGTCATTAAACCAAACAGTTGAAAAACAAGACATAATGTGTTCATTCCGGTGTTATGATTGCATTATGTTTGAACTAAAATGTGATGAATATTGAAATTAATATATTTAAGGCATTTTCACAAAAAAACACTGCATTTAGAGAAACAAGGTAAATTTTCCAAAAATAGTTCAAATTGCTCATTACACACGACCGTCGAATGTTTATGATGCAATTTCACTCGATTTCCTCAATATACTAAGGGTAATAACAATAAAGGAGTATTTGCTAATACTAAAAGACTAAAAATAAATTTAATTAAGCCGCTAAAACCCTTTCAAGTATATAGGACGGTACAAAGTATACATGTAGGTTGTTATTAGTATTCTTCCGCGTTGGATGTATGATGAAAATGGACAAATAAGTTAACTGAAGACAAGGGCTGGCGATATCTTTTTCTGTAGCTACGAAGTCCAAAACGCAATCCAAGCAACTGATCGTATTTCACATAGTTTCAGGATGGGATGAAAGTACTTGTTTCGTTAATTATTATCTATCTTCATGTGGTCCAACCATTCTTTATCATGGGTTTCTTTGTCTCCCTTCTGTATAAGTCATGCAAATGTATCTATGTCCATTAACAAAGGGAAAGTAAAAAAATATAAGAATTTTGTGGATATATTATATACATTTTAATGCAATCTGTCTTCCGAAATTCAGAATGTTATCGCTCTCCATTCTAGTTACGAAGAAACTAAACATAAATATTCGGCATAATATCCTTAAAATTTAACAAGAAAATTTTTGACTATAACATTTTTACGTATATATTATATCATTATAAATATAATTCCTTTTATATTAATAATACAGGTGATGATTCTGTTTTAGGTAAATCAGAATGAATTCATTGCGAGATTTGTTAAAAGTTGTTGCAAAAATAATTCTTAAACATCATAAAATATGGTTCCGTATAATTATAGTTAACGCTTTTAATAAATGCAATAAAATCCCACACTGTGAAACTGTCAACACAATACAGAAAATATCACGCTCTATCAAATTCTTCTCAAACCACAGGTCTTTCGTCACGTGATTCAACGGCCCATCAGATAATTTCGGATCATGAGAATTCGCGGGGATAAACGCAGGTTTCAGAATTGATCTGTAACAGGGCAATAGAGATGCTGGCTGCGTATGTATAACGTGAGAGACGAAAGTTGAGATGGATTTCTTGTTTTGCGGGCGAGTGTCATGGCGTAAGAACATTATTACATTTAATGGCTCTCCGATACGTTCAGTTAATATTCATAATGAGGCGGCGGTTGCACTTTATTGTATCACAAGTCTATTGTTATACAATTAAAGAGAAAATATAGAATCAATGTTTCTCTCGGAACTATGCAATGTTATTGAAGCCGTGCAACAAGCACGTCGAGGAATTATGTCAATGAAAATGGCAAGCAATTATTTAAATTAACGTTCGATGTGGTTGGCATTTTTGCGCTCATGCAATGGGATCATAGATCGTGTTTTACAGATGTAAGCTTTAAAAATTACAATGCCCGGAACTGAAAAATAAACAATTTTTTAACGATTTATCTTATTATACTTTTAAAGATAATTTTATTGCTGAAAATACTCAATATTAACTGTTCTTTAACTAGCATACTAATAAAGCCATAAATAAAAAATTAAAACATGTTTACAATATTTTTGTGTGTCTAAATCTTTGTTGGAACCAATTACTGGGATTCATTGGGATGACGTTCACCTATTTACCCGTGATACCACATTTATCAATTTTTTGAAAGTTGTATATGTGTTATCATGTTGGCATATTTCAATTATTTATTACCAGCTATGTGAACGTTACATTGTGTAAAGTGATCACTTAAGCCAGCCGATGACAAGTCGTAAGCCCTGTAATGCCCAAGACTTCCATAATTCCCATGTAAAAATAATAGCTTCGTCTCTGTGAGACATCTATATCTTGAAACATATTTAACTCAAAATGATTAAGTATACTTCATTTACTATTATTAAAATTATTATGTAATATATAAATAATATATTGTATTTCTAATTTTAGTACTCTTAATTCATGGTGGAATCAATCAATTGGATAATGCACCTTCCCCGGTATGGAAAGAGATCCGGGTTCGAATCCCGGTAGCGCAACAACAATACTTTTCGATAAAATTGATTTTATATGTATATATTTATAATTAATACATTAAATTTGTATTTAAAACATCACAGACCGTCTGTTCTGAATAATTACAACTCCACAATAAGAATGTGTTCTCCTGATTATATCATTGTTGTTGGTGACGATGATTACAATTCTTCTCAATTACATTTTACCGAATATTTTATTTTATATGTATTATTATTATTTTGAATATAGTATAATATATATTTATTTTAAACATATTTTGAGAAATTGGTTAGTGATCATTTAACCAATTTTTGTATTGGTGGACTCGTTCTATATTTTCGGTTCCAATATTTACATAAATTAATAAAATGATGCGCCACTTATATGAATAGGAACTATGCAGGTTACAAAAGTCTTACAAAATTCGTTTACACATGTTTCCGTAAGGACTTCTTTTGTATCAAAAAAACTAAAATTCAGATACACCAGACGTTGAAGTATCGTTAAATATCTTCTGATTCGCAAACATAAAAAACATTTCTATATCGATATTAACCTTTACAATACTATGATATGAAATACCCAAACGCAGCTATGCTGTTAACTCGTGTTACCGTGAATAACAGCTAGAAAAAATGTTTTTATTAGCTTAAATGGCTTTAATGGTACGAATTTACTCTAAATATTAAGCATTCAATTTTGAAAAAATGATTAATAACATAATTTAGAGCATTCATTAAATCCTATACAATGTGTCCTTCCTTCTTATCTCTCTTCATTTAATTAGTAAAACAGAAATAATTATATTTGTATGTTTGTTGTTCTTTTCACTGTGAAATAGTGTGATCTCTGTCTTTCATATCACAAATATTATTTTTACCAACGTATTTTCCGGTATACCTTTCTAATAGATACATTTAAATTGACTTAGAAATAAAGTGTTTTAATTCTGAAAGTTTCATGTGCGCGTTTCTTAGTGCTTGTAGACCTTTCATCTACACTTGTAGAAGGGTTGTCTACAAATAAGAATCTGAAGTTTCATCTACAGTGATAGCTACATTATAGTCATAATATGGTCATAATATTCATCCTCGTGGAATTAGAATCTAAATAGCTCTATATTTGTCATTCCAACGCCTAGATTGGCTTACTTTATATTCGATTAAGAGTATTCACGATCTAGAAATAATGCTATGTCCCAGATCAAATTAACTAACTCGGCCGATGAGATTGAAAACTGGCGATGTGGAAAGATTTACTTACCTGGAGCACATTGGAAAACCAATCAAAAGGGAGCTTTTCGATTCGACTCGGTCACGTGAGCCATTTACTTATCGCCACTGCTCGTCAACTCTATTTACGGACTCGGATTAGGAAGATGGAGTACGTTTTGATTACATGACCATTATTGTGGGAAAAAATAGATTGAGTTTATTAATAAAAAAATGTACAGGGTGCAATGTCCGCAAGAAGATAAGTACTAAATTGTGGTATATTTTTTATATACGTATTATAATTATATTATTACTAGTTTTACAAATTATAGCATGAAAATATTATATTAGCTTTTTTTTTATTATATTTAATGGAACAATACGGAAGTATGGGTAATTACAGGGCTTACAAACTGTCTTCGGCTGGTTTAAGTGATCACTTTATACAAATATAACGTTCACCATTCTCACCCATTAATCAATCTCCATATCAATCAAATTTTTAAAAATTGTATATATGCTAATATGTGGACTAAATTTGATATTCATTTCCCTTAAACAGCATATATGTCACAATGGGAATCTAATTTTTTTTTTAAATTATTTAAAACAATATTCTTAATCCCTAAAATTCTTCTCCTCTAAAATTATTAAATCCAATAATTGTGTGTTCTTGTACATTTTCAAATATTACATTACATATATTATTCCAGCATAAAGACGACATCTATGTCACGTAAATTTCTTCATATATAATTATGTAACGTCGGAGACGAGATTGAAAGGCAGTGGGAATGTAGAAAGATCTACCGACTGTTACTATCAATAAAAGTTTCATTACTGAATGGTAATTTTGTACCACAATTATACAGAGGTAACCTTCTTCTGACTATACCAGGCATCAAAAAATTATCAATCTCTTTTGTTATAGAAACATTACATGCTGTAGATAGCTAACTAAAAAAAAAAAGTTATATTAGTACGTACAGTACAGCCTAATAATGCTTATACAAAAAAAAAACAAATATGTGTATATGTTGGTTGTGATTAGGGCATCCAAATACCCGGCCAAATTCATTACCCGGTTCTCGGGTGTTTTTCTTGAAAGAACCGGGTAAGTACCTGGTTCGGTTCCGGTTATGGACATTTTTTTTCCACTATTATTATTATAGTGATCCAGAGTTTAGATTCATATTATATATGTACAATATATATATCTACTAAAATGTTTTATTTTAGACTTGCATTCAAATAATATTTAATTAAATATTCGAATAGAAAATTATGAGATAATCTATTCCATCAGAAGATGTCTATTTAATTTGGATAGCAACAATATACAGGTTTCATTCGTTTGAATTCCTGCACATAAGGAATTCATGGAAATGAATGTGCTGATGAACTGGCCAAGGAGGCCACTCTTTCCGGAGTTTTCCCTCATCAATTCCATATCCCGATGTATGACAGACATAATATGGTAAAAAAATGTACGAATTTTATCTGGATTGCACAATGGATGAATCCAAATAATCATAAGGGTAATTGGCTTAAAATAATTTAAAGATCTATTTTCTGTACTCTCTGGTCCTCCAAAAGGAAAGTCTCCAATAAAATAATATCAAATATCTCTAGAATGAGAATTGGGCATTGGTAGGTAGCCTCACATTTATTCAGATTGAACTTAATAGATTCCCCAATGTGTGGAAGGAGGAGGAAACCCTTGACAATATCTTTTTTGTCTTTTTATCGCGGATCGCAGATTTTTTTTACAGTAATCTCGTCAATGGTAATTTTCAACTCTCGGTTAACTTGTGTCATCTTTTTCCCTTAACTCGCCACATTTAATCTATATATAATAGCAACATTTTTGAACGACGATAGTATTGACTTATAATATTTCCTATTCTATAATATTATTGTACTTTTTTTCTATAAAATAATTTTTTAACTTGATTAATGGCCCAAATTACTCTTGAAGAGTAGATTGCCTATTTAAAAGAAGAAGAATAAGAATAGAAAATTGAAAGTTTCTTATCTATGGTTATCTCGCGTCATACGCATAGAATTCGTGAATAATGTTGGTTATGATAATATTATTTTTGGTTATGTTTGCGACCTAATATTTGTAAAAATCTACGAGGGAATAATTTATCATAACCAAAAAATTTGATGTATTCTACGTTGAGTGAGAACATCATTCATCCGATTCCGTCTTTACTTAAATGCACATCATACTGATAAAATAGCATTTTTGTGTTTATTATTGTCTATCCGCGATTCTTATGGATTATGTTTCAGTTGCATTTATGATAACGTTATTTATACTATCATACCTGAATGCCACGAAAATAATATATAGGATACAGACCTAGTCCATAATATTTTATGGATGGATACCTGACTAAATTATGAGTCGAAAATGTACAACGAATATGTGCAATTTCTACAAATTATTGTTTGAAATTTTTAATCCTGTTGAGCTTGAAGTTGAATTTCGAAATAAATATTTGCGAAATTGTTCAATTATTAATGTATATCTTTGCTTCAGACCCTAAATCATGTAACAAAAATAGTCTAGCCACTTTAAATTTGATGACTTTTAATTTTATGTATGCAATATATAATTTAAAATTTATAAAATGTTTTAATTAATCGAAATAATCGCATAATTACTATTTTTTTTAATGTTTATATCTTTGATGTGGTTGAGATTACGCACATATTCCTTAAACATTTTTGACTAATAATATAATCAGGTATTTACCCATAGAGTTTTATGGAGTAGGTTTGTTACACTCGGTATTAGTGTGACAAAAGATGTTTAATTTGGAAATATCAAAAATTAAAAAACTATATTAAAAGAACTGAGTACTCGTCGAAAATTATCCGGTTCTCGGTTATTTCTAAAACACGCGGGTTTTGATAATACAATATATAAGCCTTCTTAATGAAGGTGTAAACCTAAACTTAACTCTAGTAAGCCACAGTAAATAAATAAATAAATATCAAATATAGCAAAAAATGAACAATTAAAATTCTTTAATAAGATAAATATGTATTTTAGTTGATAATATTTTTTAAAAACTGTTTTAAGTTACAGAGGAAATTCTCAGTTGTAGTAGTAATACATATTACAAACATGTAATTTTCCAACAGAAATATCAAGACGATTGAATTGGTGCGCATCTCGAAAAATTATATTATCTTTGTAGTGAAAAATTAATGTACACGTGTACAATAATTTACCTTCCGCAATATTTAACTGTTACTAATATACACGTGAGCACATTAATATAGATTGTCGGGTCATTGATTTGTCGTCTGCTTAGGGATTGGTAACATTATGTACATCGAGTACAAGGCAGTGGTCAGCAGCGCACACCGGAGGCTCCAACACCGATGCCGACCTATCAACTGTAATGGATTATGTGACGACTGCCGGGGTAGTTTATGCCCCTACAAACGATCGATTGGTGTTTCGTGTTTATTCGTCATTATAGACTCGAAAGGGTCATATTAATTGTATTTATGACGTATCAAAGGATGCGTAAAGTGAGAATCGAGGCCTTAAATCTCTTCGAATTCTCCCGTATGTAGATGAAATGTTACCAATATATGGCTGTCTGGTGTGAGTGTTTGTGGCTAGAGCGGGCGTATTATATCTCTTGCGAAAAAGCACGGTTGTATCGTAATTTTTCTTAAGACAACGACTTGACAATGGCACGTGTTACCGTGCCAAAACGTCGGTCTAGGTATCCCCAGGGAAAATATGTACAAAGAACGCGATCTGACCCAGAAGTGACTCCAGTTGCATATATTTATATATATAAACTACAATCCACAAACACATAAAGATGTTAGATATAAACACTACTAATTATCAAATAAAATAAAATGTTTATTACACAATATTTGCACACAAAAGCTTATTATGGCAATACCTGCTATCATGGATATAGGTACATATGATAGTTGCGTTTATTTACAGAAGAAGCACAATTGAAACTAAACTGTTTGTTACATTATACAAAGTTCACTGAAGGCGGTGCCGAGGTGTGTGCGAGAGGATGTGTCCAAGGAGATGGTCAGGAGAAGAGTGATCAGTTCTATGGCTTCTTGGACTAGTTCGATAGCGGTGTATTGTCTGCAATTTGGCGGGTATCAGTCGGATTGTGTGCCTGTCAAATGATTTTTATCTGGATGTGTGAGGCGCGAGCAGGACCTCCACAGGTTCAATATGCCTAGATTTTGAAGGAATATATCACAGAATGGGAAATTTTTACTTAGTTATTATTTAGACTTAGTAGTAAGAACTACTATAATTCTACATACTCGTACAATCCTAATAATAGTCTCAACCTGTGGTATTACTTTTAGCCAGTTCTTAAATACAAATATCGTCGTCTTCAGAAATACCACGATGATACTACTAATGCATGTTGACCATATTTTGTTATTGATTTTTCATGATGTCTGACAAGGCCTGAAATTTACGAAGTTCTCTGGACCCTAAGGGATATTTGATACTGCGAACATCTGGGACCTCATTCTCGAAACAAGCAGAGAGACTGACGGATTGAATTATTTCATTTAGTACATATTCCACGAGCCCGCAAGTAGCAAGGAACGAACAGTCTTGCTGCGATCGGCGAACAAAGATACCAATAGTTGTGCTTTGTGACTCCTGCATGGTCTAGACATCGAGCTTTTTGCTTGGTAAGGGAATCGTGGTCTCGATGGCAGACGCGGGCAGTCAGAAGCTGTAACGGGATACTATGCTTCCTCTAACGCTTGTCACGCTATTTACTTCTGGCATTAACTACACGGAAGGGGTAATGGGATAGGGTCCAGGGAGTAAAAAACAAAGACATGAAGTAAACTAAGGGTGAAAAAGATTAACGGAAATACGGTTCAAGCAATCAATATAACGTTTAAAATGTTTTAAGATAAGAAACTACTTATTCGAATATCCATAATATATTTAATTCCTTAATAATGAAGGATGAATCCAGAAAAGTATTAGTAAGAACATCAACAATGCAAATAGCATATGCCACTAGATCAAATCGGTAGAAGAATTTAAAAAAATATATTGATGTATATTTTTGTCATCTTTATAATAATAATAATTCACATAAACACAAAATAAATAATATGCTTTTTGCACTGACAGAAAAGCAATCGGCAATAGCCGATATTATATAGCATTCTGTATTGCTGTCTCTGGAATTTGCAAACGGTATTTGTACGTATTAACTTTGATAACTACATTAAAACATTAATATTGTCATAATTTGACAGTTCTATCATACATAAGAAATTGATCATAGAGTGCGACGCAATATGACCATGAGACATAGATGAGATGACAGGATGACATATGCTCAATATATTTATCAGCCGTAATACGATTATTAATTATATAAAAGAGAAAACATTTAACTCATGTTAACTTTTCTTAAAAACACGTTCGTACTTGCCCTGCTGGCGTCTCACAGACATGGTCGTTCAATCAAGAATTATATAGCCATAATAACACTACATCCAGACATTCTAGACGTCCAGAAAGTTATAGAAAATGGACGGGGAGACATAATATTATTATGAATTATTTAAATGGATAATAACACGAAAAAGATTATAAATACATATGAAGGCATAATACGTTAAGAAAAAAATATAAAAAGAATAATTTAAAAAATCGGTCGTTGCTATAACGTTAACATAAATCCTTATATATTATAATCTTAAATAGGATTTAAATACACACACATTGATCAAATTGGTATTAAACGATTTTAACAAAAAAATTGACAAGCACTAGTATAAAATTTAAGGTACTTGCCTATATGCTATTTGGTTTTATTTACTGTCTCAGAATTACGATGAATTGTTTTTTTTTTTCCAAAAATAAATAATGAATAGAAACGGTTAATAAACTTAATACAGAAAAAATTCTATAATTGCATTAAAAAATTTATGCAACGAAAGTTAAAGTTTTTATTTGAGTTTGAAACATTCAATAAAAATAATATATCAATTATTTAAACTTTAAGTAAAAACGAATCGAATAAATTGCAGGCAATAATATCGAGGCAACTGAAGAATAATTGCCTGGCGTAATATTACTCTCGCGGTTATGAAATAATACAACAAAAAGAAACATCCAATGATTCAACGGAATGATAAAATGGCGTCAGTCGGAGTTCGTGCCGTGATATTGAATCGTAAACATCCCATCACGACATTTTTCCATACATTTGCAAGACAATTAATCGAGAAATCGTCATTTTCGCCACGAAGAATCGAATTAAATGTACGCGCAGACACAGCGACAAAATATGTGGACACACTCGGCTCTCCCACGACTCACCCCGCAGCCCGGCTGCTGTAAGAATTTTCATAAAAAATGAGAAGATGAAATGAGTCGTGACGCAAATGCGCCCGCGCCGTAAACAAATAAATCAAATATTATGTATCTTTTAATTCACTTGTTTTTGTGGAAAAGTTTTCCGTTCTCACATCATTTATTGTACAAAGTAAAGATTCGTTGCGACACATGCAGTTCATTGTAGATAGATCTCGATTACTGTATTCTCACGTAAAATTGGTTCAAATCATGTTAAAAAAAAACTCCAACATGGATTGCTATCGCATTAAGAAAAACTGTGGGATATTTTTACAAAAAAAAAATAATGAATAGTTTGAAAATATTTCTGAATATGTTATTGCAAATAATACGTGATGGCGGCATATTTAGGCGCAATAAAATTTTCCTAATTTAAAATTTTTAGCATTTTCTTTTCGACATCATCGATGAGAGTGCGTTTAGAGTTATTATATTATTTGGCGATTAGTAGTTAAACCATTTCTAAATGTATCTGTAAGATTATTTATTACTAAAATATTATGAATATAAAATACTTCGTTACTATACGTAATTTATAAAAGAAGTAATGATAAAGATTTGAAGTAAAGTCATACATCCATTATGAGACCGACGCAAGTGGTCGGAATAAACTAAAAACTGGTGACAATATTAGCAATATTTTAATATGTTCAAGAACACGAATACTGGATTTTTACCTACAAAGGCACTGTTATTAAACAAATATCAGATATCTCATAGAGATAAAACTATTTTTATTATATTTAATGGAAAATATATGGAAGTATGGGGTAATTACTGGGCTTACGACCTGTCATCAGCGGGTGAGAATTGGTGAAACTGTATATACATATATATATATATATATGTATATACAGTTATCATATAAGCCAGCCGAAGACAGGTCGTATGCCCTGTACTCCATACTTCGATATATTTTCCATTAAATACAACAAAAAATACCTTTGTCTTTATGAGATATCTGATATTTGTTTAATAACAATATACTTCAGTTAACAATCATTATTCAGGGCCAAGTATGAAAGTATATGTGTTCATATATAAAAAATAATAACTTACTTCATTTATTACGAATACAGAATACATTAGTTAAGAAAAATTACAACGAAATAATGATTTAACACCTCACCAAAAACTAAACGCCTTGTTAATATATATACGAAATAAAGATGAGACATTAATAAATGCGCTGAATGCAACGCAGTACTTACGTACAAAAGCGTGATAAATTTGGCAAGGAAAAATTACACACACATTTTAAAATAAGAACACGAAAACATTTGTATGTTTTGTATCTTCAAGAGAAAATACCTGAGATTCGCTTGCGAAATTTATTTGCCGAAATATCGCCTGAAAATTGTATCCCCAAACGAATGACGTGCCATTTTTCATCTCACAAAAGTGTTCCTACATTTGGACACAAGTATACCGCTGTTTCTTTGAATCTACGTACAGTATTTGTTAATGTATCATATATCACATATTTAAACACTGTTATGTATCATACATTGCACTTATTTTGACGTAGATTATTTCATTACATAAAAATGTTAATTAAATTAATATCTGAGGTGATAGTAGTTACAATAATATATAATAATACAATAATAAATAATCGACATATAATGATTGGTTTGTGAAAAGAAACGCAGTAATCATTTAAATAATAACTGTTCAAAGGTTTTTGGTGAAACTTTGTGGAATTCTATGATTATTTTATAAATTGAGTTAAAACATTGTTTTATTCCACTATATTTTATTGTGTTAAACGTTAGAACGTTTTTGGGAACATCTTCCCATTATCAATAATATAATTAAACTAAAATTAGAAACACTTTCAGACAGTAATATACGGTGAGTTTGGAGTTAACGGTGGTGGGGGTGTGGGTGGAGTTAAAATGGATAAGAGAGGGGATGTAATGGGCGGTATTTGAATATTTATTATGTTTTTATTGTTATTTTTATTATTCAATATTTCAAAATTTTTTGAAATGTCTAACTTTTGTCTTTTGGCGCAACTCCGTTAACTCCAAACATACTATATACGACTGTCTGAAAGTGTTTTTAATTTTAGTTGAGTTATATTATTAATAATGGAAGATATTCCCGAAAACGTTCTAATGTTTAACACAATAAAATATAGTAGAATAAAATAGTGTTTTAACTCAATTTACAAAATTTTAATAATTTGATGTTCCGCGTGTGCAATGTTGTGGTGAGGTTAATTTTTATTTATAAATAATATCTGAAATTGATAATAATTGAAGTCGAGCATGATATAAATGTTTGCCTATTTGCATCAGAAACTTGGACTATAACAAAGAAAGATGAAGCAACAAGAGAGCTTTCAAAGAAAATGAAGTATAACGTAGGCGTTATAACCAGAAACTTTACGACCTGATTGAGACCATGATGAGTTGGAAGTTATATAATTCATAAAATTAGAGATGCTTCCATAGCTAAGGGCCATACGAAGCATATAAAATGATGCACAATCCTCAAAAAACTGCTTAATATGAAACGACATGAATATTGTCTTCTTTTTTATTTTAAATATTTGTCATGAAATAATGTAAAGATAAAGGTTTTCTTGTAATGTTAATTGTAAATTAATCATTTATATTTTTACGTTTGAGTTTTACGAAATTTTAAATTTTATTAATATTTTAAGTACTTATAATATAAAGTTTCAAAATAATATAAATGTAAAAAATCACAAAATAAAGATTTGTACAAAAAAGTGAGACATAATTAATTTTTCAATTAACAAAAGTGCCTTGCAAATAATTAATGAAATAAATATTAATTTGATATATTTATGTGAACCTTGTCGAACCAGCACGCCAGTAGTCGTAATAACACAAATGTTATTTTCATCGAACATAATATCATAACTGCAGACATTGTGGTTATTAATTCACTTCCTGGACAGAGTGCGCTTGTAGGTACTGGGAGGTTGAAAAAGAGATATACCTGATCGCTTGCACAGTGTGTATGGAATGAATTAAACTAAAGTAAACTAATGCATATAATATTACTAAATGCTCAGAAATCAAATTAAAATCAATGAAATATTATGGGAATTGTAAAAAAATACAATATTGTTTAGAAATTAATAACAATAATTCGATTTACAATTATTTCGGAGGAAAATAATTTGAAAGATGTATAAGAATGTATAAAATTATCAAGTTATTTAGAGCGTACTTTCAAGTTTCCTTTTATACAATTAATTAATTGTTATCGCGCGTATACGCGTATAAGCCTGAGCTGAGCGCGGGGCGACCTGTTGTATTTTGCATGCAGACCGGAATGACCAACTAATACCTACCGACCTCTGCCTCAAAGACTCATTCTAGTGTTCCGTTGAAAAATTATGAATTATGTAAAGATTATCTCAAATACAAACATGAAAAGCAAAGGAATGTCCTTAAAGATTGTGTAATAGGTATAAATATTTGTCTTCGAAGTTTTCATATTGATCAACAATATGATTTGTCCTAAAAAGTAAATCATATTGCACGTCGTACGATTTTTTTTTAAATTTACAGCATGCAGCAAGAACTATTACGTGTATAAAATTTTTCTTTTCGTATTATAGTTATTCGTTTTATATTATTCGAATGTTCAAGACAATTTCGTTCAAAATTCATTAGATACTTTAAAACCATCTATATTAAATATGTATTTTTTCGTAATTTTTTCACCGAAGAGAAGTAAAAATACTGAAAAAGTAAATAAAGGTAATTCAGAATGTATTAAGTAAAGATCTCTTTGGTATTAAGTAATAAATCGAAACAATCTCGAAACGATCTAAAATAACTTTAAACGAGAGTTAAATAGCGGTTCTTCGTTTTAATAGTCAAGTCGCGATTGTACTCTTCCGCTGCCGACACCCACCATCTATGTATTAAATTATAAGGAATGCAAGTTAAAGTTATCTCAAAGTATACACTAATGTTCATCTATTGGACATTCATCAATGTCTTGTTTTGTGTATACGTAGAACACAACAATATTATTCATTGTATTCAATAAGACAATTACTTCGTTTGAGATCCATGCTTATGATTTCGCTATGTGAATGTAAAACAAATATTGAACTTGAAGACGTAGGACACCAGGTGGCAAAACAAAAATAGTAGTGGGCAACTGATGTGACTAGATGACAAAATATTCGCTAAAAAGATCAGCAGAGATCGCCGAATCGATGCTCTTAAACACAGCTGTGCTCTCCACATTTTCACTAACTTAAGAGAGAAGTTTTAAAACAATTTATTTATATTTACTTGTTTACATACGGTACGCAGCCGTTATAATTTATTGGAATCTAATATAAATTGATCGACCACATAAAACAAGCTACTGTAGATGAAGCTAATGGCAAGGACAACAGGAAAGATTGAGGCCTTTGAGATTTGATCTTGGAGAAACGTGAATTGCATAAATGTCTCCATTCTTCGGTAACAACGCTTCAACGATAGTTTGAAGGAGGTGGGGCAATTTTTATGGTCGAAAGATGAAGTGGGAGTGGAAGTTTCCCACCCGTTGGACCGATCAAGTAGAAAAAGCATCTGGTACTTTTGGAAGAGTATAGTCCAGAGAGTGGTAGTTCATAAAGATTACAATGAGGAAGGAAATGGTTAATGCTAAAAAATACCCAGTGTTTCTATGCCAAATCCAAAATCCGACTAAGAATACCATAAAACAATAAATGTTATTGAAGAAAAAATAATATACACGGTTTAACAGACCCAGTCCACAATATTTTATAGGTGGATGGATACCTGACTAAATTAAGAGTCGAAAAATATTGTGAACTATGCCTGTTACACCCTGTATAAATTAAGTACGTATCATTGTAAGTACAATTGAAAAAGTCTAATACCAGGTAGATATAATAGTATAATATAACATAAAGTTATCTCACCCACTTGAAAAGATTGGAAACCATCGGTCGTAACCTTTTGTTAAGTTGTATTTGTATAATACACATGCCTGAGTTCACGGTCATAATAGAGACAAGTCAGTGACCAACCCAAATAAGGAAACTCATTATAAAAGTCATACATTTTGTTCTGTCAACTGAAGATGACTGATTTCACGTAATGTACTTTGCTCGATTGCAGTTTAAAAACAACAAAAAAACACAGTGCCACTTTAAAGACTGCTATTAATTAACTTGAAGAGATTGCATTATTAAATCTATATTGCCGGAAAGACAACCCAAAGGGCAATCAGATGTAAATTGAACTATAAAAGTAATCGGTACTGGTCGGAAAAAAGTAAAGAGAAATATGTAATCTAGATGCATTTACAGTTAGGTAACTGGCGTGAGCTATCGGAGCAATATATGTACATGTGTACGTGTATCCGAGTAATAAATAATAGATTATGTAGCATTATCGAGGCGGTGGTAAAAAATAAAATAAAATTTTCTGTAAGTGAAAATATATTTCAACCCACCGCCGCGTTTACTGGGGGAGATCCCGAAAGGTCGAAGGAGATTAGGAGAATTCGTGATTAAGGGAGGAACGATAAAAAAAATACATCTTTCACAAGGTGATGGTAAATCTGATAAAAATATTCAACGATTAAGGGAAAATTAAACTTATAGATTCCACGTGGAGATTCCTGCGATAGTAATATTTTTTTAAATGAAAAAAGTTAACAATTTTTAAAACTAATTTATTAATATTTAAAAAATCGTATGCATGTAAAAAGAAATCTATATTTGTTTACAATGTAATTAGTGTGAGAGGCTTATAAAATAATTAAATTGAGGCAAAACAGGCATTAAACGATATTTAAATATTCAAAAATTAATGGTTTTACAATGCAATAATTTAGTACGTCTATATTTTTTTTTTTAAATCTAGCTATTAAAAAAATATAGTAATTAATCGAACACGGAATTTATTATTACCGATAGAGAGTATCTACAATGGGTGTGGTTTCATTAATAATTCAATAATATTTTAAATATGAATTAAATATATTAATTATAAAGATACACATATAAAATCAATTTTATCGAAAAATATTGTAATATAAAAAATAAAAAAATCAATAATATTTAACGCAATTCCGTTGTGGTACATTTTAATAATTAATACAAATAATAATATAGGGAAACGTCTCATAAATTCCAAATACAAAGATGATAAATTTATAAATATAGCTGTAAAAATTGTAGGTACTGCTTTATATATTAGAAAAACAGGTCGAAATTTTAACATAAGAGTTAAAGAGCATTTAATATATTTAAATAGTAATTGTTTTTCAGAATTTTCCAATCATTTATTAGAAAATGATGATACTTTTGGTAAAAAATGGTGATTATCTGTTTTATACATAAACAATGTTGGTCTTAAATGGAATTATTTAGAATCGTTAGAAATAAGTAAATCGTGTAAAACTGCTAACCAAGATATTATAAATAACCAACTGAATTTAACAACCAATCCTATCTTAAAATTTATTCTAATAATTTTGGATAATTAAGTAAATTTTCACATCTTTCATCATCTTAACTATTTAAAGTAAGTAGGTACTAGATTTATTTTTTATAAATTAATAAAAAAATATATATTAAAACAGTTTTTTATCATCCTGATAAAGGAAAAGGTATTTTCCGAAACCGGTCGGTGAGTATAAATAACTCGTATGGTTTTAAAAACAAAATTAATAAACTATTAATTATAATTAAATAATTTTTAGTATTTTTAAAAAGTGTTAAATTAATAATATATTTTTAAATGTTTGTATTTATGTACAAAATGTGTTAAATATGCGATACAAAATGATTTTGCAAATCGTAAATATGGTAGAATAACGACGACTTATCAAAAATAGCGTGTCGACGCGACACATTTTACTGCTACGGGCGAATGTTCGCGCGCGCTCATTCGTTTATATGCTATGCTGTATATATCTGTGCATATCCATTATCACAAGTGTGCCCCATCTGTTTATCCACATATTTTTTGATACGAAAATATTGTTGGGGAAACCCAAAAAAATTTCCAACTGAAGTAAAACTGATTTTTAACGAAAATGGAAACGCTTATGTTTGACATAAAACATGCAAGAGCACACATTTTTCAGTGATCAGTTTTAATTTCGTTTTTATCTGTTCGATTTTAAGAATATAACCATACTTAATAACTTTCACGCTACTATAAAATAATAAAGTACAATAAATAGTTTTAATGTACTCACATTAATTTGCAGATATTTAAAATTGTTTGGTAAAAACCTATTTCTTGTTCAAGCCAATAGTGTTTATTTCAAATATGAATTAAATATATTAATTAGAAAGATATACATATAAAATCAATTCTATCGAAAAACATTGTTGTTGCGCCACCGGGATTCGAACCTAGATCTCTTTCCAAACCGGGGATGGTGCATTATCCAACTATGCTACAGCGACAAATTTTCGAACCTATAAGTTAACATTTTGATATTGATACATTTAATTTAAATTATAGATATTTTGAATTGAACATAATGCAAAAGTTTAGATATTATAAATGTTAGTTTTTAGCGATCTCAGGTTATCGTAAATGTTGACTAATACGATATATAATATAAAAACAAAACAGTAATATAAATATTTTACTATGATTATATTTTAGTACGATAGTAAAATGAATATTTTAGTGCGCTTTATGAGCGAATTGTAATTGAGGATGCAGTCTAGTTAAATCGTCAACGTGTACATTGTGTAACAGACCTAGATATAGACCTTTTATTGGTGGATACCTCCATTTTTAATCTATATCTTTGCTTCTGGTCCTAAATCATGTAACAAAAAATAGTCTGACCGCTCTAAATTTGATGACTTTTATTTTTTGTATTCAATATATGTAGGAATCAATAAAATATTTAAATTAATCGAAATAATCGCATAATTACGATTTTTTTGAAATGCTTATATCTCTGACATGGTTGAGTTAGGCACATATTCCTTGAATATTTTCGACTTCGAGTTTAGTCTGGTATCCACCCATAAAATATTGTAGACTAGGTCTGTTATATCCTGTATTTTATATGATAGCTTCTAACACGTTTTATTTTTTTATAAATTTGATAAACCAATAAATAGTAATATAATTGCATTTACTTTAAGTTTTACGTTGTATTTATATGTTATCTAATCGCATCTTATTTTACACTTTGTTTACTACTATATAGGAAAAGCACTGTGTGCTATAATACAGTAAAATACTAGTGTAGCAGGCAGGGTACTGAAATATATGTTTTACTTTGCAGCAATTTTAGCCGATTATAACATTATACTATGATTGAAAAAATATATATTTTATCATTAATATATTGAAATGTAGAAAAAATGATTTTCATTATTTTTATCATTTTAAAAATACAATAATAATAATATAAATATGTATTAAAAACGACTGATAATGGCCAATTTTAGTACATATAGTAAAGTATTCGGCAAAGCATAATTTCCGTGTATCAGAAAACCTTT
This sequence comes from Eubasilissa splendida, assembly GCA_031772225.1. Taxonomy (NCBI): domain Eukaryota; kingdom Metazoa; phylum Arthropoda; class Insecta; order Trichoptera; family Phryganeidae; genus Eubasilissa; species Eubasilissa splendida. The sequence continues at coordinate 10,693,171 of CM062848.1, read as the reverse complement.
GCTTCTATCCTACCTTAATCTTAAGATAATGAATATTAATACTGGCGCCAATTTATGAGGTGTTTAATAATCATAGAAACTTAATTAAAATTAAATAATTGTCTTATACTTCAATCTGTTCTGGAAACTTAATAGTCATATGAGACCATTTACGTGCAGTTTAACATAAAGAGTAATAGTAAAATACAACATAATAATAAACTACTCCATATTTTAATTATCTAGCATATTATTCGAATCGAATATTAATGATTAGACCCCAGCTCATGCCATAATAAAATGTGTTTTCATTACCTCAATTAATTTTAATATCTCGCGTTCCTAAAAGAATACCCGTTGTACCAAAAATACGTTAATATTTTATTTATTTATTTGATTGAAGAATATTAAGTTCCTAAACATACCACCTAAATGCAGATAAACAACACAAACTTTTAAATATTTATATTCCTGTGAAATTTCTCAATCGGTTAATGATAATAATAAAATATTATCCCTCACTTTGTATAATATATCAATGTCAAGTTTTCTTTTCAAAAAAATATATATACTCTTCCTAAGGGTGGTGATATATTTCCATGAAAACTTATTTTAAGGATAGTACCGAATTAATGCTGAAAGTGGGAAGTCATTATTTGCCTCTTAATGGCCAGTGGACACAGAAGAGATTATTTAAGGAGATTTTCTAATTGAGATAATCCCCGAGATACGGATTTTGTTCCCATGGGATTCTTTGGAGACAATTCTCGACTCTTGTAGTCCCCGTGTACACACGTATATATCTTAAATATTCATTGTCTTGCTCCTCACCTCGAAATTGAAATATTTATTAACCATTTATATTCTGTTCGTCAGTCTTGCTGTCAAATCAAACATCACATACTCGGGCTTGAATTTTTCTCTTTATACCAATCTTGGGCTAATTTCTGAATTTATCTCCATATCGAAATTTCAATACGTGTTGTATAGCAGACGCGATCGCTTCGTACATGCTTTGGATGCTTCGCGTACCTTCTTATCGAAAAGCTTTGGACTATTTCTTTCTAGCCAAAAACAGCACTGTTGCGTAGTAGTCGAAATACATGCATATTTTTAACTTTAGAATATCTATGAATCGCGTAAACACACATATACTAACAACAGTGGATTCTATCATTCGTTCCGTATCCTCCAAGTTTGAAAGTATTCTTTGAATACTATATACGCATTCGTTAACAGCACCCAACGTACAAAAAACTACTTTAATGCTTATGGATATAATAATATAATGCACAGAAGAGTATACATATTACGAAGTGAGCGGATTGTTTTGAGGAATATGTTTGTGCGACGTATTTTTGACAGTTTGGCTCGAATACTTGAATCCGAATAATTGAATATCCTTCAATTATCTGTTTAATTCATCATTTAAATAAGAACTGAATACAGAAAATAACTTGAATGCTTCAACGTGTTCTGATGCTGTAAACGAAAATAGTGAATTGCGTGAGTGTTCGATTTGTACATTTGATAGTAGGTATAAACTAATTATCCAGCAGCCCGTCTACAAAAAGTCACCGACCGCCTCTGGTGCATAGTACATTTGACTTTTTTTGTACGGTTGAAGAAAAATAACTGAAAAATAAAAAAATTTGATTAAAAATCTAAAACGTAGGTATATGACAAGTAGCCATAAAAAAATTGAAATACTTTTATTGATTACGTTCAGAATGATTAATTCGAAATTCGATCTCCAGGCGAACTTCGCGTTGCTTTGGTATCTCTTGATCAACATACCTATTGAGCGAAACAAATTTAATTTCGCCGTTTGTTTTCTCCATATGAACATTAATTTCGATTATTTTTCAACTATAGTCATATCAGAAATGATTGAAGAAAAACATATCCTGAAATTTTTACAGCGATAGCTAAGTCGGGAAGTAGATGATATTACTATCGCAATATTTGATCCCGACAGACAGGGACAGCATTTGAAAATATTGCGTCGTACTGTAGCATTCCCTCGAGATTTGCAATTTTTTAGATTTTTTTTTCCGAAAAAACCATGAACACAGATACAATTTTATCATAAGTGTCAAAAGACAATGATTTTTTTTAATGCATCTGAATTCGCATTCAAAATCAGTGAAACAAAACAAAAGATGTTAATATTATTCAGGATACATAGTAAATATATCCAATCAGAGACGAGAGTGATTTATCGCCATTGAAAAACAAAAAAAAACGAAAAACACGTGTATTGTCTAGTAGTGATACTAAATAACCAATTACGTTATATGTATGTATAAGTAAATAAAAAATAAATTCATTTTATTTAAATGCCGCACCTTTTCAATAAAAGATATATCTTTTCAATTATAAAACTTATAGGTGATTTACATGGTGGAACCTATTTCCAATTTTACACGGTATTTTCTAGAATGTTATATATATTCAACGTGCAAAAAAAGAATCTGGTGTACTGAGATCTCATCTAAATCTCTGGGATGTATCTCATCGTTGACAAGGGGCATTATATTTATAGGTACTAAAAAGCTCTTGAACTCATATTATTGACAAAATGAACATCATTTTATATTATTGAAAATAACTTTAATAATGTTCATAGACAAAGAAATCACGTATAATTTAAGTTAGAACTCATACAATTTAAGCGCACATTAATTAATATTGCGGCCTTTGTGATAACCAGTCCCCAAAAACAAGCAAGCAAATGAAATAAAGCCGTAAAACAAAACACAGGAAGCGGCATGTTAAACCAGATATTAAAAATAAATTTGAAAAAATTCCGATGGGCGGGTCCCGTACGAACCACGTTACGCAAAGAGGGGCCAGCACCCAACATGACGTAGGTCTAATTGGACCCTTATAGAAACCGGTGATTCATTTTCAAATCTTGGACCTCGGACAGACTAATCGTTTTTTGTTGACGGCGTTAAAACACGGGAGGGAGGCGGAACGGAATATTTTACACTATTGATTGAATTAACAGTTTGTCGACAAATTTTAAACTTTAATCAATAACAAATAATTACATAGTGCATTTTATGATCTATCAATTTATTTGAATAATACATTTACTACCGTAGTACTAATTTTTATAAAATATGTATAACAAGAAGATACATCATAAAAAATAAATTATTCTTGGGAGAACACATTCTTATTGTGAAGTTGTAATTATTCAGAACATAGGTCTGTGATATTTTAAATATATTAATTAGAAAGATATACATATAAAATCAATTTTATCAAAAAATATTGTTGGAATGGTTGTTATATTGAATTTAATAAAAATTCTGGCGTCTGCTGTCAGATTACTCAAAGGTATTTGAGATTATGTAACAATAAGGTAGATGGCTCTTTCAAATAATGTAACGATTAAATGTATTAATATCAAAAAGGTAACATATAGCTTCGAAAATTTGTCGCTAAAAATATCGTCGCTGTAGCATAGTTGGATAATGCAATTTTCCCGGTTTGGAAAGAGACCCAGGTTCGAATCCCGGAAGCGCAACAACAATATTTTTTGATTAAATTGATGTTATATATATATATCTTTCTAATTAATATATTTATTAAATTATTCCTGGGATTTTTTTTTTTTGACAGTCACATAATTACATATGTAACAGAAAATATAGTACAATCATTTAAATATCGTATGCCATACAATACGATGCACATTATTCGTCTTAAGGTGTTAATTTGTATTTGCGGTCAACACTTTCATGTAACCAGGGTTTACTGAGAATTATTATTAACTATGTTCTCGAACAATTTTTTTGCAAATTCTTAAGTTGGATGCGTTGCGTTCGACTGGTTGATTGTAAACTAACTTACCATCACGCCGTTTCTCCGCGGGGGTAGGCAGATAGGATAGAGCGCCACACTCTTCTATCCTGACACACACATCCACATTCGTACATCTCGCCGGATTATTGTGGCATCCTGATAGAACCGTCCTCCAGTATCAGGTTTACCTGGTCGTGCCAAGTTTTCCGCGGACGCCTTCTACTTCTGGTACCATCAACACTTGCGTCATATATGATAGATTGTAAAAAAATCGTAATTTTTTATTTTCGTTATTACTCACCCATTCTAGCAGTTAAACATTTACAAATTAATATCACATGTTCACAATTCATTTTGTACTTAATAATTGGCACATCTATTCAAAGGACAATATAAAAGCACTTGAGAAGCTGGTGCTGACAAAACAGTCGATGGTCTATAATTTAAATATTTATTACATTCAGCATGATCTTATATATTTTTGATGAGTTCACTGCGGTGACGGACCAAAAATATTTTAGATGGGCGCGTATGGTGACAAAATAATATGCATGTTTTTTAGCACTAAACTTTTTGATATCACACTCAGCGCCGGCGTTACGCACAGGCGGAGAAGGCGCCTGCCCGTGGCGGCCGAATCAAGGGGCGGCCAAAAATATATAAAAATTGAAAAAAAATCCCAAGTTGCAAAACGATCATAGTATGTAATAAAAATAATCCAGGTATGAACAATCCAAGAAAGCAAGTCCAATAAATAACATTATGGTTATTTCCTAATAAAGCAGTAATTTGTAGTCAACACTAGTGTCCAGAATGTCTTTTGGTAAAAAGCCGCCTAAATAAAACACCGCGATTTAGGAGGCGGCCAATTATAGTACATGTACATATTAAAAGTACGAGTCGAAAATGTTCAAGCTGTACGTGCTTAATCTCAACCTTATCAGAAATGTAAGCATATAAAAAACTCGTACTCATGTAATTATTTCGATTAATTGAAATATTTAATTAATTCCAAATTATACATTAAATACAAAAAATAAAAGGTCATCAAATTTTGAGCAGCTAAACTTTGTTTTGGATCTGATGTAAAGATATTAAACAATAGTAGGTCAGATTAAATAAAACACAATAATTTTGTATAAAATCATGAATTTTATAAAACGCCAACCGGTTTCGTTTAGCTCAAACCTCATCAGGGCATACAAAATATACAATAAATACAAAAAAGAGCACTTATAAAGAGGGAGACAAACTAAGACAATAGACAGAACATCAAGGGTGGAGAAAGTACAATGGTGTAAGTTGTGAAAGTATATAGTATAATCTAATATATAGAACCACAAAGTTGCTTTCTAAAAAAATATAAAAAATGAAATTTAAGAAAAATAATAACATATCAATTTCGCAAATATTTATTTAGAAGCACTTAGACTCAAATCTTAATATGATTTTGTAATAATATTACACAACTATATTTTCCGTAACAGTAGAGAATTTATACATCCATTTTGAATATTTTCGACTCGTAATTTAGTTAGGTATATCCACCCATAAAATATTGTCGACTGGGTCTCTTACACCCGTATAATTGACATAGAAAACTGAATTGTTAATATTAATATTAATTCCAACCTAGTATTAATACTGGGCCCACCTGACGTGTAAAAAGTTACATAATAACCGCTTCACATAATAATTTCACCCAAATAGTTTTGTATTTGGGATCAAAAGATACCAATATTTTGGAAGAAAAGATATGTGGATGCGATTACTGCTTAAACTGGTTGTATATTATGTATGTACGCTTACTTGATACATAAGAAACAAATTACGTAGCTGTTATCCGATAATAATTGGAGAAATATCAGAGAATCTAGGTTAGGTGGAAGGAGACAAGCGTTTAGTAGACCTTTGCAAATAGCTGTTCTCAGTGAAAGTAGTAGTCGTGTTTAGACATTTAGGTAGTCATATAAAATATTGCAAATAACTGGTTAGATATTATGTCCACAGTGATTTTTAAGAGAAAGTCTAGACTTGTGGATCGGAATTGTGAAAAAAATCAATCTTGCCGATAATACTGAGTAACATATAATGTATTAATATATTTTTCAAACAATTGAGATTATTTTTAACGACATGTATCTGGATAAAATGATACTGTGTTAAGTGAAGTATTGTTAATGTATCTATTTTATTAACAAAAATTCAAAATAACTAATAGGATATGAACGAAGTATGTAATGTTTACAGCATTTTTTCTGATATTATTATTATACCGGTACTGAGTACTTATATACTTATGATCTATAAAATAACCATAAGTAGGTACCGATGTATATAATATAATATGTACAATGTACATACGAATTGACAACCCACGCAATAAAGCTCAACAAATCAGAATTTACGTCGACATCTGAGTCGTTATCTCTTCAGAAGTATTTTTTGTATTTATTTCAGAAAACATCTGTCCGTCCCTATTGTGTGGATTGCGTTCAAGATTCTGAGAGGGTGAGACCGATCCGGTAATGGGCCGGGCCGAAGAAAAGGATTTGATATGGTCCATCTACAGGTGTATTAGAAATACGATCATTACAGTGTGTAAGTGTGTGGCGTGATTCATCTCGATCTTTTGTGTTGTTGCGTCCCAAGTCCCAAGTCTCGACCGCGACCTGAAAATTATGTTTTAATCGGCTTCATAGAACGATCTAACCGTCCGATAACAATAGTCATTATATTATGTTATCGTTATTACAATACTATACTTTTATTAATACTTTTTTTCAAAATCATTGCTATAAAATGAAAATGTTTAATACTAATTTTTATCATCACCCGTACATTGTCTTTTGATTTGACTTTTTTATGATTTACATGCTTTTATAATTAATGTTTATAATTATAATTAATTTTTATTCACCTAGATATATTTGTTAACATTACTTTTCTCTTATGCTCACAATGTAATATGTATACATACAAATTAAATGCATCAATTAGAAAGATAAACTCAATTCACCGAAAAAATATTTTAGCTGCCACCGGGATTTAAACCAGGATCTCTTCCTATCCGAGGAAGTACATTATCCAATTACACTACGTCAACTTTGTAAATAGTCGACAAATTTTCTAAGTTATATGTTGTAATTATTTTTAATTGATACATCAAACGTTCCATTTATTTGAAAGCTATCACCGTTTTCATTGCGAATACCTACTTTGAAAAATAATCGCTAGGAGACCGATTGGGTATACTTTAATACAATATATTTTAGTAACATATTTTAAAAATAACATAGTTCTGTAATATTTAATACAAATTAAATTGATGTATCAATTTGAAATAACTGCCACATATAAGTTCGAAAAATAAATATTACAGCAGTGAACTATGTTCTGAAAAAAATTACAACTTCACTAATAATAATGTGTTCTCTTTAAAATAATATGTTCCTATTTCGTTTCGGTGTTCGAACTATTTTTATTCACTGCTACATCAGATCTTTTAAGATACCACAAAAACGAAACACTTTTCGCTTTCATTTAATTCACTTTTCTATCAAAACGCTCAAAAACATGTTATATTTTAACTTCTCATATTTTAATATGAACAATTGTTACACAAAAACAATAATCAAAAAATAAATAAATAATAACTTCCATCTCATAATAATTCCGTATTACTTTAGCGTGCTCATAAATTCATGTGTTGAGAAAATATTATATTGATATTTTTAAAATTATTTTCTAAATTTATTATATTCGCTTTTATTTATGAAACAGCAACAGCAAAACAACACCAAGGCAGATTAGTCGTATCCGTATTTAAATGAGGAAAAGGATGTCAATACAATTTGTATTCAGGGTAACTTCACTTCACATCTAATGATCTCGTTCGGGAAGGCGTCACCGTACACATTCAGAATACAAAAAAGTTAACATTCCTCAGTTTGTTGAGATGTATTGTTTACCTGTACATCAATAAATAATGCAATACATACTCCAAAACTACTTAAAGCGTAAAATAGTTAAATCAATATACTTTATCGAATGGGAGTAATTTCTGAAAGGCGATAAAATAATAGCCGACCGATCAAAGTGATCCAAGAATGCGTGAAGGTGACGACAGGTCTAGTACCCTGAAAAATGGCTGACGACAACATTCTTTATTTTTTTTATTATAACTTTCTAACGATTACCTTTTACAATTTTTTCACAGAGCGAAAGTAGTGAACCAGCACATGGTAATCGTTCAATATTATGTCATCGATTTTAATCACCGAACATCGAAATGTCAACGCGTTTATAATACTCGTAATTCCAAATGGCTTGGAAAATATCAAATATGATGGGTTGACCGCGAATAGGCACTTTAGTTCCTCCTTCACAAATAAAACAGACGCGTGCGTGGGACCAGTACTCTTTTATTTTATTTTGCACGGTATAAAACAATATAAAATGTCCGGTTCAATAGAGGTGTTTAGCACTTATCTTTAACACCTGCGGTTAAAACGTAGACACGTTCGTTTGAGGCGTACATTTTGGAACGCTTCAATTGGAATATGTTTTAAATGCGTCGCGTATAAAAAAAATACTGCTTTACTAAATCATAAAAGTGAAAAAAAAAACACTCAACAAATAAATGAAATCACTTTAATGAAGATTATTCTCTCGTATTTTGCACTAAAACGATATATGATATGATTTTATCGGTCTTGATACCATATTTTACAATACAATAAAATGTATTTATTTACGAATATGTTATAAAATTATTTATGTGATTGTAAAAAGGAGATAAAATCTCATGACTGAGACATAAATTAAAATAATTTAAGTGTTGATATTACAAAGGTCATGGACATCGACGTATCATAAAATCGCTATGCGAGAGGTGTGGAGGAGCCAAGTGGTGAACTATAATTTTAGGCCTTTTCGAGTTCATAATTCTCAATTAATTATTTTTAAAAAAAAGAGATTTAATTCGTTTCAATTTTTAAAATCGATGGTGAGAATATTTCTTCTGAAATACCTATCTGTTGCCTTGGCGACGATGCGTACCGTATTCTGAGAGATATAATAATACAGTAAGAAAATTTCTTACGCGTCTAAATCAATTTCTAACATGTCTGGTAGGTAATACGGTGTTTATAAACAGGAAGTTCTTATTGTTCAATACATGACAGGTGCAACTGGAAGAAGAATTACATTTTCTAATGAGAAGGAAGTTATGTTAACATTATGCAAATCATCACATTATTAGCGTATTTACAACTGCTTGCACGTCAATCTTGAGCGTGCAATAAATGAAGAAAAATTGCTTGGAAAGCGACTACTTATTCACTCGATAATAACATCACTTTATGTATGTATCCACTCGTTTCATCACATATATGAAATACATAATAGTAGACTATGAGAGGAAGAGTAATACAATATGACACTACAGAAATTATTGAGTAGAATTAAAAATCTATTACCATCCATAATTTCCTAAATTGCCAACAACTACGCTCATTACTGCGAGACAGAACAGTGACGCATTATATAATATAAGCATTCGGAAACAAAATGAGAGTTATACGATTTCACCCCTGCATGACAACCGATATTACCAGCACAACTTTACGCCCTTATTTTAGACCATTACAGGGGATGAAACCATTAAAATCACCTGTCGCAACAATAAATACAAGGTTTCATATCCGCACGCCCGTTCGCCATTTTTATAACTATTGATCGATATTTTTTTAATAATCTGACATCTATTCGACTCATTTGGAGAACTCGATAAAATGTTCCGACGTTAAGTGATTGCAAAAAAGACTTTAAATATAGACAGTCTGATTTTATGATTGGGTGTGGGTGTTGACATGTTTTTAAAAACATTTAAGCGAGAGTATATTTAATAAAGTTTAATGAGTGATATATTTATTTAATATAATACCCACGGACAGCGAGAAATGGCCGAGTAAGCAAATGAACCCCCACTTCATACTTAAAGAGTGTGAAAAACGTATACAACAATAATGCTAATATATTTATTTAACTAAATGTTTATATCATTTTATTTTCGTATTTATTTTGAAGGGTATACATGATCGGTTAGAATATTTTAAATAAATCTGATTAATGCTTAAAAGATTAGAAATATGTATTGCTAAGAATATTGGAGGTTTCTTTATAATTAGGTAAGTACTATAATGTTTGTAGACCTCTGATCAGCGTTGTAAAGGTTATATTTGGCGTACATCGATAAACTGCTACTACGTTAGTTAGTTGAGATTCAGAGAGACCTCGAGATCGACGATTGTGGAACTAAGGCGCAATACGGAGAAAAATAGAGGGATCTTCTTGAGGCGGCCATGGCCTATCGCTGTAGTGCTGTGATGACGATGATGATGGTTAATGTTGAGATGTAAATCTAGTAGTATCTAAATAAATGTCGTATTTACTATTTATCAAACCAAGCTAAGAGATTGTACTATGAAAAATAGTCAACTACTTTTACTGGGAAGCGTCTTACCCATAGAAGCACGTCGATTACTCGATTGTCCGAACCGTTATTGTGACTTTGATTGTAAGATTTGTGGTTGATTATAACGATGATTGGTAACTGATTATTCATAATTCGGCGAGCAATCACTGGTACACTAGAAACGAAACATTCAACATTTAAATCACAGCTACCAATCACCGTTACAATCGAATATCAATTACACGATCACAGTGACAATGACGGTTTAGCTCAATACTGGTCGCTACACTACTAGAACAGATATTTACTAACGCAATAGTATTTATTTGTGCACCATAAATATATGCACAATTAAAATCTCAGACGTGATGAGTTAAATAGAAGTAGAATTTTTAAACCTTTTATATAATATAGATTAGACTTTTAAAAAAAAATACATCAGATCGTGGACCTACGTGGATACAGCCTAAGTGCCAGATAATATAAATGACAGGTGAGCCGCGGGGGGTGCAGATGGGAATCACGGCCGCCATTTTAGGATGGACCGCCGTCAAACGTTTCTCAATTACTCAAGATTTTTCAAATTGCCAGAAGTTTTAATTACATTTTTATGATAAGCTCATAGAATATTATGATATCATTTTTTTTTTTATAAACATTATACATTTACTAGGGGAAAGTAATCGGCTATTGCCGATAAGTTATTTTGCCGATACGTTGAATTTTTTTTATTGGTAAATGAAACTTACATGTACGGATCCAAATCAAATAACATATTCAGATAAAAGTCGTATGGATACTTTTTATTATAACTTTTATAAAAACAATGCTTATGCTAAACGCACAAAAATCCTTTCTAAACTTGTGTGGTGACCAGACTCGCGCCCGAAAATATAGCCGGGTAAGGGCTCACCTATCAACCATATAGGCCCCGAACCAGAACACCCAATCAGCACACGCAATTTATCATTAAGCACTACAGACGGGTACTGCCAAGCATATACCGACCACTTCTTCGCAGGCCGTCCCAACACCAGCATCGCTACTCGAGAGCACTCATTCAACCTGCATCAAATAATATCGTAAATCTACATTTATAAATTATTATTTCTCGTACACAGCTGAATCAAATTCAATCAATCAAAATAGCAACTAAATCTGAACAAATTCAATATAAAACAAAATTATTTTATTTGCATTTAAAATGTACAGAATTTTATATTAATGAATAATTGAATAACTCATATTTGATCATTGCTAAAGAAAATAAATAAATTAAATACAGTGGCCAAATACACACACAAAGAAATATATATTTTTTAATGTATCCCTACGTTGAAATGTTTTAGTAATTTATTTCCTGTTAATTACTTGCAAAATACTTGTAGGTAATGAATGTTTGGAACAAGTAGATGAGTTTGTGTATTTGGAAAGTATGTTTGATAGAAACGGAAAGGCTGAGAATGATATCGAAAGGAGGGTGACTGCAGGAAATAAAGTGAACGGCGCTTTGAATGGAATTATATCTAACGGGAATTTGTCAACTGAGGCAAGACTAGCAGTGCACAATGGAATCCTGGTACCGACACTGATGTATGGAAGCGAGGCCTGGAGCTGGGAGAAGAGGGATGATAGTAGACTGAATGCAGTGGAAATGAGATGAGGCGTATATGTGGTAGATCCATCTATGACAAAGTAAAGAATGAAGAAATAAGGAAAGAATGTAAAGCTGATCTTAGTATGAGATTAAGAAAGGATCACTTAGGTGGATTGGTCATATGGAACGGGTGAATGATGAGAGAATGGTAAGGAAAATATATAACGCAAGTGTTGATGGCACCAGAAATAGAGGACATCCGCGGAAGACTTGGCACGACCTGGTAAACCAGTTAATGGAGGACGGTTCTGTTAGAAGCCACAACAATCGGCAAGCTTGTATGAGAAGATGTATGAATGTGGATGAGGCGAGAATTGTGTGTCAGGACAGAAAAGTGTGACGCTCTATCCTCTCTGCCTACCCCCGCGGAGAAACGGCGTGATGGTAAGTAAGTTAAAACTAGAAAAATGTAGACATTTATTTCAATTTAAAAACAAAAAGAGAGCCAGAATAAAATATATACAGCTACAGTTGAAGGCAGAACGTAAAAGCATTTAGCCAAAACTAATTTCCAAATCTGGTCGCATCAAGCTGAGTTTAAAATTAATTTAAAGTCAAGCAAGCTAAATGCAAGTGAAAATAAGATTGTTTTTTTTTTCGAAACTTTCGTTTGGTTGTCACGATTTTGATCTTGATTGTTTGTATTGTATTAAAGTTTAAAAAATAATAATAATTTGTATATTCATTATCTACCAAAATTCAAAAATGTTCAGTTACTACTGACGTGCAGTCAAATTGACAGCGATGTAATTTTTATTTTATTATATCACACATACGCACCCTTCAAGGTCGCGAATATATAAACTTTGTTTTTCTTGTAAGGACAAATTGACCGCAGCTCGGTAGTTGAGTGTTAAAATTCAGGGGCATACTGTTGTTTCTTTATACTGGACTATAAGTGTTACCTTTGCAGGCCGCAATATGCTCACGGTACCCGACAATAAATATTGCAGTGGTGCACCCAGTGGGGAACACTCGCACTGCACTAATATATACCTCCATATCTATTATAAGAAACACTGGGCAATAAAATGACATTTTTAGTAGCGGAAAAGTAAGAACTGATTTTGAAAATTTTCGTTATGCTGATTCCAAAAATACCTGGCTTTTTTTCGTGTCAGCTCTAGTTTTTGAGATACAGGCTAATTGATTTAAGTTCTGGTAAAAGGCAAAAATAATGAAATAATGATATCTTTAGAGGCCAAAATTGAAATTTAGTACATCGAATTAAAATCTAATTAATCAGTTTCAATTACCCATGACCGTAAAACTCGACATTCCTATATCTGGGTAACCCCCACCACGAACTAATTAACAATTCGCTCATACTACCTCTGCCTAACCCTATGTGCCTATCATTCGGCGTTATTTAGTAATAAATCATTGAATTAAAACCATGACATCTATAAGCAGATGTAGGTAGTTGTGTGAATCATCCAGACGTTTTTTGTTATGTATGTGGCGAATACACTTTGACAAAAAGTAGTAAACCTATTTCTGGCTTTGTGAAAAGGGTTAATCTGGCCTATTTTGGCGTCCATTTGGGAGACCAGGATAAATCTTGGGCTCCACATTTCGTATGTAAAACATGCATTGAAACATTTGCAAGAGTGGACAATTGAAAAGCTGAAGTGCCTAAAGTTTGGAGTACCAATGGTTTGGATGCAACCAAGAAATCAAACATGAAGAACATCAGTGGGTGATTTGTATCGATCAAAAATGGTAAACTTAAACTAAACAAAGTATCCTTGTTTTTGTGTCTTTGGGACAGCAGAGCTATGGATCAACACTGGGTTTACAAAAATTGGCCTTTACAAATGTCATAATTCTAGGAAAACAAAACTTAATCAACGAACATTTGGTTGCGTATCATATTTCCACTCTTACATATAAAGTTGGGGCTTATGAAACAATTTATGAAGGCTTTAAATCGAGACGGACATTGTTTTGGCTACTTGAAACAAAAATTTTCTGGGATTAGCACAGAAAAACTGAAAGCCGGAATATTTGATGATCTTCAGATAAGGCAGCTTATTAAAGTTCCACAATTACCGCATCAATGATCGAGATTGAATCCAATGCTTGGTTTTCATTTGTTCAAGTTGTAATAATTTTATTTGGAAATTATAAGGCAAAAAATTACATAAAATTAGTGAAAAATATGCTTTCTTACTTTAATATCTTGGTTGTAACATGAGCATAAAAGTTCCCTACCTCCACAACCACTTAGATCGGTTTCCAGAAAGCCTAGGTGATTTTAGTGAAGAACATGGGTAAATATTTCATCAGGATATTAAAACTATAGAAGATCGATATCGAGGAAGGTAGGATAGCCACATGATGGCCGACTACTGTTTGAGTCTTCAGCGAGACTGTCCCGGTAAATACCATGCTAGAAAGTCGTATAAAAGAAAAAAAAAATGTGAAAAGTAACGAAAGTATATTTATCTACTGTGTGAAATAAATACATTACTTTGTATTATTTGTTTTTTAACTAGAAGTTGGAGTAGACAGTAATAATAATAAGGTGAAATGTAAACAAGTTGAAAATAAGACGATTTTATTCTAAAAGAGGTCAATATAGCGTATCTCAAAAACTAGATCTGATAGACCAAATCTGATGGCTATTTTGGATTCTGCATCCCAAAATTACATAGAAACAATTAAAAAATCGCTGGCACAAAAATGTGTGTTGCAAACATTCTAAACAATTAAAAAAAAATCTAAAATTTGCTGGTTTATTTCCGACCACCGATAAAAATGTCGAGACAACTTACCGGTGCATGTGTATTGAATTGAATATTGACGTAGATATTAAAAATTACAGGACATTCATTATTTAATTCGAGAAAGCAATACTAATAATCTGATATAACAAATTAACATCACTAGATTCTGCGTTAGATACGTATTTCGTGAATAAACTTTAACAACGAAATATAACGCCCAAAATATATTTATACGTAAGTATTAGATTATTGTTATACGTGGATGTGTATGTACACACGCATAACTTACTCCATCAATCTGACGCTCTCTATCTCTCTCTCTCCGAAATTATTCAGGGCGTCTTTATTATATTGAAACAACTGAAAAGCTAAAAGGCTAAAAGGTCAATATTAAAAGAGGTGGGGGTTGGTTGGTTGGTTGGTTGGCAACGAACCCGGTTGAGCCTACTCGGAACGAATATTACGCGGTATGCCAACCTGTACCTGTTGCTAACCAGCTCTGTTCTCGCCCAGGTAAAAACTATGTGTAACTCAGATAAATATCAGATCAATACCGAATAGTTATTACAAAAATGTATTTTGGAATGTTTGCTATGGTAAAAATATTCATGAAATAGTACTTTTAAAATAAAACTGGTTCACTTTCTCTTTCAAGTCAATTTTGTATCATGTTGCACGGTCAATTTTGACAATTATTTAACAAAAATACAAGACAGTGAAGATAAAGTACTAATAATGTTATGGTTATTAATTATTGAAATGAACCCCCCCCCCCCCCTTTTGTGACGTATTCAATTTTGGTATTTTATAAAAATAAAAAACGCGCATCAGGGTTTTAAAAATGAATTAATACCAGTAAAAACATACGTCTTCAACATAGTTAATACAAATTAAATGTATTATTCATAAAGATATACATGTAAAAACAAATTTGATCGAAAAATATTGTCATTTCGCTACCGGAATTCGAACTTTGATCTCTTTCCAAACCGGGGAAGGTGCATTATCCAATTATGCTACAGCGACAGTATTTAGACGAAAAATTTTCGAACCTACATGTTACACTTTTTCAAATGAATACATACATCTATCGTTCTATTATTTGAAAGCCATGTACATTATTTTTACGGAATCTCAAATACCTTTTGAGTAAGCCAAAAGTAGACGCTAGAATTAACAATTCATTTGTATTACATTTTGGACACATTGATACAACTTATATATTATTAAGGAGAACACATTCTCATTGTGAAGTTGTAATTATTCAGAACATGGGTCTGTTTTTTTAAAATTATAATTAAATGCATTAATTATAATGATATTTATATTATATTATAATATATTTTTCGATAAAATTGATTGAACAAGAATGTATTCTTCTTAATAATTATTATTAAATTCAAAGTAATCAGTGTTTAACTATGCATTATTTTATTACAGAAATTATTATTTAAGTAGAATAAAATCTTGTATATATAAAAATCGAACCGATGCTTAAGACATGAGTATTTTATGCAAAAATATATTACTTATATTATAATGTAGGTACCACTCACATGTATGAACTCGTATATACATATATACATCTATGACTTGAGTCTTATTTGAATTTCCGATAAAAGGCCTGACCTTTTTCGATGCCTACAACAATAAATTCAGTCCGTGAACTTTATGTCTTGTAGCACAGTAACAACCCAGATTAGTTTCTAAACCATTTGATTATTCACTGTATCCTCTTTCTAGAAGTAATTCATTATTACACAAATTTATACTCGTTTTTGTAAAAATGTAAACCTTAAATTTATTAAAATATTTGTTTTTATTTTGATATTTGATGACATTATTTAACAAGATAATACACACTCGTATCTTTGAAATAAAAATGTCCAATGATTAACAAGATACAGATAATATATTCACAAGTATTTAAACCTTGAATAACTCTGTACGGGAACATTATTAAGTCCTATTTTACGTGGAACACGGGTTGATCGTATATTTACGATGTGGGACTTCATGCCCCGGGCAGAAGGCCCCCAAACGAGATGGAGCCGCCCTGTAATCGCGCGGCGTCCCGCGCATGCGCCGCCGCCATGACAGCATAATGGCGGCATATTTTCAAAACTTAGAATGGGGCGATCCAAATATGATACGAATTGATTTCTTTATAATCTTGCGCACGCGGTGACTTTTTTGATTTATTTCACAATGGTTTTCTAAATTTCAGTTTGTACTTGTAATATGTACATCTACTATAGATAATAATACATTTAATTCAGAAATATTTCCAATATTACCATTACTGAATTTATAATCTGTTTTTTTCAGCGATTGCTCAACACGACGGACATGTCGACATTCTATTCACGCATTCCTGGTGAAAGATATTATTGTTTCATTGGCATGTCGTGGGTCAATATCGTGAAAGGCGTTTAGACATACCCTATCCATAACTATTTGATAACCATTCCACAATATACGTTAAGTTAGCTCACACACACACACAGGCATCTAGGCCCACATTCCGTATATGAGTAAACATCAACCAAACCTGATCCACACGACAACAAATCAAATGAGTTTTTCGCACATGCGCCTGCAAAGTAAGATCATTCAGTCCATGGTTGTGAGAATCGTTGAACAGAGTCGGCAGCTTTCTACTTCACGTCTTTAAATTGCGGTTTTGGCGCCAGAATCAGATGACAGCACGATTAGGAAAAGTTTATTGAATACAATTATTATCAGCGAATAGTTGCCAAAATGATATGTAAAAATTTTAGCCGTTAATATTTTTGTTAGATAGTAAATGTGTGTGGGTACATTTAGAAATGAAATGACCGTAAGCCATAGTTGCATGTAATCGCGGATGAAACATGCCTCGAGAGCGTGTAAATGACTTTGCAGAGTTAAGCTTGAAGCGAGCTCCATGGTAGGTATGAATTAGTGTGGAGGACAGAGTAACTATTATGCTCCGTGTCCACAGATGAGATTTCTCTCTGAGATTCGACACGAGTGCACATAAAGGACGGCACAGAGTTCGGTGCAAGGCGATTTATGAATCATCATCCCATATATTTTGCACGCAGATTAGAATGACGCATCCACACACTTACCTCTAGCGATTCTCAAGAAATCTAAAATCTAAGTCACTGAGAGATCAAAAAATAAATATATAAAATTATGATGAAAATTTGCTCTCATCTCAAATCAGTGGCGTGCAGAAGGTATAAATTTAGGTTATTCTGTTAACAATGATACTATACAATCATATATAATATATGTACTATATGTTTTGCACAGAATTATGAACTTTCGTTTAACCAACGCCTTTAGGTAAAATGAATCCGTCGTTTATACGACTCTATCATTTATTTATTTGTAATTTTTGAATACTATTCAGTGTTTTTAAATATTAAATTTTAACGTTAAATAATACTGTCTTACCCATATAAAAATCAATAAAAAAATGTATGGAAGTTTTTAGAATTTTTATGATAGAACACGATTCTTTTACTGTATGAAATTCCTTTACGTAATAAATAAAGCAAATTATTAGTTTTATTAAAGGTTAACGTAGGAAATAGTTTTGCCGCTTGCTTTTTGTTTTTTCCCATATCAAAAACAAATCCATCAAGCATCTCTAATGCAAAGAGCTATCATGAAAACAACACGTTAACAACAGTAAGATGGTAAAATTCGCGAATTAGTAAAAGAGAAAGTAGACACTTCAATGACTTGCACGCAGCTGTAAGCCAAGCTGAAAACAGCATAAGTAAGGATTCAGTACAAAACAGATTAGGCGAAAGAAATTTTCAATTCAGTAGGTAGGCTTGAGTAGGAACGATAGCTTAAAAACAGAAAGTAGCAATTTTCATTCGAAATTCAGCACAGGATGAGAACAGAGTTATGGCTGCAGCGGCGGATAGTGTTGGTAGTTTTTACTGGTACACTGATGGCGCTAGCGTAATTGTAATAAATCACCCATTTGTAATATATGCTTATTTAATTTTTTTTAAATTCCAGAATTTTCAGTAATGCACAGATTTTTTGCTTGCATGCACGCACGCCTCTGCCAGTGATATATTATATTTAAACGTAGTTTATGCATTCTGTATCGCGAGCAGACAAAACCCACTGCTCTTATTAAAACCAACATTACGCACCTAAATAAAGGATATTATTTTATATTACGGTAAAAGTGTATTTTAATTGAATACCAGAAGTAAGTGTGACTATTAAATGGCCACTTAAGAATCCAGTACGGCTGTCTAATTACACGCGTGTTACATGTTTTGATCATTGCCCACGGGCCAGGGCGGCGTTTGGTACAAAATGCCGCCCACAATTATTTACTGGCATTCCTGGAATACCGACCAAGGCCCAGGGGATTATTTGTTTTGATTACGCCCTCGCCTCACACGAACACACGCAATAGCGAAGAGCAAACTGAGATACAATTAAGTCCTAACTGTTTTGTTGGTTGATTCTGTTAATCTGTATGGATAGGGCCGCAGCTTAGCTATGTATTTAATGGTCGTTCTATATATTGATAGATACGGAGTATGCATAAGTTGGATAAAGTGACTTGATTACAAGTACAATTTATTAACATGAGTTTACCATTTCTTTAAAAACAACTTTTTCACTTTTCATATACAGGATGTAACAGACCTAATCCACAATATTTTATGACTGACTAATCACCTGATTAAATTACAACTTCACAATAAGAATGTGTTCTCCTTAATAATGAAAATATTATTGTTTGAAATTTTTACAAAATCATGTTAAGCTTTAAGCCTACGTAAGGCGAAGAACACAATACCTGGCAGAGCTGCAATAACTAGCAAGGTATCTATAGAAACCGTCTAATAAGCCTCCATATTACAATTTTTCTATAACACTATCTTAATTTGTAAATTGGACCTTGCGATACCATATTACATCCACAAATTAGCATAGTCCAAGCAGTAAATTCAATATGGTAGCAGCTTTGTAAAAAAGTGAAGTGTTTTTTGTATATCTGCCCGATTCCGAAACTGTCTCTCACCAATAGCAGTTTCGCTTTTTTTGCTGTTTTTAAATCCACATAAACAGAATGCACATATTTAAACTATATACCCAGGCCTACCCATCGAAGTATAAAAACGCGTAAGCAAAAACCAACACATATTTTGAAACTCTTCCTGTGAAATGTCTGGAGTAGACCCGTGGATGATACAGCCCATTTCGATAGATGAAAATGTAGGCGTAGCAGTTCCAATAGAAAATGAGTTGATGGTGGAAAGTTTATAAATAAACATTCCAACATCTACATTGGCAGAAAAGAAGTTTCCTTTCAAAACATCCTCTCCTTTTAAAAACTATTTTTTATTCTGGCCTAGTCCGCCAAGCAAATCGGTCAGAGCAAAAAGGAAAACATTCCATCCACTTTGGAATTTGTATTTGAAAATAGTGATGATTGAATAGATAATGTTTGATAATACGTCTGCAAGTTGATCACATTGTTTTCAAATATGAAGAAAACAAATAATTTGTGAAATTTTCTGGCAATATTTTGCAAGTAAATTCTAATGCATTACAATTCTTACTAAGTATTTTAATAAATTTTCCATTGCTAGCCTTGAATCAATGTCTCCCATGTGTAATTCCCTTAGATATTCTATGAATCTCGAAAATATTACATTATAATATATCACATCATTAAGGAGAACACATTCTTATTGCGATGTTGTAATTATTTAGAACATAGTTCTGTGATATTTTAATGCATCAATTAAAAAGATATACATACATATAAACTCAATTTATCAAAAAAAACCTATCCGGGGAAGTTCGATAACCAATTACACTACGTCAGCCTCATAAATAGTCGACAAATTTTCAAACTTATATGTTGGAGCTATTTTCTGTAGATTTTCTGGGATTTTAGATAACACAAGCATATTCTTAGTAAGTACACTGAGATCAATAACTATAATATTGTATACTAGTAGAGGTAACCGTAAATTAAGTGGCATATCAATAATTTGAAGTTTTTGTATTAATACTAATTAATATACAATCGATTTTTTTCATAATAGTAGAATCTCAGATGATAAGATAAAATAACATAATATGATAATAATAATATGTTATTGAATGAATGACCTTTTATCGATATGTATTAAGTTCATTGTGAACTAGATGGCAAAACGACTCTAAATGCAGATCCATAATAAACGAGAAATCGTCTGGGTCACATTTAGGTCAGATACAGAATGGACTGCAAGCGGCGTTCTAATTTTAAAATAGCCTGCTAGTACCTACCACAGAAATATATGAACTCCCGACACAGGCTAATAAATAAGGAGTTGTCTATGTTAATGAGCACATAAATAATAATAAACACATCGAGAGAAGGCGCATATCCCCGGAGTCGTGGGAGAATCGAAATAAATGAAATTAAAACAAAAAATATACATTCAATTATTATTTCTAGCTAATTAATGAAATTTATTTTCTGTAGAAGAAATGGTGTGATTTAATTTTGTAGTAGATTTGGAATTTTCCCTCTATTGTTACTACTGTCTGCATTATTCTAAATTTTAAGCTGTAAACATCAACAATACTCCAACGTGTCACTTGACCGATTGATGCAATTAACCCGGAGTCTATGTTAAAAGTGGAAAGTTAATTCAAGACTGGAATAATAATAAAATTGTATATTTTGCGGAATGTGGGTCACGCGCTTTTTAATTCGTGACTAAGAACTCCAAGTCCCTCCCGCGTTCAGATCGAAATCCGCTTAGACGCTTCGATTTATTACAATTTGAAGCGTTATTGGATGT
Source organism: Eubasilissa splendida (assembly GCA_031772225.1). NCBI lineage: Eukaryota > Metazoa > Arthropoda > Insecta > Trichoptera > Phryganeidae > Eubasilissa > Eubasilissa splendida. The sequence continues at coordinate 10,671,682 of CM062848.1, read as the reverse complement.
TGTTTTGCCAAAACTGTAATAGCTGCCCGATCGACAAGTGCTTCAATCGTCCTACACACGCTGTCGGAGTAGTTATTCATAAAATAGGCGGCTATACTAAAATTGCGCATCACCTTTTATGATAACATCAGTCATTGTTCTCACATCTATCTCTGCTTGTTTTAAGATTGGTGCGAGGTATTGATGTTTCTATCATATTGGTTGCTCAATGACAGTTTCTACTGTAGGCGAATCGTCAAATAAAATCGGTGCGAAGAAGCCATGTGTCAATTATCAAATTATAAAACATCATCCACGATGAAATAATTTTACAATAAAGTTACGATTCTTGAAAATACATCGTTCATTGATTATTAAACCACAAATAATTAAATGCAAAAGACAAATCTTTCTTTCTTAAAAATAGAATTGCCATTGGAAGTAAACTGCTCTCCCAACCGAGTTATATCTTTTGTTCTCTGCCTCTTACTCCAGTGACACTATTTTTTTTCAAAATCTGCTGACGTAACGCTGAACTGTCGGCCTGAAAAGACGTGCTTAATAATTTTAGAGCGACACTTTACCGATAAGGAATCCCCTGAATATGGGTAATGAAATTTACCCGAAAGGTTGGGACAACAATGGCCCTTCCCAGGACCAACAGACAGGGGATAACCAAAAAATGTTCTCTCTGACATATAATATATATATTACAATTAAAACAAATTTGATTGTTGAAGTTGCGATTTTTCAGAATGCATTATCTCTTGATAATAATAAACTAAAGTAAATATGTTGCTGCAATATTCAAAGTACTATTCTTTGCTTCGAAAAACCTTTTTTGGAAAATATATATGAAGCTTAAAAAAATTAAAATAAAGTTTTATTTTAATTAAAAAATATTTTAATTTTAAAATATCAATGCAATAATAAAATAACTCATTAAAAAAATATCACAACGTTTACGTATAAAAAATAACTTGTACACTAGTCCATAAAACAAATAAAAATATACAAAAAAAAAATGTGCTGAAGCAGTAATATTCTATTGCCTCTATGGGCTAATGAGCTAGAACAACTACACTTTAAAAAGACTACTGCATTGGAAAAGCGGTTTTATAATCGTTATCCCACGGTTTTAAGGACATAAAGTAAAAAGAAGAGTCGCATTAGACGCCGTGGTTTCATCGAAATGAAAATATGTGGATATTCCATTAATTAAACGACCCGATTAAGGGAGCCAGATTAAGATGGGTTAAGGATAAGGAGTAAAAGCCTATGATCATTAAGGTGCACTGGCTTTTCGAAAGCAGGTGATGCTCATTATTCAAGAATTTAATCTAAAGTCGGACATTTTCTCTTTCTTCGACTATAGCGACAATATACCGGAGTCTGGTAACGATCACGTGACAAAAGTAGACAAGATCACACATGAATCATTTAAAATGTTTCTTAGTCATGATTTAACAAACGTTAAACAAAAAAATTAAATACAAATTAAAAGTATTAATTAGAAAGATGTACATATAAAATCAATTTTATCGAAAAATATCGTTGTTGCTACCGGAATTCGAATCTGGATCACTTCCAATCCGGAGAACGTGCATTATACGATTATGCTATACAATTGACGACAAATTTTCGAACCTATATGTTACACTTTTTCAAATGAATACGTTTATTGTTCCATTATTTGAAAGCCATCTACATTGTTTATATTTAATTAATATTTAAAATATTACAAGCCTACGTTCTGAATAATTACAACTTCACAATAAGAATGTCTTCTCCTTAATATAATAATTGTTGTTATTATGAGGAGTATCAACATAAAAATGATGCACCCTGCAATGAGATCTGGAATGTCATCTAAAGGGGCCAGTAACAAACAAAGTTCTGTAATCGTTGCATGAAAAACATCTCAATATAATTAGTTTGACTATTCCCACCCCGATGAACTACCAATATTTATAGTTGCTTAACTTTATAACTAAGAAACATAGTTGGAAAGTTAGACATTTTTGTAAATTGTTTTAAATATAAACATTTTAAAAAAATACTATACCCTTGCTAATCCTGGGTGTTTATTATTGATTATTCAATACTGTATTTGAATATTCAATTATCTGACCACGTTTATAATGAAATAATGAGGTTAAAATAAACTTCTTAATTTTAGAGATTGATTTATTATTTACGGATGTTTACCGCAAGCATATAATTTTATATACCTACTTAGAACCATTGTACGGTTCATATCAATTGTAAAAAGATATTCGTAGACTTATATAAATATAATATGATCAGTGGGATAATTTACAATAAATTAAAGTCAGAATGGAGATGGCGAGGCGGCAGAATATATATGTTTTCTCAAAATCAACTCCGTAATACACATTTTTTTAAACCTATACTATACCTATATATCCGCATTTTATGATATTATTTCTTCTAGGTACTTCTTTACGGCTTCGAAAAGTGGATTACTAATTTGAAAAAGAAGAAAAAGCGCCTGGATGAAGACATTTATAATTATTATTAATTATGTGGTGAACAAGAGGATGAGATAACTAATGAATTATTTATTGTTTTCGAGGAATTTTTTAAGAACTCCATAATCACATATGTGAAAATAAAACACTTGTGTTTTGATTCTGCCCGTTTAATTTACTTGATATGGGTTTCGCCTTGTAATAGCATTATCAATTTAACAAAACAAAATATTTTATTTTCACATATGTAATGATTCATTGTTACATTTAAAATAATTTTGTCATTTTCTGATCTCAATGTGTATGGGTTCGAATTGATTAATAAAATAAATAAATATTTTCAAAAGATTAGGGCAACATTTACTGGAGTGAAAACATGTCATCTGAGTGAGAGCCGCCGGAGACGTTATGAAATTACATTTTCGCCCGTAGGTGCCGCTCAGCGGGCGGAGGAAATTGCTTTTCTCGATTTTCCTCTCAGATTTATAGGCCCACGCTCCTTTGCACATGCCACGTCCCGAGAACTTCAAATGAACAATCTAGAGCCACGAAAAGACGAACACACGTAGAAAGAAATAATTAATGTAGGAAGAATTAAGTCGATATTAATATTTTTATGATGAGTTATTCATTATTAATATTGAAAGTACAGTAGGATGACGAAATATTGTTGGTTATTGATATAGTTGAAGAAAGTAGGTTAAGAAGGAAAATAGGTTAATTCTCATAAAACAAAATATGTACTGTACTAAGATCTATCACTTTTAGTGCTACAACACTTGGGACAAAACACTCATTCTCCAATTTAAACACCAATGACAACTCATGTTTATAGCGCATTCCTAGTCTCACTGCATAATAATTCGTATGATATATGAATAATTTAATTTGGAAAGCAATAATAAACGGGTGGAATTCGTTTGAATGCCTGCACATAAGGGAATTCATGGAAATTAATGTGCTGATAAACTGGCCAAGGAGACCACTCTTTCCGGAGTTTTCCCTCATCAATTCTACATACCGATGTATGACAGACTTAATATGGTAAAAAAATGTACGAATTCTATCTGGACTGCACAATGGATGAATACAAATAATCATAAGGGTAATCGGCTTAAAATAATTCAAAGATCTATTTCCCGCACTCCCTGGTCCGCCAAAAGGAAAGCCTTAAAAAAAAAAATCAAATATCTCTAGAATGAGAATTGGGCATTGCCAGGTAGCCTCACATTTATTCAGATTGAACTTAATAGAATCCCCAATGTGTGAGTGTGGTGCTGAGGAGGAAACCCATGACCATATATTTTTTGCCTGTCCATTGCGGATCACAGGTTATTTAATAGTAATCTCGTCACTGGTAATTTTCAACTCTCGGTTAACTTGTGTCATATTCTTTCCATTAACTCGCTACATTTAATCTATATAATAGCAAATTTTTTGAACGACGAATGGTATTGACTTGTAATATAATATATCCTATTCCTGTTTTTTTTTTAACTTGATTAATGGCACAAATCACTCTTGAAGGTTAGATTGACTACTTAAAAGAAGAAGAATATATATGAATAAATTAACCCCGTGGAGAAACGGACCTTGATGAGGTGAATATAGTTTCCATTTATTTTCTTTATTACCTACCTTAGGAATAATGTTAATCAAAAATTGGTATATATATATATATTCTACGTTAAATTATTCAGTCTTGTATGGATCGAGCTTTAAAATACCTTTTGTCGCGGTTCCTTATTATACACGTATTCATTTTCTTCTATCCCATTATTTAAATTTGACATCAAGGAAGTCACATTTCTAGAGTGTGATATATTCATATATTTTCAAATGTGAAGATTTTAACGTTATACATTTTTACACATTAGTAAGAGAAAGTGATTATTTATCGCGTTATAAACGAAAATAAATATACGTATATCATGTTTTAGATACTCAGTAAATACACACGAGCAGATGATAATATAATATACAAGGAAAAAGTAAGTAGTTATTTTAGCAAAATAAAATGTATGGGTGGGTTGTCTGTCTCGTCAATTCGATAACGTTATGGGTCCTACAAGAATGATGTACCTTTTTGGATACAATATTTAATTTACGTGTCCATATCAGTGTTTTTATTCTCGACGCTGATATTACCTATACATTTTATAATACGAAATCAGTTCAATGCTCAATATTGATTTATGAATACATTTTTTTTTAAATTGTTGTTTTCAATAAAAAAAAATAATTACTTCATTTTACAGAATCTAATGTGTTATAGCCAATATTAGGAATGCTTGACATTTGTTTATTAAATATAGTTTATTTCGTTATTATACAGAAAAAAAACCTTTTTTCTGGTTTTTTCGGATCGATATGGAGATAAGAATATTAATTATACATTAAAAACGTCTTAAAATCGTGTATATTTTTTAGAAAACTATGTTATTAATAAGTATTGTTTAATATTTAAATTAATGATAATAAACCTACGATTTAAATAATATATTCGTAATACAAATTAAACAAATCAACTAGAAATATAAACAGAAAAAATATTTAATTTTACCGAGATTCGAACCTAAACGTCTTCCTATCCGTGGAAGCGCGATCTCCGATTTCGCTATAGCATCGAATATATTTTCGACAAATTTTTAACTTATTCTGTAATATTTTCAATTGATATATCCTACTTCTCAATTTTTAAAATGCAATATATTAAAATATATATTTCAATTGTATTAAAATACCACAAAACTATGTTCTGAAAATACAATTTCACAGCAAAAACGTGTTCTCCTTAATATACTCGTATTTCATAAGTAGTTTGTTAGTCTAGTGGCTAAGACGCAAGCCAAGTGATCTAGTTAGTGTTCGAGGGTTTGCACCTCCTTCCAGGAGACCAGCAAGTTAGTCCTATTTTCAGAGCACAAGCGTTTTAGCTTGGTTTGAAAATAGTAAGAACATTGATGTGAACGTGATAAATACAAACGACAAATAAATACATTCTAGGATATATATGAAGATGACATTCTGAATAAATCTGGGTAAATTATGTTTAATTAAGGTGTGAAATTTTAATTGTAATTAAATTATGTATTTAAAAGTACCTACTTTATAATAACTATGTTCATAAATAATTCTATAAAGAGTACAAATTCATAAATATACGAGGCTCAAGCTACTTGTCATTAGCATTGAAGACATGTACGTCGGCATTAATGATAATATATTTCTGCATTCCAGAGTTTGTGGACACGGTAGCTCCCTGTAATTTAAAGGGGCGCCGGCTAAAGCACACTTTACACGATCCCTTTGCAGCACGTGTTTGCCCTGGGGGAAGCGCCGCAGTAACAGCAGACAATCAGCCCCAAGGCTGTATGCGGAAAATGCTAGAATCACGATTTTAGATGGAATTTAAAATACATTACTAACGTTTATAAAAGGTGCCAAACAAAAATGTTTCAGCTATGGTTTGCGATTTTTTCAAGTTTTCAAGTATAGAGGTATCAATTTTCATTTGAGTCACCATTTGCGCTATTCGAAGTTTTAATTTTTTTATTTAAACATCATAAAGCGACATATCAAGACTGATCTATCAAAGTGAAGTATGGAGCTTGCAAAAGACGAACAAAGTTACCCTGAATGCAATGGAAATGAGATCGCTCAGGTAGATGAATCCGTTGATGCGTAAATTTGAAAAAAACCTGATCTTGGCGTAGTGAACAGGATTAAGAAACTGTCACATACGTGGTTTGGTCATGGTCATTGAAACAAATTAATGAAGAGAACATCGTAAGAAAAACCTTTCAAGATAACGTAAATTAGATACTGGAAAAAGGTTCGGATCTTTTATCTGCTCGCCATTTTTGCCAAAATTCCTGGGTTGGTATATAAAATGACGCTTTAGATTGCAAATACGTTTGTAGCAATCGACGAACATGCATTGAGAAGATGTATGAATGTGGATGAGGCGAGGGTTGTGCATCAGAACGGAAGAGTGTGGAGCTCTATCCTCTCTTCATTATAGTAATTTAGATAGAATCCAGTAACATTTTTTTAAATTGGTATCCATTTTTTTCCCAAGAATTCTACTCGCAGACTCGAGCAGAAGAGAGGATAAGGGACATCTTAAAAATATAGCTAATCGATCGATTAAATTTGTATTAGTACTGAATTCATTATATTGTTCTATTGTAAACATTTTTTTATTTAATTTAAAAAAATTACTCTATAAATTATCTCGGTGGTATTAAAATTTGGTGACAAGCAATTTTTTTGTATGAAATATACTATGATAATATATTTGGTTCCATGAAAAAAAAAGCATTATTATATATAAACATTGAATCGGTAAGCGATTTACACTTTGAAGTTACTTTTTTTAACATTCTTGTCTATGTTCAACATTCAAGAAGGGCAATGACGTCGCAGTAAGACCAACATTAAGATGTCTAATAAATTAAATCGATCCCGTTTATAGCCAGCCAACCGGATAATCTAAACAGACCGGTTAATAATTCAGATAAAAAGCAACTGTACAAATAAATGAGAATGAATTGGCGCATAATGAGAGGCGATGCTTAGTGAGGAGAAAGATTAATCTGATAAACTATATTGGCAAATTGTTATACGCACATTGGACGAATCCGTGAACCCTCAGTAAATATTAATACAAAAGGTACCGCAATATATTTTTGGATTAAAGTTTGATTAGTTTTGTACTGCCTTGACGAGGTCCGAAACAGGTTGATTAATAATTAGTAAATTGTGATTAAAAATAAAACGAGTGTGTTATAATAATAGTAAACAGTGTTATCATTTTTAATAAAAATTTATGTAAGCGTATTTTTATATTCAATATAAATTTTAAATATGAATTAAATATATTAATTATAAAGATATACATATAAAATCAATTTTATCGAAAAATATTGTTGTTGCGCTACCGGGATTCGAACCTGGATCTCTTCCCTAACCGGGGGAGGTGCTTTATCCAACTAAGCTACAGCGGCATTATTTTTAGCGACAATTTTTCGACCCTATATGTTACCTTTTTGAAATCAATACATTTAATCGTTCCATCATTTGACAGAGCCATCTACCTTATTTTTACAGAATCTCAAAATAAGTAAATCTGAAATACACAATAAGAATGTGTTCTCCTAAAAAATATAAATTTTGAAGATACATTAATTTCCGAGATTTTTCCATTCATCCGGAAAACTGCTGATACCCAACACCAACTTAACTTTATAATTATATCTCATTTTGTTCTTCCACTGAACACTGTAGAAATCAACAATTAATTTCATTCGAATTCTCCCAGGTAATATTTTATTCGTACTCTAATTATTTATCGTACATCTTTGCGTGCGCAATGAACACATCACGTACAAAAAAAGTATTGAAACGACACGTAATTCTGCTTACTTTCATAATGTTCCTGACCTTAGCTGAACGGCGAGCTGATGCTGAAGATTCTGTCGTGAGAAAGTGATAGTTGAAATTAATCTATCCTCACAATTAGCGAAGGTTCCCATCAGCATGAATCAAAGCACAATTATACGTCAGACTAATTGGGCCGCCGTTTCAACAGACATTTGGAGATTCACTATGGCGTGCTGGGATCTAATTTCGGTTGTGTTAATTATGTATCTGGAACTGTGCCCTTGAATAATTTGTGAAATAGATAAAAGGAAACGTGAAACAATGGCGAGAAGAGTAAATACGAAATTTCTGACGTTTTCCGGCCTCGCAGATACGGTACGGTAAGCGAGATCCGCACCGTGGGTCGAATGTTTGCCAAACCTATGCCTATTTTTGGAATGAGTCATCAATTTTCATTTGAGTCACCATTTCTTATTCGACTTACAAATTTATTCAAAGCATTGTAAAGCGACATATACTGTGTAATCAAGGCAGTATTTTTATGAAATTCTCCGTTAATTTCAGACCACTGCATAATATATATATACAATATTAAACTTGAATTAATAATACACATACTCTTTAATCATGTATTTATATTATAAATGTTGCAAAACACATTTAAGGTACCAAATCAATACAATAAAAATACCCCAATTTTATTTACCTACATAATTTACTACATTTATTGGAGTATAATAATATAAAATCTGGCATCCGATTTCAACATGAAATGGCCAATGGAACAGTACAAATGACTGTAGATACACCCGTCCACAAAAATACATCCATCCAAAAAAATCCATCATTAATAATAAACCAACAAAATCCCCCTATAATAATCATAGAATCACTTAGCAAGGCAATTACGTGTGCACTAAGCAAGCTATTAAACAAATAAAAAAATTATAAGTCACCTTTGGTTACCACTAGATACAGTCAATTGCGATTTTAACTAATAATATTAAGAACCTACTAAGATTTTAACTCGCTTTCACTTTGGTTCATGCATTAAATGGTCGAGTTTACTTATCAGTTAAGGCAGGATTCAGGATAAAAGACTCTTGAAAATGAGTAATGAATGAGTAAAATAATCCGTGAAAACATTAAATATAACATATAAAAATTATAGCAGGAAAGCTAACTAAAAATAACTTTTCTTACTTATACCAATGTACCTATTTAAAAACGAAACTACAACCTCTACAGTGGTTAGGGTGTAATCTCGTGAGGATAGTACAGACATAGTGCTGAGCGTATTAAGTCTTTGTCTGTTTACTTTTTACAGAGAGCAAACGGACTATCCGACATTTAAACATCAAATCTCCGAGACTTAAAGGCAAAATATCATGCGTGCACGGGTATTCTAAAATGACCACTGCATGTATGGAAGGTCTGGTGTAATGAACTTCATTGTTTATTTATTCCGCCTTAAAATACCTAGAAATTGTTCTTAGAAATGTATACATTTTGTATTAAACATGTAGTCAAAAATTAATTCGGGACAAAGTATAAATAAATATTAATTAGAAAGATATACATATATAATCAATTTCATCGAAAAATATATTGTTGTTGATACCGGGATTGGAACCTCGATCTCTTTCCGATCCGGGGAAGGTGCATTATCCAACTATGCTACAGCAGACAGTACCTTTGTCGACAAATTTTCGAACCCATATGTTACATTTTTAAAATGAATACATCTACCGTTCCCTTATTTGAAAGTCATCCATTTTGTTTTTACGGAATCTAGTAAAATATCTTTCTAATTCATATATTTAGTTAGTATTTAAATCATCACAGACCTATGTTCTGAATAATTACAACCTCACAATAAGAATGTGTTTATCTTAATGAAGTATAAATAATTTAATGAAGTGAAAGATATAAAAATATATTAAATAAGTGAAAGAAAGGCAATATTTAAAAAGGAAATGATTAATTTATTATTCTACACTATCGATACGTGTGGTATGAACCGTATATATAGAATCGAGGACGTGTTGTGACAAAGCATGTCACTTTTTGGTAGGTGGATAATGAAATCACCAAAAGGCACACAGATAGAAAACGTGATACACGGATCGCATACTCTATTAGATACAGTTCACTAATATCGCACCTATACGCGCGTAGAACACAGCTGATTTATGATAAAATATTGATTAGTTGATATCTTTGTTTACGTGAAGCAAACGGTGAAAATACTTTTACGTTACGTATCTGTTAACAAGAAATACGTTTGTATTTGTATGTACATTAAATTCAATTAAAATGTGTGATGGCCAGGCATAAGAAAATTTAATGTTAAAATAAATGTATTACCTATATTTAAAATCATCCGTTCCAAATTTTGTTCAGTTACACCGTAAGACCTCGGGGACAATATAAATAGTGATCCCGACCCCCTGGATATCTGGATATCTCACCCTCACAAAATTAAAAAAGGCACTATCCCTTAACACCCTCCCTCTCCGTTTTGATTTTAATCTAATCCCGGATAACGCCGGATATGAACCGTTACAGGACGATTTTTTAGTCACGTGTTGTGTAGCGATAATACCGATTAATATTATTTCATTCGCTATCCATAAAATAATTAAACAATAAACTACTATTATATTGTAATTATATAGCATATAATAATGGCAACAGATTCGTCAGTAGCCGACTGTACAAATACCATGAGTAAAAAATCGACATATAGTCGATATATTATATAACACATACTCGTACAATTCCAAAAGTTGCTAACTATATTGGTACTGTTATATTCGTTTATTAAGGATTTTTATGGGGATATGGATATTTAAAAATATTATGCATAAATTAAGATTGAATTTAAAATGAAATGTGTCGAGTGTAAGCAGTAACAAAAAAATAACAGTATCCATAATCTAATTGAAGATTGTTTGCATATTAATGTTTTTAAAGTAATTTGATTTTACTAAAACGATGCGAAGGTTTCTGGTGCGCTGAAATTAATGAAAAACGCGAATGTCAATCTAATCATTCTAGAATTCCGATTTGTTTATGATGAGCCCGCTATCAGATTACATTGAAAGAGTCGCTCTATCCGCCGCTCCGTGGGATACACGTTTGAGTGAAAAAATAACAATGGTGAAAATAAGGATGAATTGTTCTGAGGTGCCGACACCGAAACTGATCATTAATTTCCACAACAATAATGACGGCGTTTGGTAAATCACGGCACGCGAGGAGGTGTTCTTTTAGCGCCGGAATAAAAAACAATCGACCACTTTCTCGAACGTTTCGGCCATTTTGTCCGATGGCAGATTGTGGGAAAAGTGAAAATGGCGAGCGATAGAAATGTTCGATTTGAATTTAGAAAATGGCGAGCGATAGAAATGTTCGATTTGAATTCAGGAAATGGCGGAAAGAGGACAAGCTGACCGGAGATTGTCACACGTATGACATAATGCTGTTAATTGTTATTACCAATTTTACACGGAAACCAAGATTTTTGGTACAGATGTCTCAAATTGAAGGTGTATTAAACTTAATATTTTTACATTTTTTTTTATAATGAAGTGAAACGTAATTATGAAATAAAACTGAACATATATGAAAGAAATTGAACAAAAATAAATTTCACTCTAAATTCTAAACTAATAAGAAAGAAAAAAACGGTGAGATAAAACGTATGAAAAACATCAACAAGACAGTCACAATTCAGTTATAGTGGATTAAATTTATGTTAGAAAATTAAGGAATACCAGATTAAAAAATAAGCTAAGATTATATTTAATTTGTTAACAAATTTAAGATAATATTCTTATTTTAAAATATTTGGTTTGTTAAATAAGGCATTTATTAGTCATACAGATAATAAATTCTTAACTGGATAATTGTCAATTTTATCACATATCGTTATCTTTATGATTAATTTCATGATATTATATGATACATTATATATATTTTTCAATAGAGATGCGAACACGGAATACATGTCATATAAATACATTCAATATTTTCAAACTAAAAAAAACTCTTGTACTATAAAAATAGGAATAACTTGCTGGTGTCCTGGAACGAGGCGCGAACCCTCGACCACTAGATCAGGCCATTTAGCTAAAAATAAATTACCTCTACAACTCATGCACCATTAAGTATACAATTAAATATCCGCCTTAATTTTATCTAACGTTAAGGTTTTATGATAATCAGTGTGCAATAATGAAAAAGAACTAAAAAGACAAAAGAAAAAAAACATTAAAACTTATGGCGTTTCTAAAGGTAGTAGGTAGGTACCTGTTCACATATTAAGAAACGCTAAGGTGGTGAAAGACGAGACGAAGGGCGAGGGCGGCTATGGGAGAATGGCTCGAGGCGGATACCCTGTTCTATTATAATGATAAGATAAATCGCAGCCAACATAGATAGGTACCTCCATGATTAATAAATAATCTTGTATATTACAGAACCCTTCAAATTTCTATTTATTTTCCTTTCAAAAAAACATTACATACATTGCACATTACGCAGGATGATCCCGCTATGCCACGGCTAATACACAGTAGTTGGAAACACTGTTGAAATGCGATCATAGGCTATTGCAATCATCATCAATTTCTCTTTATGGTTATCCAATCAAGTCAAAAGAGAAGTCTGAACTCAAATTAGGATCATTAGTACCTACATACAACCTCGCGCTCGCCAGTCTAAAGGTAAAGCGTGTTTTTCAAATTAAGCACCGGGGACAGGCAACATTGTAAAATACCTAGTTACAATAATACTAGCGGAATTATACAGTGTTGCCTTGAGACAGTGTCCAGAATACAAGTTAGAAAATCGCTCATTCTTCTCTTTATCCAAACTTATTGTATTCTAAAGTCAAGATTTCCATTTCAAAAATTGCAAGAAATATAAATTCCAGTTGGACCTTCGTGCACGTTAATACGATGTGTAATCCATTCAGCATAAACCAATAAAAATCGTAGGAATTGACTGATAAATAATAATAATATTGGATAATTTTTTTATAGCCATTTTCGAAAAAATATTTACCTAAAGGGCGCTTTACACATAAACTGTTTATAGTCCTACATTATCTTTGTGCTTGCCGTGATCTTCTGTTCTAAGAATAAAAGCAGTAGCTCCGCTTTTATCAATTTAATTTATAGGTTAAACTGTTAAAAAGTACTATTCCAAAATTATTGAATTTTAAAAGTACATTAAATCTGTTTTCACGATTTATTTGATAATATAGTGCTCACTATTTTGAGGCAATTAATTTTTTATCCATTACAGACAAGTCTGCGAAAGGCGCAATCTGGTAAACTTGATAATGGAAATAAATGGCGTAGCTAGGTAATTGTTGCATTTAACAGTGCTTCAATGTGAAATAAAATCAGAAACATTATATAAGTTACTAATAAGTTATTTTCACAGGAAAACATTGAACATTAGTCAAGTACTTGACTAATTAGTTGAGTCCGGGATTTTTGTTAATAGATGTGTATAAATCACCCGATTACATAATGCATTATCATTTTGTTACTTATATCAATATATTGAATATACACTGATTTTAATAAACAGTACAGATTTAGTGTTTTTAGTCGTAGAATATAATATATCCCATCAAATTCATCAACACTATCAATTTGGAGATAATGATTGATTAATTGAAGTTAAGTGCATCCGAATGAGAAACACCTCAGTTTTCACACAAATCGTTCAAAAATTCCAGCGGTGTAAATAAAAAATTGGGCTCTATTTCAAAATAATAAAAAGAGGCATCGGAATAAAACAGTCCCCTGTATATGAATTGTACACTAAAGAAATATTGAAAAATATGTGACTTTATCTATTACCAAATAGTAAAAACAATATAAGTCTATACAATATTTAAATACTCATGAAATTCATTCAGTGTTTCAATTCATTTATATACTCATGCAACAGAAAAAAATCTTTTTTCGTCTGGTCCCCAACACAACATTAGCGGGGTACTACTACGAATGTCGATAATCTTTTCACGAGTTTTCGTAAAAAATGATTTTTAAATTTTGTAATAATTTGTGCACTCCACTTGCTGATGGTGATTTTAAAAATTATTAGTCTTAAATAGTCCTAGGAAAAGTATCGATACAAAATATCTAACGCAGATCCCAATACACTGCATTGGCGTAATTAAGCCGTTTAAATGTTACGAATGTAAAGGGCAAGTCAAAAATTATCATTTTTCGTTCTACAATTTATTTACACAGACTTTACGGAAGCCAAGCTCGTTATGGATGATTTTCATGACTGATATTCAAAGAAGACGCTACCTCATCGATAGTAACTCGCTTATTCGCTAGAACCGTCTCTCGAGCTTGCTGAATTTTGTCGTCCGTGGTGGAGGTTGACGGGCGTTACACTCGTCCGGCCACTTTTAAACTTCTCGATTCACAAAAAAAACGTTTTTACGTGATAAAGCACTGTCCCCGTATGGTGATAAAAGTCTACGATGAATTTCAACCTTCTTCACCTTTCACACCCTCCGACCAGAGAAATTGGATCACTGCTCGTTGTTCCTCCTCGATGCTAACTGCTAGCGGAGCGGATATGTTCACACTGTAATAGCCAGAAGACAAATGACGCGATCGGGATCTAATTTTGCGCATGCACAAAAGGCAGTATGACATTCTTGAAAGTGTATTATGGCAAAAGTGTAGATAAGTTTTGACTCGCCCTCGTATGTTACGAAATAACGTTAATATTAAGAATAGTATTTATCTATTCAAACAACTGAAACGTTGATGACACGTTTAATATATTGAAAATTTCTGAAGTAATGTTTACTATTATTAGAAATTTAGCAAAGCGTAGTCAGTTGCACGTGCACCTGGGAGCCAACACCTTTATCATTCGTAAATATTATGAGGGAACAATCGGCATGACCATTCGCTAACATTACGTTATCAATAACATCACTAGCGATCAAATGCGATAGTATGACATTAATAGTATAAAGAATCATTTTTAGCCATAGATGAAACAAATGACTTGCCGTATATGGCTGGTCGCCTATCTATGTACTGCCATAACATCTTGTGGATGGGCTCTCCATCCATCTGTGTGCAAATTTAATGGTAGACTTGCAGATGATAGATAAAGTGGAATTTTAATTGTTTCCTCCTAGCGATGGCCTTGGATAAACAAGTAATAATTGATAACTTATAGGTTGATTTAATAGTCAGTAAACATACTTGTCGGGTGAACATTACAAATTACGACGCGGCTTGATCGAACAGATCGGAGTTGTAGTAAATAATGCGAGAATAAAATGAAAATAATTACCTATAATTTAAGAAATATGACAAAGTATTATATAATATACACATAATAACGTATTTTCAAAATCACATCAAAGAATTCGATACCTAATTATAATTATTGAGCGTGTCGTGTGAAATAATTGTGTGTAGAAAATGTCATGTTGTTATTTAGCAAGTGCGAAGTGTTTACACCCAAATAATATTAATTGTGAATAAATGTTCGATAAACTAATCATTTACACAATAGATTTGTATTCGTAAAAAAGAGGTTAAGAATCAATTACTTAAATGTTCAATACGTTTGAATATATTTATCGTAACATAGTGCATCTTCATCCAAAAATCCTTTAAATATGAATTAAATATATTAATTATAAAGATATACATACAAAATCAATTTCATCGAAAAATAAAAACATTGTTGTTGCGCTACCGGGATTCGAACCTGGATCTCTTCCCTAACCGGGGGAGGTGCTTTATCCAAATATTATATTTAAAATATCACAGAACTATGTTCTGAATAATTACAACTTCACAATAAGAATGTGTTCTCCTAAAAATAAAAAAAATAAAAAAAAAATCCTTTAAATTATGAGTTTATTAGAATGCCCCAGACCACAATTCCGATAATTTCTTAAGTGCACTAAAGGCAAAATGCAGAACTAAAATCATTTATTTACCTACTGAGATTAGTGTTCAAACTTTAATTCCGGCACTAACGTCACAGCCAGGAACTTTAAATGTTTTATTAAGATAAGTGCGCTCCAGCTCGTAATTCCGGTGATTAAAAACGAAGAACTAAAAGTGTTGTGCAGAGATAAAATATAATTTATTATAATAATTATATTTTATCTCTAAAGAATCAAGACGTTGATAGGCGGATAATGTCAAGACAGTCCTGCGAGCGGGAAAATGTCCACAGGACCACAAAGGCGATGTCGAGGGATGGTTGGCGCATTGTTTGACAGCGTCCATGGGGACTTCCATGAATCCCATGAGGCGTAATTTTTAATTTATTGTATTATTTTCATTTTACTAAATTTATTATTACATATAATATAAAATTAATTCAAAAATAATCTCAACTAATTTGCAATGGGTAAATAAATGTACAATATCGACAGACGGGAACATTGTTGGGAATATCCACGTCTCTTGGCGTGTTCAGTAGTAGCAAGTATTTTTTTAAATGTTTTATGTGATTTATTTCTATAATGTATGTCAGATATGTATTTTACAATAATGTTTGTAATAGAATACACGAACATTATTTTTGTAGGCGAAAAAGAGCGAATCGACAGTCATTAAAATTCAAAATTAGTCTTTGTCTACAGTGTATTGTAGCAACATGCAGTAGTGAAAATACGAGATATTGTATCACACAATGACCTCCCGAATGTAGCTGTTCACACAACCGAACACCTGCGGGTGCGTCTGGGGACATAAAAGCTCATAAACATTGCGCCTTAATTAAATACAGATGTTCCCACAATGAACGTCAGTTTTTAATATCGTTTCTGTTTGTCAAAAATAAAATGCTACGGCTCTCATCGTTTCAAAGAAATAAAAAAATAAATGATCATATTGCCTTTTAATACAGGATTGCTGATGTGTTTAGAAGTATGAAAAATCAGCAAAACACTAACAATACGCATACCTCAGACATCATTCCGAGAATGTACTGAAAATGTGAAAATTCACTTATGTCACGAATTTCATGGCAGATGTAATAAACATTTTATGATGTCAATAATTCAAAGTTTTCAAAATATATCTCTCCCGAGGCCAGCCATGGTATGCCTGGGTGCTGGATTTACTTTTGATCCCACGATTTTATCCGAAGTCCCTTCACGAGCTCTTCGCTAGCAATGGCGTTGGTTACATAACACGAAACGAACGCTCACTTTCAAAAATGTTATTGTATTAAATTTACTAAACATATTTGTTATTAAACCATATTTTCGTTCAAGAAACTTCAAAAGAGACCCTTATATACGTTATGCGGTAGCCATCTGCATCTCGATGCGGTCAGAAATTAGTATTACAAATACGTATTAATTATATGATGAAATATTAATATTGATGTTATCCTGGTTGTAAAATCTCGTAAGGAAAGAAATAATAATATTAATAATTAGGCTCTAATGAAAACTTATACATAATAATAAGGAAATAAAACTCGGGTTTTTTATTTTTTATTTTATTCTCTTAATACGCGAATAGTTAATTATTTACGAGATATACAAGTTTTTTTTGTATCTTATGCAATTTATCGACCCCTCAGAATAACAAGGTTCCATCTGACACTGTTTTGAGATAATGAGCTAAAAAGTGTTGATTGAATTTCAACATATATTGATGTATATTTCGTTTGAATATGCAAATATGATCAGTTTTAATATATTAACTTATTTTTAGTATTATCAATGACCACTGTGAGATGAAAGAATTAAAATAAAAAAACATTGTAAATTAACAATAATTATCGATAAACAACTGATGCAGTTGGAGTTTTCAGTTCTGGCTATTTCCTTTAAAATCCGTTGAATAGAGTTGGTGCGTATGGAAGAAATAAAGAATAATGCATATGGAACCCTTTTCACGCAATAACTCAAATTAACCCAAAATGTTATTTGGAACCTTGTTATTCTAAGGGGTCGTTATGACGATATATTTTTATTGCAATGTTCATAATTTAAAATTCAAACCAAAATTTATTCGTTTTAATTTTTCGTGAATATGTTTTTTAAATATTGAGGAATATTTACCCCCAACTTATCTAGATATCTAATGGAGAGATAAATCATTGTTTTAAAAACTAATAATTATAAAACACAAGGATATCCGCTGGTTATTTAGGAATAACGTCAAGTAGGCTTGACATATTGTTTTGATGTTGAAGAATGCGTTGGGACATGGTTGCGGCACATTTTTAGAACATTTCAAGGCGATCGTGAACTCGTTGAGAAAGACGTCAGAAATGGCGAACCGGCACCTGTCCTTTACGACACATTTTAATCGATTCATATTTTGTTGTCCCACTTGGTGTTTCGTTTCAAATCAACAACCAACTTTGGCAGTGTGTGAATTTGTACGGTGAAATGTCATACGCCGGAGTCGAGCGCGTGGAAATCATTTTGTCGCGAGTGGATGCGAACTGGATACTTTTTGACGCAGCGTGCGGCCGCAATTAGTCTGCCACCCTGGGGGATAACAGTCGGTGTAATTTTAGCACCGGCAGAGAGGACTTAGTCTGAATCTGATCTGTGCGTTTAGAACATTCCATTTTAATTATAAGAAGTAATACAAAAACGTTAATTTATATGTATATAGGTACTAATTACCTACATACGCACACATATATTATATGCACATTAACTGACAGTGACGGGTGCGATTAATATTGCTTCATAGTTTCCTAGTAGTATTTCCATTGGGGTAGTTAAAACCAGGTAACTCTGTTGTGGAGTAATTATTATTTAGGTACTTACTTGTAATATCTCAATAATACAATCGTCAATTTCAAACATAAATTAAAGTCGATCATTATTTATTTGGAATACTATTAACATTATTAAGACATTTTATGAATGTACCTACCTATAATAATATGTAAATTATAATTAAAGCACATTTTTACATTACCTGTAATTGTTTTTTTTTAATACGTACACTGATTACATAATACAAATTTAACTGAATAATACTCTGAGGAGCTGATATGAAAAGGGGGAGTTCAATTTCCCGGAGGATTACCGTAAATTGCATATTCCTGCAGCTTCAGCTTTTATGACTTCTGTATTTCAGTTTGACTAGGGCGGGTTAGGGGGCCGAGTTGGGGTGGGAGGGTTTATTACAATCCCAAATTATATACAAATACAGCTCTGTTTAATTTATTACCTAAAAACCCTCCTTTGCTGTTATTTCGAGGGGCATAATATCGCCATTTTGGCTTCGGGTTGCGATGCAACTTCAAACAAAGGATCGAAACATTGTTGATATGTAAAAATACTCGGGGATGACTTATCACTAAACTATGAAATCAGAAACATCTAAAGAATGCGAAATAATATGTAAAGGGATGGTTTCAAAATGAGAGTAAATAAAAAACACCTGATAAAAAGTAACCATATTAATTATGTGTAAAAATGTCGATGGTTAATGTTCTATTTATTATATCGGCTGAGAGAAATCCCTTTTACTCCCTTGAAAATAATTTGACAAACGAAATTCAATGTTAGCCACGTTACACTCTAGTAATTAATAATATATATATATACGAAGCGTGTTTTTTAAGTAAGTACCGTTACCGAATATTCCCGGTGTAGCGCTGCGGTTGCGATGTTGCGCATGCGCAATGGTTTCCGCCATCTGTTGACTTACCGCATGCAATGTTAGAGACATCTTGTAGCGAGTGGTTAAAATGTTCAAGACAATAGATCAGCCCGCCGACTGTGAGATACTGTCCGTAATTCGTTTCTAGAATGCACGAAATATGAAACCAGCTGACATTCATCTCCAAATGTATCCTGTTTTGGCGCAAAGTGATTTCCTTATTTTCCTTCATCTGAAGCGGTTTCTTGGTGGCAAGCGTTTTGATTACAATGATGAACTCAATGACGGAGTACAGACATGGTTTTCAACCCAGGTGGCGTCATTCTATGACGACGGTATACAAAAATTGGTGCTCTGTCATGACAAGTGCCTTAATAATGGTGGAGACTATGTTGAGAAGTAGTTTAACATTACATATTGTAAAAATGATGTTGCGTTTCTTTAAAAAAAAATCCGGTACTTACTTAAAAAACGCGCCTCGTATGTGAGAGAAAGTTTCTTGGTTATCCCGCGCCTGTTGGTTTCGGACATTCCAACGTTTCAGATAAATCTTATTACCCAGCTTCTGGAGTTACCATATCGGTGAGGTGTCGCTCTAAAATGATCGTGAAATATGTATTTTCAGGTGGCTAAATGAAATCACTAATCCTTCTCATGACCAACAGACGTGGAATAACCAGGAAACATTCTCTCTGACATTATACTCACCCCGTGAAAACCTCAAATTATTTTTGTAGATACGCGTTTCAACAGTTATCTGCAGTAATTATTAAATAGTAGGAAATTTTTAAAACAACGTTGGAGGTCATAGTCAGATGCTTGTTGTATTGTAGCGGTAAGATAGCCTGTCTAGTGATGCGGTCGTGTGTTCGAACCTCGTTCCAGGAGACTAGCATTTATTTTGGTTTGAAAATAGAAAGAACATTGATGTGACACGTATTCTGTATTCTGGTCATAAAAAATATAATAAATATTATTAGTGGACATTAGTGAACTTATAATATGAATTACATTTCCCGTTATAAAATCTCTTCAATATCTTGTAACGGAAAATATATACGAATATGTATTTTATAAGAATTAAAAAAATCCTCCTCACTTCTTAATTATGATAATTACGTCATCCACAAGTCACCTCAACTTTGTGTATCAAAAGACAGAGATCAGTGAACGCTTTTTACTTAATGCGGTGTCATTTTCTTTCAATACATATTTAGGCCATTAAGACACCAATAAACTAACTATCTCGCCGTTTCTCCGCGAGGGTTGACAAATAGGATAGAGCGCCGCACTCTTCTATCTTGACATACAATTCTCGCCTTATCCACATTCATACATCTTCTGATATGGCTCGCCTATTATTAAGGCTTCTAACAGCACCATCTTCTAGTATCTGGTTGACCCGGTCGTGCTAAATCTTCCGCGGACGTCCTCTATTTCTAGTGCCAACAACACTTTGCGTCATATACCTTTCTTACCATTCTCTTCTCATTTAACTGTTCCATATGACCAAACTACCTAAATGATACTTTCTTAATCTTAATCACTATTATCAGCTTTGCATTTTTTCTTTATTTATTCATCCTCATTCATTAATAGATCTGCCACATATACGCCAAAGTGATCACATTTAGATTACATTCATTCTACTTTTGTTCCTCAGCTCCAAGCTTCACTTCCATATATCAGTGTCGGTACCAGGATTCCAGTGTGTACAATATAAAGGAATATAAACCTTCAATGCTCAAAATTTTTTTTTTCGCAGTTATTTTTAAACGTGTAAATATTTCTAAGCTTTTCATTTTGAGAGATCCTTTTTATTTTAATTCAATCATGAACCTCCAAAACAAATCAGTTCTTTAATAATTCTAAAACAAATAAGTTGTTACATATTTAATTCGAAGTATCCAAAACAAATGTTGTTAACTCCAGTTTTAGTAGTAGTGACGTGAGAGATTTATATGTATATTGTATGCCTTTTATTTATTCTTCTTCTTGTGCCCTATCCGTTCCAACGGATGTTGGCTATCATCACTCAGTTTACTGCGGCACAGTAGACCAGTCAAACCATTGCCTTAGGTTCTTTATCCACCATTTTCTCCTCCTTCCAGGGCCCCGACTTCCAGCAATCTTTCCTTGCATTGTGAGGTGCAGGATCTTATACTTCTCCGGTCATCTCATCACATGTTTGAGATATTGAAATTTTTAATACTTATTTTTCTTTGTCCATCCGAACCATAACATCTTCAATAATATATTGATTGACTTGGCAGTTACTTAGTGATGTAATATGTTAATTTAAAAAAATATATAATTTTTATTTTCAGTTTGTACCACACACACACACACAATTTTTTTTGAGTTGTATCACGACTAGTTTCGGGGAGAACAGTTCTCACAATCTACAGGTGTAAATCGAACTATAGTATTGGGCCAACTGTAACAATAGCTTCGCCACTATTATCAATGTTTTCTAGAAATAATAAAGCCACTCCCACCCTTACGTGCCTCACCGGCTCAATTGCCAACTGCATTTAATTTTATTTCAATTTACACCTGTAGATGGGGAGGACTGCTCTTCCCGAAACTAGTCGTAATATACCTCAATAAGATTGTGCGTGTGTAGTATAAAGTGAAATTTTTAAAACATAACATCTTCTTTTGTAACTCTATCCATCCAGCTTATTTTGAGCATTCTTCCGTTGATCCACATCTATAATGCTTCAAGTCGCCTTACCATTTCTTAGGTTCATGTTTCTATTCCATAAAATAATATCGAGAACACATAGCATCCGACTATTCGCATTCGTAATCTAAGGTTGAGATCATGACTGCAGAAAATCTTTTTCATACTGATAAAGGTTTCACATGCTTGCTCAATGAGGTATTAGATTTCAACAGAAGGATCTCATTTTTCATTGATTGTATTTATAGTAAGTTGAATTAAAAGAGACCGCGGATATTGAAGAACGGCGGTAAGAAATATTTGGATTTATAATCGTTTAAGGGTGCAATGCAATAAGACACTTACGGCGAATATCGTTCCGAATATATAATTAGTAAATTACGCCGTTTTAAAACTAATGAAATCATGAATATTTTAGTATACCTACCAACCTATTAGATTTTGAGAAACATTAGTTAGGCCTGTACCTACTAGTTAAACATTTAATAATATTATCGCTGAAAATTGTCATTCTGAATTGATTTTAAGATGTCATACATTTAATTAAATTAATGTCTTTATTATGCGAGCTTCCAATATGCATTATCAACGAATGGTTTCAAAATTAATTTGCAGTGCAGTAGCTTTACTTTGCCAAATGGCCCAGATGATGACTTCTTGACGGGCCCCTGCAAAGAATATTAAAACATTCTTATAAATACACCCACAAAGAAGAATGATATAAAAAATTCCAATTTTACGAGGATTTGTGTTCAATTTACGATCACGCATAAAAATGCAATCACGCGCGCGAATGTTTGGACAATTTCTGAATCGACCAAGGCTCGAAATGTAAAATTTAACGGACCGGAACAATAATATCTTGAATTTTACATTTATTTTTAATAATCAAATGGTAGATACACATTTCTTATTACGAGAACACATTCTTATTGTGAAGTTGTAATTATTCAGAACAGACGGTCTGTGATATTTTAAATATGAATTAAATATATTAATTAGGAAGATATACATATAAAATCAATTTTATCGAAAAATAGTGTTGTTACGCCACCGGGATTCGAACCTGGATCTCTTTCCTAACCGGGGAAGGTGCATTATCCAACTATGCTACAGCGACAATATTTTTAGGGACAAATTTTCGAACCTATATGTTACCTTTTTAATATATTAATACATTTAATCGTTCCATTATTTGAAAAAGCCATCTACCTTATTTATACAGAATCTCAAATACCTTTGAGTAATCTGATATCAGACGCTAAAAAAAATAATGTTATATGTATATCTTTCTAATTAATATATTTAATTCATATTTGATATACATTTCCATTACAATACACGTATATAGTTTTTACGTTCTAGAAGGATTTACTTAATTCAATCAAAAAACATTTTAGTATTTTTAATAATCTATATCGTATCTAAAATAATGTAAATTGTAATTAAAATGGTTAGGATTTAACGAGCTGGAGATATATTCGCGAGATTTCCACGAACAGGAGCTATATTTGTGAGAATCTCACGAGCCGACGCGGCGTTCCGGTTTGCTCCGGTCCATTCAAAGCCCTGGAATCGACAGTAAATTTTAAGACTGTAAAATTCCAACGATACCTATATTAAAAATACATTTCGCAGTTAATATAATACACAGCTCAGCTGTCGGAAACGACGATTATTACGAAGGTAAACATAGGTTGGAACTTCCTTCCGTGACAATTAGATATCTTAAGTATCTGTTAAAAATACCTGCAAAATATATTACTATAGTAGGTCATGATGTGTATTTATTAATTTAATTAATGTTGTCTTGATATATGCACACAGATACGCGTTATGGAACTAGAATTGAACAAATGGAAAAAAATTGTATCCGAGAAAAATACATATAAGGTCGAAACTATGCAGTGATTACATAGGTGGAAATAAGCTTTTTATCGGTGTATTCATTAATATGAATTGTTAATGTGTTAGGTATATATATATAGGGGGTAGGGGGTCCGGAACACTTAACCGGGGAGGAGACTTGAGCTACCGCAAATATCTTTTTCAAATATTGCGCTATTTCAGCGGTTGTTATGCCGGTACGTTTATTCGTACGCCTTCCATGCACCCTCCGTGACAACACCGCGTTAGACAGTACCATTTGGTTACAATCGAGAGTAACGCGTTTTGACGCGCTCAGAATGAAAAAAAAAAATATATTTTCTCGTCGTTTCTTCAAATTGTGAGGTGTGTACAAGATTTATGCTATTTGTTTTCATATCTAAATAGTTTCAAATTCCATCAACAGTTTTGTTTACGAATCTATAAAATTACGAAATTTATATATTGTATCTTAATAACCAAGCATTATATAGATATGCTAATTTCATTTCATTAATTCAAAAAATAATTACAACCACTTATGTAAAAAGTGGTTCAACTGTCCCGGACTCCCTCTATATATATATATATATATATATGGTACTGGCGTTTCTTTTAGGTTAGATCTCGTTTTTTGTAGACGGTTTCCTCGAGAAAACCTAGGCGGACTGTCAAAGCGTTACCTCAAAAAGTTAGGGTAGAACCGTATCACGTGAATCCGTGAAACCATCTACCAAAAACGCGAAATAACCTAAAAGACTCGCCAGTTCTATACTCCATACACTAGAGCTTGCAGAAATCTTAAAACATATATCTCAATTAAATAACAAATGTTTGCACCTATTAATATTATTGTGAAGATTTCCTAGAACGTAATTAAGCATTAGTACATCAGCAATTCTGGTGTTTAAAACCCGTCCTAAGATGGACGCGAGTGACGCATATGTGACGGTTTCTGTAAAAAATGTAATCATTACCTACCTACGTTATAATGTTAGAAATTTTAATTTCCAAAACAAACAGATTTGTTTTGATAATTCATAATAAAAACGTCACAAATACACTTTGTTTGAATTCGAATTCAAAGGAATCAATCGCATACAAAACGTTATACATATATCAGTATCTTTTCAAATTTCCCTACGCAATACACACACTAAAATATTGGGATATTGTATGTATAAAGATAGACTTAATGCATTTTTTAGTTTTTAGGTATTAGGTAAAACTGTATTTTAATACATATATGGAGTATCTTTGTATACGTCATTTAGTATCATCGTAATGTCAATTGAATAATCTAATAATATGTATGTATCTACAGATAGGGTAACAGTTTACTTTATATGATATATATATAAAATAAGATAAGTAATCCGAAAGACTAGCTGGTAAAGCTCCAACGTGACATAACCGGAATTTCCGTTAGTCTTGTATCAACCCTTATGCATCACTAGGATAAGGGCGCTTTGCGATTCACAGGTAACACAGAAAGTCATTAAAATAATGTTGGGGAATTACATGAAAATAACTGTTTCTTATTATATATGCAGGTAGGTACTCACGGTAAATATCTTCGCCGAATTTCGCTATCGAAGGCTGCAGGGGTCACACGGGAAACCGCAGGTAAAACGCAAACCGATAAACAGTCAATGAGAAATCTTCTCCGATATAAGGATGATGTCACTGGCGCGTTTCGTGTTCAACTCTTTATACGTCATTCAAATTATATATACACTGCGTAACCATAAATTTTGAGAAATTTAATAAAATGTTTAAATAATATATTCAAGGATATTCCACAAATATTTATAAACACGTAGGTAAGTTACCGGCAAATAATAAACTCATCTTATTAATACACAATCGTCACTTTTAATATAATACGCAATTTTAACCAGAACCATTCTAACATGAGATTACTTGAAAATTTAATATCTACTATAATGCTAGATGTTGCATAAATAGTTCACAATTCAGCACTTTTTTATACTATGGAAATATTTATATTAATAAGTTGTTTTCGTTGAAGTTTCCGAATGTCACAGCACTTCTGTTTGTTTGTCCTCGGTTGCTATGTTACACGCGCTGATAGAAACAGCTGTTAATACGACAACGACACAACCAAACTCGACCAATGCCGGTCGCTTACTGAGTTACCGAGTTTATACCGGTTCGTTATTCGTGGATCGCGGTTGGTCTACACTATATTGTACGGCAAATCATTTAGGTGAGTAAATTTTAGCACGCACAAAAAAGGAACAAACTATAATGTAATCTAAAATGCGACGATAACGCGAATTTTTATTCAGTGCCACCTTACTTGTTACATTGCACGATTTTAGTGGTTACCAATCTCAGGTGCTATGAACCGCATGAATGCAGTTTAAAAACAGTGCAGTTAAATAATATTCAATTTTTATTATTTTCAAATTGTTGAACCCAACAAGATTTTAAAAACAATAAATTATTTTATATAAACTTTAAGATTAAAACTTGTGTATTTATATTACAATTGTTTATTTTATTAATAACCATGAATTAATAATCCGTTTAATTTAATTATATTATAATGAACACTTTCATCGAAAGCTGGCACCGCAGAATTTATTGTTTTAAAATTTTGCCTTTTCATAATACATTTAATTAGGTATTCAAAACCGTTAATTTCATTTCCATACTCTAATCTCCCTCGCGTAAGATGTATTTTTTATCTGAGGTATGCATAATTTTGTGTTTTTCTCTTGTATAAGTAGTATTTAAATAAACTCTTTTGTAACTATACGAATACAATGCCCCTCATATATATATATATATATATATATACATACAATAAGTTGTTCGATTTTGTAATTTTTATTGTTGATATAATGTATCACATACGAATAAACGTTGACGTGCTTGTCGGTATAGTGATTAAGTCACTCGCCTAGTGATCTTGTGGTTGGGGGTTCGAGCATTATTCTAGAAGATCAGCACGTTAGTACTATTTTCATAGAACATTTTTTTACCTCGGTTTGAAAAGAGTAACATGTTTTAAACCTCTATTTAAAAAATAAAACATTTTGTAAATTATTTTATGTGACTTTTTTCTCCTAAAAAATAATTTCTATTAAGTGTATAGATTAATAATAATAATTATGAACTTGTGGAATATTTATTTTACATTATATATTTTATTGAATACGCCAAGAAAATGAAATGCTAATGGGCAGGCCACATCACTCTAAGGACGGACAATCGTTGGACAAACGCAGTCATCTACTAATGCCCGACAGGTATCAAAAGGCTGACAAATTCTGCGAAAATACGTGGCAGCAAATAACAATGAGTATAGAAAAGTTGTAAACACTTGGGGAGGCCTTCACCCAGCAGTGGATAGTAAATGGCTGATGATGATGAAGAAGAATATGTGTCTTATAAGGAGATGAACATGCGTGTGGGCTATATATGTACACTGTATAATGTATGTACCTACAGAATAGTACCGTTATTTGTGTATTTCAGTAAATCTATAAATTTCTAGAATGATTAAGGCAGTCTGAGCACGGCAGAAATATGCGCGTTCACAAGAATGAACACTATGTTTTTTTTTACAGTAATATGGTCTAATTAAACATATATATCAGGCGCGTGCAGTCAGTACATCGAAATAAGCTGTACGTAACTATATATTTTGGGAAATAAAGAAAAAATACATATTTATCTGACAGAATATGATGATATATTAAAGTCTGCATAATATGAAAATAACTGTGATAGAAATATTATAAGATATATATTTTATTTCGATTTATTTCGCAGAAACTCGAGTTCATTACAGATTATTTCAAAGTACTGACCGCACGCCGCTGAAATATATATCGCACACCTAGATCAAAACTTAAAAATACATTTTTTAGTAGACACAAAAAACATTTTTCTCAATTTTTTGTCACTAAATTTATGAAACTAAATAATATTTTTGATCACGAATGTGTCCTAAAATGACATTATTCGAAAACTGGGGCTAAGTTAGTTGCGTATATGACAGAGTATTCGAATACAATAATAACTCAAAATTCTTGTTTTTTTTAGTCGTCTTAGTTTTGATCTAGGTGTACGATATATATGTATATATATATATTTTTTTAAAACAATTTTCTTGCGGGAATATGGTACTAGAAATCTGAACAAATAAATAAAACCGGTTAAAAATAGGGATAAGAGGTAAAGAGTGCAATTAGTAATAGGTATGCATATATACAAGGTAAAACAATAACGAGTTATAATATGTGTTAGATCTTTTCGGTACTCCATGTAACTCCAGTACACTTATAATTTAAAATTTACGGAATAAATTAAATTGTTCGTTCGTTCGTTAATTCGTTAAAAATTAGCACTGTGATGCAAAATTACAAAAATATTATATATAATTAGCATTAGTTCTTAAATTTCGTTATTTAAAAACATTTTATATGTCCATTAATTTAAATTTTTCTTTAGTGACAACAAAATATGAGACAAATACAACTTAAAGGGAAATCTATAACACTTATCCCTAAATTTGACCTGACCGACCTGGAAAACCCACCTTAGAATAATCATTTGTTTAATTACCAAGGGTTTTTACAACCATTTAATGCCATAATTAAGTTTGAGGGATGTAAGAGTATATTTTAAAATACCTGTCTTACTTTTATTATTTTGTAACTGTTTATTTTTGTGATCAGACTGCCATGTTCATATACAGATACAAACAAATACACAGGTAAATTTTTACGTTCATATCTTGATTTTCAAGAGAAATATCAAACCTTTCAATAATCATTCTGGTACAGATTAATATTTTAAGAGGGTTATTAAAAAAAACCAAGTAAAACCTTAAATACCAAATATTTTCATTATGAAACCACTTTCTGCAGATTTAAAACATAAAACATTTTATTAAGTTTATACATCTATAATATGTTTTTACCTAGCTAAAGTATTCTTACGTACTTAAAATTTAATAGTGTGTTTCATAAAATACATATAATCATCATCAAATTTATCAATAATTATTTTACATTTAAAAAATATTGAATTATATAACCAAACAATCTATATTTGATTTAAGAAGATGTGGAACCTTCAGTAAGTATTATATTATAGGAGTTACGATATTTTAGAGGTAGCTTTAATGATACTAAATAATGAATATTCAACACCTAACCATTTTAGCTACGTAATGTATAAAAGGGTTAATAGCATTTTAATGAGAGGATTAAAAATAATACCTATCAAACAATCATAGTTAAAGGTAGTTTTGGAATATGAAATTGCTATTCATGTATCCAGTTTCCAGTAATAATTATCTTATTTTAAGAACTCAAATAAACGTGAGTGTTATATATACTCATAGATATAAACTAAGGTATTTGATGTCGCGAGTCCAAGAAATTTTCTCTCCAAACATTTGCATGTTGGGCCTATGACGTGCTACTCTATGTAAGAAGATGATCGCTATCTGGCCGAGGATGAGGGTGATATCGATATAGGTACAGACATATAAACGAACGAGAAATAAAATATGACGTAATTTTTTAATGTTGTTTTGCGATATCCGCCCCCCCGGATTGGCTGCCCCTGACCACGGCAGTGTGTGACGACCAGACCTACAGACTACAGACGTCGGATGCGTTCGAAGTATTTCGGTAACTTATTTTCTTAGAAATTCCAAAAGGTAGACGACAATGCAATGTCCAACCCCGGTCCCATACTTGTGAACGGTGGCGTAACTGCTCCTTAGGCGCCTGGAGAAGTTTTTTTGCGCCTCGCCGTTCTTCTCTTAACTAATGATGTATTTTTTAAAAATATTTATTAATTATTCGAAATATATTATTTTGATGACAGAAAAAATGTTTTATATGCGTCAATAAAAATGCAGTTATCACCCCGACGCATATAAATCACAATTTTAACATATCGCCAGCACGTGTTGAGTATACCAAAATACTTCTACTGTGGATATAAATTTATTGAATTTTGAAATTAAATGCCAATGTTAAAAAAAAAATGGCGCAGTAAATGTTCGATTACGAGTTGTAATAAATAAAATAAATTAAATTAGTAAAGTGGAATACAATATAAAACATAGAATGCAAATAACATTTTTTGCAGTTAGATAAATACATATATATTATACTGATACGTATGTACATAACTAGCGTTTAAAACCAGTTTTGTTTACATAGTGTATTCCAACCTGTTATTCCTATTCGTTCGGTATTTCGGTGTATTGTAATTTTTCGGAATATTATTATGTTAAATTATTTCCAATATTAAAATAAATGTTAAAATATAATAATCTGTCATGAGTTTCGGTTATGCTAATTTGTAAAGCTAGTTATTTAAATAAATGTTTTTGGATAATGATAATGAAACATTTAAAATCCGATGTCTGAAGGAGAAATCGTAGAAAATATTTAAAGCGAAATCGAAAGCAGAGTACTGAACCGAGGAATAGAAGTACTTGCCTTTTTTGAAATAATAAATTTAGAATTAATAGAAATGTTCTCAAAATTAGAAAAAAAATTCTAACATTTTTTTGATACCTTCTGTATACTTAGCATCGTCGATAACAGCATAACCTAGGTTTGTGGCTACTGCACGCCACTGTGAATAATCCATGTTTGAAGGAGTCCTAAACCATTTTATCTAAATTTTATTTAGAACGCGCGAAATGTTGGAAATATTTGTGCTACTTATGTACTAATATCCTATTTGGAAAATGAAATTGGTCATGATGAAATAATTTTTGATCGAACCAAAATCACTTAGGCACTTGGAGCAACTCGCTCCAATTGCTCCTCGGTGGGTACGCTACTGCTTGCGACATTATTCGTCACCACCGTAGGTCACCACATTCCAAAATCAACGAATAGTGCACTTTCTTTCGGGTTTTTATTACGGAACGGCTTTTAAAGGGGTGGGGGTTGGAACTATATTCAACAAAGTAAATATATTTTTTAACAATATTTTTTTGAATATATATTTTGTACGTCCAAATTTGGTATCTTGTACGATCAAGGATGAGCTGGAGGGAGTTCGGAGGGGTATTAAATGTTAAATTAGGAAAAAAACAATTTTCCCAGATCAAATCAGTAACTAAATGCAATTTCTGTAGATGGTTTAAATGTATTATGGAGCATAAGACTGTTGCCTTTTGAAATTTCTCGTGTAATATATTTATTTTGGGTGCATAATAAAATAGGAGACCTGGCCTTGTTTGTTTATAATCTAACAATGCTTAAAAACGCCGTTGTTTGATATATATATATATATTGCTTTTAGATACTCTTAGATGTTCAACGCAACATTTAGTGAACGATGATCCTTCATACTTCACACGTGGACATTTTTTCCTTTTACCGTAATTATGCACAGTTTTGAGAAGGACAGTTCCTCATATTTATTACTTTGTACCATCATTTACTAAGGAGAACTTCAATTTTAATCCAGTGTTCTGTTTTGAAACATGGAATTGGAGCGAAAAGAATAGTAGGTACCTATCTATTGGAGCTCTTCACTCTTGCAATGCACTCATACAAGTAAATTTTTCAGCTATTGGTATGTAATATTTTACAGTATATTGCGTATTATTACAAAGACATATTAAGTAACATTCGATTGCTTTAATAATTATTGCGTATAATTGTATAAGGGTGATAAAAAAGTCCGCCCCTTCTCTGGAACACCGCGAATAACTTTGAGATTAAGCGAGCCCCTTGTTTGTACGCATTGGCAGCCCACCGCTGCGTGTGAGTATGTTTATAACGACAGGCGTAAAAGTAAACCAAAAAAGGTTCAACATTTATAAGATACTGTTGGGCCAGCTCCGTTGGCCACGGCACCCAGGCCGACAACACAATTTATTATCAAATGATGGTAGTCACAGTACAACCTAATTTAACAAATTAACGCAATAAATATTTAAATAATTCATACATTTAAGTACCGTTGGCGCGCTAATATGATCAAACCACAATTTACGACTAATAATATACTCTACAGCAGCGTAATTTTTTTGAACTGCGTATTTTTGCGGATCGCCGTCGAATAATAGCGCGAATTTTTCGCCAGATTTTTAATTTGTTTTTAACAATATGTCATGATTTCTCCACCACAATAATAACATACCTTTAGAAAATTTCTTCCATTCTGTGTACAAAAATTATTGCAATCTGACGAAGATGACGATATCGGTATTCAGAAATACAATTAAATGTTTTTATAATTTATATGTATCAAATAATATGACAACATTACTTAGGCAATTTCGATATCTAGATTTATTATATTTTCTATAAATCTTTAAAGATTCTTAAATCACCGTGATTTGTATATAACAGAAAATAAATATTGTATGAAAAACTAATATAAGCAGAAGTCTTGTTTGTTTTAATAATTATTTTTTGAACTTGTTAATTAAAAACTTGCGACGTAATTAATACCCACGCCTTATTGTCATAATCGAGCACTTAAGTGTTCAATTTAATTTTAAAATAGAATTGATTTAGCTAATCATAGCTATAATGTAGTGCGGGGCTATCGACTGGGGTGGAGCCGACACTATTACATTTTATGTACATATTGGTACATACTATGTTTCACCTGTATATATAAATTTTTTAACACTGAATAGTTTATCTCTTCTTTATTATGTTAACTTTCCGTGACATGATATTAAAGCTTATAATTAATTCGCTTAAAAGCTACATAGTATTGCATGTATTTATATTTTATTCACATTAATATAATTAAAATGATATAATATCGAACTATATATTTTGTTTGCCTAAATAAATCACATGAAACAGGGAATTCGGAACATGAGAAACGGAAAATTTACTCAAATACTTTATTAAAAAAGTACTAATTTACTAATGACGAGTTTTAAATTATAGCGATATGTATTATTTCTTCGGAATAACTGCAAAATTC
Source organism: Eubasilissa splendida (assembly GCA_031772225.1). Taxonomy (NCBI): domain Eukaryota; kingdom Metazoa; phylum Arthropoda; class Insecta; order Trichoptera; family Phryganeidae; genus Eubasilissa; species Eubasilissa splendida. Next base: position 10,638,647 of record CM062848.1, on the reverse strand, counting down.
TTATTCAAATACTAAACATATCTAATAGATTAAATTCCGGATTTGAGTGACTAATTGATTATGGCTAACAACTAGAAAATTATTTATTATGCTCGGTATCTTATCTGTACAATCGGTCATCAGATACAGGTATTTAGAACATGATTCATTTCATTTGGTGCGATCTAGGACATTTACCATTTAATCTTTTGACCCAGCTGTGCTCCTGTCACCCGAACTACAACGAAAAGAGATACTCCTATCCGTATATCATATTTTTTATGAACTGAATATTATTCATCGAAGAATAATAATATGTATTATTAAATAATAATACTTAACGTTAACTAAAAACATATATTGTAATTGCAGATAACAAATAGACACATTGTTCGAAGACATTAATGAAGCTTGAAATTGCCTAGGCCGGCCTTGTCATTGGAGTCTGTTTATTACGAATCATAACATAATTTGTTAAAGATAGTGGGTTACGCAGTTATTGTATACGAAGGTAATTAATTATACAGTGCGAGAAAAAAATCAAGAATTCTCTGGGGATTGATGGAATCAGAATTATGGATTGATGTTTGTGTGGGTGTGGGTGTGCGTAGACTAATCAAAAAGATGTTGCGGGTTATATTTTGAGATAAGATTAATGCCCCAATATTTATCGTTTGATAGTCGCGGGATGTTTTGTGTATATGTTGTATATTTCGCCAGAGCAGGTTGCGAGAATGATAAACTTCTTACATTTTGGCACTTGGTTTAATTACAGGCACAGTTTACAAATATGGAGAAGTTAAGCCGTACAATGTATTTATTACGCGCCATTAGTTTTCGGAGGTGATTCCTGCAGCTATTAATGGGAAGGCGGCTGCGCTCAAGAGACGCTCTTCCCGCCGCGATCGACTTGCTTGACGTCGGTACTGGGTTTGTTTACGGCTGCTGGGAGTTTCGTTTCACGCATCGGTGTTTGCAAGGTGCATTCAATATCGCCGGGCGGTGATGATAAGAGTAGAGGCGGTAGACCTCCACAGTTCTGATTGACGGAATTTTAATCATTCATCTATAACTAACTATTATGTGCAGCAATTACACAGGCATCACTTATTTTCTGATTGGGTTGCAATTTAATATATGAGATTATTTTTGCAAAGTACCTACGGTCCCAGGTAGATGGTTTATCTTCCACTGGAAGGAGAAAATCTTATTATGCGTTGTCGGTGTCCTAAAAAAACATGGCAAATGATAAATAACTCGGCTAATCGAGATCTAAAGACTAAAAAACTGGTTATACTGTAATTATTGAGCATTAAACTCAGACAAAATGCATTACGTTACGAATGCCTTTAACGAAAATAAAATCTGACTAACACGAACATTAGAAAACACAAAAACCTTTTTAATAACAATTTTATCTTCTACTCTTAATTATTTCAGTGACAAGTAAATTAACAAATCAAATATATATATTAATCAAAATATGAACAAATTAAATATAACAATTACAAAAGGATTATATTTTTATTTTAATACTTAAAAATACACTTTTACAGCATTTAATCATATCGTCCATAAGTCCAAGTAATTCTCCAAAATGGAATAATAATTTGTTTCATATTTCTTTAGTTTTTTTTAATAAATCTGATCTGGGAAGTTAGGATTGTAAACAAATAACGCTCTTAAATTCTAACACTAAATGTGTAATGTATAAATGCAAAATCATATTTTTTCTTATGATAAACTTGTTTTGAATTAAGCGAGTTAGAAAAGTGTTCAGTGTTTCAGAATAAATTTTGACATTATATCCGTGATACAAACCATTTTAAAGCATGTGGTATCTACGCAGACTAACAAACAGTTTTCATATTAAGCGCTAGATGTCATTAATTTACATTATGAGTTGCGGGGAACGCAAGTGATCTATACATTTTTTTTAATGACATCTCTTTTGAATTAAAAGAAGTTAATATTAATTTTTTTAGACCATTAATATTATGCGAGAAACGAGAAACGGTTGGGTCGGAATAAATACACATTCGCGCATGAATGTGCACAGCTGAGTCTTGACCTTTTTTTTGTATTGTGTTGGAAGCCATTCATTGGTTTGAATGGAACTGTTGAAATAGTAGATTTTAAGACAAGGCTCTTTCAGAAATATGTTATATGAACCTGAATTATTGGATTATCAAGTCATACGAACAATATAAATACTTAATCGATATATGTATAAGACTGCCATCTTTGGAACAAGTAGATGAGTTTGTGTATTTGGGAAGTATGGTTAATAAAAACGTAAAGATTGAGAATTATATCGAAAGGAGGGTGATTGCAGGGAATAAAGTGAATGGCGCTTTGAATGGAATTATATCTAACGGAAATTTGTCAATCAAGGCAAGACTAGTGATGCACAATGGAGTCCTGGTACCGACACTTATGTATGGAAGTGAGGCCTGGAGCTGGCAGAAGAGGAACGAAAGTAGACCGAATGCAGTGAAAATGAGATCACTTAGACGTATATGTAGTAGATCCATTTATGACAGAATGAAGGAATAAAAGGAAAGAATTTAAAGCTGATCTTAGTATAATGAGAAAAATTAAGAAAGGATCACTTAGGTGGTTTGGTCATATAGAAAGGATAAATGAGAAGAGAATGGTAAGAAAGATATATGACGCAAGTGGTGATGTCCAGCCCCTTTCATCACACAGATGATCAATTATGTATGGAAATCAAAGCCATAATGCATGATCTATGGTTAGATAAGATCGAGATTGTCTTGGCTGGCTTGGATCTCAAGTCATGTAGGCATTCCTGGTAATAAGATGGTGGATTCTCTGGTTAAAGAAGCAATTACACAAGGAGATGACACATTTTCCTCCATTCCAGTCAGTGACCTTCTCAAAATTACCAAAAATGATATGTAAAATTAAGAGTACAGTTTTATGTGGATTTGAATAACCTTAGCTAAATGTTATAATAATATTAGCTCATTGTAAAGTAGATTTTACAAAATTCAATATATTTTTTCCAAAGTCTGTATTGCAAGTGATTTATTTTTCTTCAGTGAAATAATGGCATCGATCGAATGGTAATTTCTGTACTACAAATATAAAGCTAATTCAAAACGATGTTATACTTTTCCATCATCCTTCTTCCTGTTCATGAGTTGTTACTGCTTCTGTTAATAAAATAAAATTGTAATAATGTAACACTAAATAGATTAGTTTAACATGAAAGAAATACACAATGCATTGCTAATTTGGGATTAAAATATCCTAAAATCACCATCATGCATAATAAATTACCAGTATTCTTAAACAGTAGTACACCAACTCCAAACATAGAGGCGAAAATAAAGAAGTGGCTCATATTAAATGATATAGCTTAACAGTAATTATAATTAAATTTAAGTTTTTAATCTTATTCTTATAAAATATTGTACTTTTTGAATATTGCTCATTTTATTATATTTTAATTTAATGATTGATATTTAAAAATGCAGATAAGTTTTCATTATTGTTCATTTAAATATTGTATATTCACAACCAATGTTCTCTCTAACTTTAAAACACGGTGTACGCATTAAAAAGTGTTCTGTACAATTTTAAGGACCAATACTATTACATATGTATTTGTGCGCTGGAGGAGAAAATATGAAAAACAGTACCACACCGATATAAGGCTACTGATAGGGCTTGGGTTGATGACTAATGAAAATGTATTATGACATATAAATAAGTCAACAGAATTAATAACAACTAACAAGGAAAGTTACATGTTCCGGTTACATTCTTAGCAATGAAAAATAAGATCTTTTGCAACTCATTATGCAGAGTAAAATTGTGTGCACTCTATTTTTTTATGTGCGCTATAATGCCAAATCGTGTGTGCGTGCACACCTGCACACCTTACAGGGAATATTGTTTTCATTTTTATCACTTTATTTATTTATTTTTATTATAGTGCACACATAAGTATTTTAATATACGCTCTAATACATGGGTGGCCAACCTTTTCAGCAGCCGGGCCAGATTTTAGAAATTAGATTTTCTACCGGGCCGTACAACAAAATTAATTTTATTATTCAAAGCAAACGACGGCGTTGCGAGCTTACCACAGACTGGCGGTCGCACAACGCATCCCGCCCCGCATTCACGCTTACGGCTATACACGCAAAAGTGGCGTGCGCGCTTTTTTAAATCAGCTTACCGTTGCGATTGTTGGTTAATACGAATATACCATAGAAGAAATTGTCACGATAGTTGAATCAATGTACTGAGATACTTCCATATATGAGATATGATACGAACTACGCACGTTGGAATGTTTTTTTGGTGGTTTTATGTACACTAAAAGAAAATAATGTGTGCATATGCTCCGCGGGCCACAGTAGGCACTCGGCGGGTTGGCCACCCATGCTCTAATATAATCAAGATCAAAATCGTTTATTTTTACTAAAACTTTTCTTTCACATATTTGCTTAGTTTCATTTTGAATTTATGTATTATCTCCTCCTTTTTATATTTTCTGGCATTTCATTAAAAATCTTCATGGTACTGTACATCATTTATTTTAGAGATTTAGCCATCTTCCTGAATGCTAGTCTCTGTCTATCTTTTCCTCCTGTATGTTGTTCATGCTCATGTTTATTTGCATCTATTTTGCGTATAAATTCTGCCGATATTTTCTTAATGAGGATTTTATAAATAAATACCATTACATTGAATCATACTTTCTACTTAAAGGTCATCATATTCAGTTCTTTCAGCATTGTACTGATTTGAGTATATCAATTATTTTTTTTCCTAGCTTTATTTTGCAACACTGACAAGTGTTGCATTTCTTCTTCATTAGCCAAAAACAAAATGCTGCTGCAGTATGTATGTTAATTGAAATAATGAACCTTCAGACAAACGTATAGTAAGATGCTTTGGGGGTCTAGTTTTTTAAGATCTAGTCAAAACAAATGTGTGATAATAATGTATCTCGCTTTTTAAAAATTAAAACATCGAATTAACATTAAAATATTAATTTATTTAAATGATCAATTTACAATGTACCTATTTAATACCTTATTTATAAATAATATTGCAAATGGATTAAGACAATGTCATGATATACATCGGATATGTCAAAGTTAAGGAGTTATGACATGTGTTCAATGATATGATTACATCTATATATAAATATATTACATTATAAGTAACATGTTTTATATTTAGAAGCAGACTGGAAATACTTTTCAGGGCCGATGTGTTTGAAATAAGTAAAATGAATATTTGATGGGCTCCTGATAGGGTGAAAATAGTTCCTAAAACCAGTCTGCGCTGGTAAATTTTATAATTATATTATGTTTCAGACTATCAGTTTTATACATAAACAACAGATGGCTAAAGATAACTAAACAATGAAGAAATAAAAACACTGATTATGCACTGATACAAAATACAAAATATGCCAAACATACTAAAAACACAATTTCACATTGGAAATGTTAATATGTACATATAATAAAGAGATTATGATACCTACACTGATTTCTCTCCAGTGTTTAAATTTCAATATCAACATTTTAAAATTCCCAATTCAGGCAAGGTGTCAAAATAATTTGAATACAAAAAAAAAATTAAGACCTAGGAACAAAATATTTCTTATATGTGAAAATAAAATACATGTCTTGTTTTTTGATCCTACTCGTTTAACTCGATTAGGACACGTTTCACCTTGCAAGGGCATTATCAATCTAACAGTTTTAACTCAACAATTTGTATTTATAACTATAATGGAGGACAGCTATACAATTTATTTACATGAGATGATAAGGTACACAAGTGAAAATCTGAATGGTTACTTAGTTATTAGAAGCAAAATGTATTGAAATTCTCAGAATTCCAATGAATAATGTTGTTCCTTTTCATCTCATATAAATAAATAGTATAGCTATCCTCCATTATAGTTATAAATACAAATTGTTGAGTTAAAACTGTTAGATTGATAGTGCAAGGCGAAAGACGTCTTAAATAAATTAAACCAGTAGAATTAAAAAAAAAGTGTTTTATTTTCACATGTATAATTATGAAGTTCTACAAACTTACCCCGGAAACAGTAAAGATATTTCTTTTCTTTTCACTTTATAATTTTAGATATCCTACACGTAAATTTGAAGGAATCTTAAAAATGATAGAAAACATGAATGAACGTTAAAATTTATACTGAAAATTTTTAATGAAATCTGTACATTGTAAAATCTTACAAATTGTTTCAGGATAAAGTAAAAACTGTTCATTAAATTGACTTCAACATGATTGTCACAACGTTCATTTCTTTTCTCGGTGTTATCTTTTTGTAATATAAATACAAACATTTTGTAATCATTGAGATTCTTCTTTCAGCTTCTCAAATTTAAAATTTGTATACAACACCATACAAAATCAGACAGACCTTTGTGCAGTCTAATAATATAGGTATTAAAAGTTAAGGCCTTTTAAGTAATAATAAGTGAATGTGTTTTTACATTTGTGGATTTGAAATAAAGATCCATTTACACATTTTGTTAAAAAAGCAGTTTATAAAATAATGCTTCCTAATTTGCAAGTAAATTCAACAAACCCGTGTAATAATGGAATGTAAACGTTTGATAAAAAGAGTAAATAAAATCAAACATTTGGATATAATTTATTTTTAATAATAGACATATAAAATAATCTGAATTAATAAATTAGATAAAATATGCCATAATACATTATACCTGCGTTTGCTTCTAACAACAACATAACCGCAGGATTTCAAAAAGTTGGACCACTGCCCACAACAATTTTGAAAATTATTTCAAAAAGTCAGTTGGTAATATTGAATCTGAATATTCAAATGCCGATAATATTAATTTTTCTCATAAATAAAATTTATTTTAAATTTATCGTTAACACAATTTAATGAATATAGATACATATTATGTAAAAAATTATTTATTGTCAGCGAGATTTTATTATAAATTTTATTACAGATTTTTGATACAATTAAGCTTAAAAAAACACTTAGTAGATATAAAATAATTTAAAGACATGTACGTAAATGAGAAAGGTACATCAGTCTTCTTAAAGTACAAAATTAATATAAAATCTTCCTCTATTTAGAAAGCAGGAAAATATGCATAAATATTTATGTAAATTTGATGATATTTAATGTTACAAATACTTAAAGCTATATTATACCGGAGAGTCACTACCTCAGATGAAATATTGCTAATGAATTTTTCTTTGAGTAGTATACAATGAAGTAATGCTATTGATTATTCTGCCTTCATTCATATGTACAAAAATGTATTACAATATAAAATTATGAATAATTCTCAGAAAATTATTAATTGATTGCACCAATTTTTTACAGAAAAATTTACATGTATTTATTTGTCAAACAATTCAGTTATTTTTCAAACAATGTATTTTTATGTGTGTTTATTAAGTAAAATATGTAAATATGATTTGTTGAATCATACGATTATGAGGCCGTATAAACACTTCATTAAAACTTTAATTTTCATTAGTTGTATTTTTTCAAAGTTATCCAGGGAAATCTATATTCATTTAGTATTTAAATTAAAATAAATCCATTAATTTCATTATACCCATGAAACACCAACACTAATGAGCCTAATTTATCTGCTTGGCAGATACTGAACAGGTCGGCCAAATAATTCATTAACATGTTTAACAGCATGGATGTAGAACGGTTTATCAACTTCCCTCAATCTGATTTTGGTTTTAATTTGATATTGGATTTTACATCTCTCCTCTTACCAGGGCTCAAAATAGAAAATATAATGTAATGGAACAGTAAAAATACCCAAAATATTACCCTTGTTTTTGATTAAAAATTATACACTAACATTACAATATTACAATAGACAGGCTTTGTGATGGCGGTCGACTAACACTTCTATTCCCTTTCTTTCATCTTACTGGGACTAAAATTATTAACAAACAGAAGGTGTATTTGAAATTGTAAACATATTTAAAGCCGGAGAATCAATAATCCCACAAACTAGAGTAGCATCTGGTTTGTTCCAATACATATGAGCCCTGCCTCTTTCACATCCCTTTAAAGTTATTTCTGTCTGTCAGATGTGGTCTGCCTCAATCAGTTTACAATTTTCATGAAAAGGATAAAAAATAATAATCAGAAAAATATTTTTACTATCCAAAAGAATAGTCAAAATATTAATTCTCATACACTGGATATCATTTACAGAAAGTCTCTTCTATAGCCTGAAAAACTTTACATAAAAAAAAAACTTTTCAATCAATCCTCACAAAATAATAAACAAAGTAGATAATGTCAGATTATACATTTATTATATAGTAATACTAAAGCAAATACATTGAGGTTTAGAATGTTACATAAAATAATTAGTTTTAATGTATAAAATTTAAAAAATTGTAAGATTCTTTTAAAAATTAATAACATTAGCAGCTTAATATTGTTTCTCTAAGATATAAGAACACTAAACTTAACATCAGAAGAATCTTCGTTATTTATTTTTTCCTTTGCCGTTTATGTACATTATTTACACTTATCTTTATAACGCAAAGCAAAGTAGTTACATTAATTAAAGCGCAATATCCACAAGTGTAAAATTGATAACACAAAATATAAAAATCACTCAAGAACTTGAGCAGAGGTATATTAAATATGTATAAAAAAAATTCAAACAGGTAATCTACATATGCAATCAAATGTTTTAACTCGAAACACACAAAATAGAACTTATTGATGTAATAAGCACTAATTGTAATTTTAGGTGAAAGCACCACTGACAAACCAATTTGCAAAAATCACTTTCAAATTGATATAAAAAAATTATTGATTTTGTTTCTTAAGATTATGAAAAACTATATTACTATTTATTATTACAAAAGGTTATAGGTATATTTATATACATTTTTTTGGAATTACAAAAAATTTTCACATATACAGTTAAACAAAATTTATCTAATAATATCTTACTGATAGTTGTATGGTTACGGGGTGTCAACAATGTTCAATGGATTTCATTAAACCGATCGGTCTATGCAGACGCATTTGCCGACCATTAGATTTGAGACTAGCGACACAACCTTTAAGTCCAAGATAAAGTTGAGGGGGTAGTCCATGTGGTAGAGAAGGTGCACCCCCTGAAACGATAAGTATTGCATGAGAATTATATTTTTATATTTTCGTAGAAAGCAATCACTTTGACAAAGTAAATAAAATAAAATATAATCACTTTGTATGAAACCACAAATTTTATTACACGCCAACCATTTTCACTTAGTTGAAGTTTCATCAGGATGTATTTAAAACTAACAATAATTATAAAAAGAGTGCACTTATATATATATATATAACGAGGGAGATAGAATATCTAATTTTATATTCTATCTCCCTCTTTATGCACTCTTTTTACATTTGTTGTTAGTTTTAAATACGTCCTGATAATGCTTGAGCTAAGTGGAACTAATAAAATTTGTGGTTTCATACAAAGTGATTGTATTTTATTTAATCTATTATTCTTTTAATTTTATACAGTTAAGTATCAAAGTGTAAAAATATATAGTTTTATTCCAAATGTTGTTACTTCCATGTTTGCTATTTAAATAAATTGAAATTGATTTCTCAGAAAGTTTAATTAAGCAGGAATGTATTATATACCCCTGTTATTAACAAAATTATGACCTTGTGGCAGTATATAATCCAAATTAAATGTATTAATTAGAAAGATATACATATAAAATCAATTTATTGTTGTTGCTACCGGGATATATTTTTTTATTAAATTAATTTTATATGTATATCTTATAATTAATACATTTAATTTGTATTAAAAACATCACAAACCTATGTTCTGATTACAACTTCACAATAATAATATGTTCTCCTTAATAGTATAAAATCCTTTTCAGGCAGATTGCAACTTAAAAAAAACTTAATTTTGAATAGTTAAATAGTATGTTTAAAGATTGTTTGGCTAGGCATCAAAATTTGTTTAGAAAAATGAATGTATATTTATTATTATGAACTACATGAATAATTTGGTTAGAAAATAACATTTTGGGTAAATAAAGAATCTAATAAACACCAAATTTAAAGATTTGATAATATTACATATTCAAATTAATGAGTTTCTCTGGAATTTTTTAGTTTTGATACTGTGTGTTGTATTAAATAAGAAATTCACTATGAAATGAAGCTTACCTATCCATAACTTTGGATTTGCCTTTGTTGTCAATATTGGCAACAGTGTATAACCTCTGATAGAAGGCTGGTCATCAGTTTGTATAAGAGACATCTTTTTTCTGCGCTTTATCACAACTGTATGCCACAGTCCATCATCAACTCTGATCCTCGATCTAACAGTGCTGTACCATCTGTCCTTGTGATTGGATGTAATGTTTCGTGAAGTGTAATCGCTGTAAATTAATTCTGCATGGCCGTCAATTATACCCAAAGCTAGGAAGTCTCCCTGACCCACTCCCCCTTTTCTCCTCCATATTAATAACCCAGAACTCTCAGTTGTGCGAAACTTAATGTCTAAGCGCATACCTCTATCGGGAAATTTTCTGTAAAAATAAATTATATATTTAAAAAATACAGTATTCCCAGTATTAATACAAATTAAATGATTGCTGTCCAATCTTCATAAAAATTTAGGTTTTAAAAGATTACATTTATAATAAAATTCTAAATACTAATTAAATGTATTAATTAAAAAGAGATATATATAAAATCAATTTTATCGAAAAATATTGTTGTTGCTACCGGGATTTGGACCTGGATCTCTTTCTAATTCGGGGAAGGTGCATTGACCGACTATGCTACAGCACACAGTATTTTTGATGACAAATATTCAAAACTATATGTTACACTTTTCCAATGAATACATCTATCGTTCCATCGTCGTCAAAAGTACTGTGTGATGTAGCATAGTCGGTTAATGCACCTCCTCGGATTGGGAAGAGATCCAGGTTTGAATCCCAGTAGCAACAACAATATTTTTCAATAAAATTGATTTTATAAGTATATCTTTCTAATTAATACATTTAATTAGTATTTAAAATATCACAGACCTATGTTCTGAATATTACAACTTCATAATAAGAATGTGTTCTCCTTAATAATAATAAAATGCATTAGTTAACATTAGACTTACATAAAATGTTAGTGGAAGAAGTGTTAATATGTTATTCCTTAAAATATATCAAATTATAAAACTTTGAAGATAAATGTGACAATAATTTAGACTATTTTTGAAGTGGCCTGTTGTTAGCTGTTGATTTTCATTGCATTCACCATGCTGTTAGTACTGAAAGGATTATCAAAAATTCACATTTTATGAAAAATACCGACACAAATAATATAATAAATAGTTTTGTTATCCACATAACATAAATTGTTCAGTTCCAAAATACTCTTGATTTCAAGTAAATTATAGTAAATTTTATCTGAATATTATTTTGCCCAATATTTTAATGTGATTTTAAATGAAATGAGAAATTTGAACCTGATAGTTTTTTGTCTTATTAACATTACCAGATAATGATGTTAGAACTGAATGATATATTATATAATATGTACATATATTTTTTTAAGTTTGATATAATATGTTGCAATTATTTATAATTGTTCAAGGTAAGAATAATAAAAAAAATTAAAAGATTCCCTCTTTAATTAAATTATTGAGAAGTATTGAAATAGTATTAATGTTTTATTATATACCTTCTGCTTCCTCTACTTCTATATGCATAATATGCTTCTCCATTAAACCTTATAGGGGTATTGTTGTCTATAATTTCAGCATGTAACTTGGTTTCACAATTCCTTCCATCAAACCCATCCTTGCAAATACATTTGTATTCATTTAACATGGGAACGCAGGCTCCATTGTTTTGGCAGGGGTTGGACGTGTGGGAACATGGGAAACCGGAATATCTTGTTATCCCAACAGTAGCACAAGGCAACACTTCTTCATTTGGCAGCATGGAGCATTGAGGGGTATCTTCATTGTAAACAATGAGCGGAACAGAATTAACAAATACTTGTTGGATGGCACCGACAAAGCTGCTCGTTATTCCAGATAAACGGTGTGGCTTAGAATGCAACCTATAAAAGGAATAAATGTTTTAAGAATGGATACTAAAAAAATTTGACCTGGTTTTTTGATCGTCAATATTGTGATATATTATTGAAATAAAAATCATACTAATATTTTTTATTTATTAATTTGTTGGTGTGGGGTGTGGTGTTATTATAATATTTATTTAAATATCTTATCTGATTTATCATTATCAAATCAAAATAAATTCTTACGGTAATGATCCTAAGAAAACAGGAAGACCAAGATTGAGTTCGGTAAGTGGTGGAGCTGAGTTTCCTTTCACGGAAGGCCAGTCATCCAACCGTAGAACTCCTTCTCTGCCTGTTCTGAAGGCTCTCACCTTGTGCCATTTGTCTTTTGTTATCTTCTCTGGGTACCTTTTTATAGAATAGAAAAACAATAAATAAATCTGTCATTCCACTACTTCAGCACATATATTAATATAGTCTTTACTGCTAATAATTTAAAAATCTTAGTTTATCAAGGATTTGACAATAAAAAAATGCAGTAAAAGCTATCTCTGCTTGTAGCTAGTATAAGTTGTAATATGTATTTGATTGAGTTTAAGTTCACTTACGATATATTGGCGATCCCACTTCCTAAATTGAATCTAAATTGAACATAACCATTCACCAAGTTGATGGAAATAAAATCTCCCCTTGCTTTACTAGACTGACTGTTATAAAAGAGCATTCCGGAAAGTTTTTTTGTTAGAAACCAGATTTCGATACGGAAAGCATCACTCAAGCCCTCAAGCTTCGGTAGTTGAAGATAACTACTTCCGTTAAACTCTGCTACATATGTTTCATGAAGATTCGATATTTCTGAAAAAAATACATCAAAATGTATATATGAATTATAACAAAAAAATGAATAATTAATATTCTTTAGTGTGTTCATTCAGTGGTGTAACAAAAAAATGGGCCCCAATGCAGAATTGAAGGGTCCGCTGTAGGTATTTGTACTATAATAGTACAATGCAGTACAAGTAGTAAGAATATTAATCATATTATCCATTAAATAGAATAAATTAAACAAAATTCACGCATTCAAAAATAAAATATTTAAACTTCATAAAAATATAAAATGTGTATTTTTAGGCATTTATACACACTTGCAACTGAAAAAAATCCCCGTTTCGCTTTACAGCAATGGTCGCAGCGTACATGTGAGAACTGAATTTTTAAATTTTATATTTATATTTAAAAATTATTAATTGATAGTTAATCGATCAATGTATTGTAGGGCGCGGACCTTTCGGATTCCTATATAACAAGGGCCCCAATGCAGCGCATTGGGGTAATTATACACTTGATTAAATTTCTACATTTTTCTTCAGTTGGCGGTAAGATTATTAAAGCAGCACAGGTAGGCTTTGTATTCTGTTTACTCTATTGAGGTTATTAGTCATTAACCACCCATTGCATTCTATAATTCTATTCCAAATAAAATAAAATCTATTTTATAAATCACTAATAACTATATATGTTAACACTTTTCTAATTTCACATAACGTATTGAAATTAGTAAAATGCTTATAGAAGATTAATCATTAATGTAAGTGTTCATTTATGTCTATACAGTCTGACCTTACATTTAAGATCTTGAGACCATAGAGACAGAAACAAAAGATTTAATTTTAAAGATTAGTTTTTGTTTTATATTTTCACAAAAAAAAATACAATTACAATGTCAATCATGACACTTTCAAAACTAAATAATTAATGTCATTTTTTTAATTAATCAGATATCTGCGTACTTTGTTTTGATATTATTGATACATTTTTTATTATTTATGAAGATCCCTTCTAATCTAAAATAATTAAATTTATAGACACATGGGGTCCAGGGTCCAGTGAAACTTAAATCATTATTTAAACCGTTGTTGTGACTGTGATTGTCTTTGATTGTAACCAAGATTGATAACTGATTGTTCATAATTCTTCGAGCAATGATTGGTACACTAGAAAGCAAATCTTTAACAGTTAAATCTTAGTTACCAATCATCATCACATCGGTCAAATCACTAGTCCAGGGGTTAGCTTGTATATAATATATAGTAGTTATTACAGATATTAATTACCATATGAACAGGTGTTCACTCCATCAGATGACACAAGATTTCCACCATATAGACATTTGCAGACAAATTCACCCTCAGGTGAAGAGTCACAAATAATACCTTCTTCCAATCCACAGGGATTTGATTCACAAGGATCAATTTTCTCTTCACATTGAGATCCTTTGAAACTACCAGAACAAATGCAAACATAATGTTGTTCTTCTTCATCATTAGCATGGCATGTGGCTCCATTGAAACATGGCACACTGACACAAGGATTGGATTTACATTCTCTAACGTTATGCATGGCTAAAATAGCAGCGTCATCCTTGCCAAGTTTCTTTGTGACTTGATGGCGAATTACTCTAAGATGTTTGATGCAACCAGTGAAACCATGTTTTGTACCAATGTTATCCATGACTCTGAAAAAATAGTGAACGTGAGCAAAATATAGCAATAAAAATAACAATTGAAAAACTATAATATAAAAGATAAATGTTAAGATACTTACTTAGTAAAGTTAGTAGGAACACTTCCGATATAGGTATCTTCAGATAAATCTAACGCTTTGAGATTTCCCGTAGATTGACCGACAACATCCTCCAGATCATCTACACTGAGAATTCCATCACGATGATATCGTTTCGCTGAAACTTTGTGGTACTCGTTCAAAAGAATTTTCTCAACTGAAGTTAGAATAACCATACCATCACCCAAGTTGTATCTAGAAAGAATAAATAAATCAATTATTTACTCCTTTGATTATATATATAGATAAGGGTAACGCCATATTCTCTGGTTTGTAATTATTTATTGTTCCTGTGGTTCGAAACTCGTGGTGCAACAGGAGAAGAAGAAAAGAAGCTGGTATTGATTCAGATGGTCAAGATTTATTTCTTTTTTGTAGCAGTAGGTATCAGAGAATCGTATTAGATGTAGTAAGAATTTTAACAGATTGTTTTAAGAATCTTAACGATGTGGAGGCTCGAAGTGCCTACGCTCCTTTATATATACAATTATAAAACCTTCAGGACCGTGCCCCTCAGGACTCTTTGTATTTTAAATTCCTATTCTCAGGTTTGTTTTCTTAATATATTAATAATGATTAAAATAAAGATCTTCTAAAAATGCTAATTTCCTATGACTCCCTGATATCTTTACAAATTACTCAAACTAAATCATAAACATATAAACATATTACATTTGTGACCAGGTTTTATTGAACAAAGGCTGAAATTACTAATAATACAGATACATTTTTATATCAGCCATATTCTTTTCTATAACAGTAGGATGTATCTATTTGTATGTATTCATTTTACATTATTTATTTTAATTTTATTTTTTTCTGTTTCTTTTTGTAAGTAAAAATCTTGCTACGAATGCAAATTTGTTTGATAATGCGTAAGATCGAGAGTTTTTATTGGTCGGTGTTGTAATTGTCTTACTGTGACTATGGTATAGTATTCGAGCGTAACGTTGACGCTTCCGGAGTTGGGGAGGGTGTATTTTTTTCAATGACGTGCCTAATCTTTCAGTTATTTTATGAAGTCTATAAGATCTAAGATTTTTGTCTGAACAGTAATATTTTTGTTTTGTTTGTAGATACATATATTTTTTTGATTTTACAAATACATACCTGAATTCAACAAATCCATTCACAATGGCTAAAGAAACAAAATCTCCAGTTCCATCAGACTTCTGCTGATCATACAAAATAACTCCATTTTCAGAAAAGCTTTTGAATTCTACATCAATGTTAAGTTTGTGGTAAGCTTTCAGTGGCTTCAGCCTAATATATGCCCTGCCATCAAAGGATGGCGTCTCGATATAGTTAATAGGTTCTGGCAGAGGTATTCTGTCTTGACACAATTCTCCAGTAAATTGAGCTTCGCATATGCAAGTGTATGTTGATTCAGGAAGATCTATGCATGTGCCATAATTCATGCAGGGTTCAGAGTAACAAGCTCCCGGCTCATCAGTGGTAGTTGTGATGTCATCATTTGAACCTGTGAAAGAAAAATTATTTTATCGAGTTATTACAAATTGCAGCATTATGAGATAATTGAAATATGATGTTTATATCATATCACGTGTTGTATTAAGTTTCAGTAGTTGAATCTGTTAAGAATATAATTTTAAAATATCTACATAATATGTATGATAAATATAATTCTCGTTATACTTATAAGGCATATGAAAGAATATTGCTTTCTAGGCATTCCATTTTGAAAAATAAATTAACCAACTGAGTTTTATGTATCTATTTGTATCTAACATACTACGTATGTTATATCCTTGTATAAGCCAGAAACGGTCTCAGTTAATTCTTTGAGTTATGCTTCGAATAATGATATTAATCATAATAAAATGTAAAATTAATTTAAATAATCATTTTGTATTGTAAATTATATAATCTCGATAAATGTATTATTTTACACATTTTTGAACAATTAAGAGTTTTAATATTAAACATGTCTAACATTAGATTTATAATACATATATACATATATTCAACCGATAATTTTGTTAAATATAACCTAGTAGATGACATTTTTGAAACAACCTATGAAATTTTTATAATTCAAGATAATTTCCTCTATCATTTCAAGATAAAATGAAACAACATTATTCTATTCTATGCAATTGTCTGAATTGAATCATATTGAAGTTTGCAAAATTATTTTTCAGTCCGATCTATTAATTCATTGACTTAAAAGAATTGAGTAAAAATTTTTATGTTTTAATAATAAAAAAAATTGTGTGTAATATATTTTTACCTTAAATACCTTTTCATATTATTAAAATAAAAATAATGGTGAAATCTCATAAATATCATACATATTTTATCTCTTATTAATTGACCATTTTAATAGCAGGGATTGATTGTTAATTTAATGTTTAGCTTACCCAGACACTCCCGTCTATCAGCTGCTGGTCTATGTCCTGGCTGGCAGATGCAAGCCGCTCGATCGCAACGACTGTTGGGGACGCCGAGGCAGTCAGCATGATTGCTGCAGAGGTCCCCGACTAGAGCAGGTGGGGCGCGGACTGTGGCAGGGGTTGGCCGATATGCGGGACCAAATCCACCTGAAATTGTTGCAAAAAAAATAAAATATATGTTATTATAAAAATTATACGATATTCAGAAATTATCTTAAATAGTATCAAAAACATATTTTTATCAATATTATCATCATTATTACCAAGCATATAAGCTAAAAGGTATGTATTTTTTATAGTTACTATCCACCGATGGCAGTAATTGATAGTTACTATCCACAGATGGCAGTAATTGAGTCAAGTAAAAAACTTATTATTTAAATTTCTAGTATAGTTCAGTGTAATCAAAGTCAAAGTAAAATTAATATTTAAGTCTAATCTAAAAAAAATATGTTTTTATGAAGTTGTGCAAGGAATCAATTGTGACAGAGGGATTTTCGGCTACCAATTAGAAAATAAATACATATGAGACCATCCCTGGAACAAACACTGTATATTGGTTTAGGGCAGATCTGAGTTATGAATGCCACAACATTATATATCTTCTTGGGCATCGAATGGTATAATAAACAAGCATATAAAGTAAATAAAAATTTATTAAATACAATTTCTAAAATGCTCTGTCTACCTATCAACATTCGTAAAAACATACTAGTACAATGTTGTTGTTGCATTAACAATTCTCATAGGTACCTCTATGTGGTCCTTTGTCTCCATCCAAACTACTTGTGGAATCTTTATCTCTTGATGCATCGTATCCTCCTCTTCCATAGTTATTGTAATAGTTTCTGGGATCTGGTACTAGAAGATGCCTCGTGGACTTTGACGGGAAGTTGTTGTCATCCTGCTGAGTAAATTGCAATGGAGAGTAGTGCTTTGACGGCAATGCTGTGCCAGTTATGTCTTCATTTCCCTTGCATATTCCAAAGGCTTGAACTACAACATCTTCTTGGGTGCGGCAAGCTTGAAGCTTAAGATGACATTCTGAAGGATACGTTTGGCCATCACTCCCACAAACCTATAAAACGATTTTTAAAATAATAATGAGTTAGTCCTTAAATGAATAAAATTATATCTTATAATACATAATATATTTTTTGTATCTTAGGTACTAGACTTATGTATAAGTATCCAAACACTTATATATAATGCATAAACATATCATTGCAATAGGTGTGTACCCACTATTATTTTTATTGGTTAATTCCAATAGTTTGTATTGATATTAACCATTAATAAATCTCTTTTATAGTTTTACTTTCAAGAATTATCATTTTACTTTAATTATGTCAAATAAGAATATAGAAACAGAAAAGAAATGAAATTGCTGAGAAGGGTTGTTGGAGTCACAAGATTGTGTATAATTCAAAATGTTTATATCCATGATTTTCTTTTATAGTGGTTATAATTCCTGAAAATCCAGATTATTAGAAAATATATTCCAGAATATAACACAGTGGAGCAAATTGATAAGAGCAGCTGATCCCAGATGAACGGGATAAGGTAAGGACAAAGAAGATGAAGGAAATATGTTGAATGTGATGAGTTTTGAAAGATAACAATTTTCTTTTCTCATTTTAAAGTATTGACCAAATTACCAGCATAGAAGGATCGGTGGAATCAGTTGGACAGCTCGCTGCTGGACACTGGCAAGCAGCTCTTCCATCAGACTCTACACAGACGGCACCGAAGTAGCACACTATTTCACTACATGACTTGGGGGCAAGCGCACCGGTTTCAGCTGTAAGTCAAATTTTTAAAAGAAAATTAGTAAAGTATCATAGATAAAGATTCTTATTGTCAATCTTTTACATTAAAGGCTCTTATTCTGAAAGGTTATACAAACCTGAGAAGGGATTATGACTTATATAATATAAACATACGTAGTACTTTAGTTATTCTCTATTCTCTAAATCTTCACCTTAATCTTAAGTCTTCACATTAATTAATGACACATTTTAAAATTTTTACCACATTCTGTATATGTATGTAAAGAGGGTTACATGCAAGGTGTACATCGCCAATATAAATCACATACATATGTACATTGCCAAAATGAATGGGACTTAAAAATGCACTTTTAGTAGAAGGTTGATTGTTTACCATATATTATGAATTATTTGTATTGTACATTAAAATATAATATTTTGACACTGATGCAACAATGACATCTTTGGAGTCAAAATATAAGTATTTGAAATATCTATAAATTAATGTACAATTCATAGTGCTATAGGTTTAGCATTTAAATGCTGAATAAGTTAAATGGTAAAACATTATATTTGTGGATGTTATATATTGGCATTAGATGTCTCATATACTATCATACCATTGTAGCATCCATTAGGTCCCAGCACTTCCTCGTGGTTCATACACAAGGTACATTTCTGTCCTTGGATACCGGGTTTGCACACACATCGGCCCGTCATTTGTTCGCAGTCTTCTCGGACGGAGCCAAACATGGAGCATCCGCATGCTGGAAAAGGGAAGGATTTGATTAATTAAAATAATATTTTTCTTATCAGCTGTAACTAACTAACTTACCATCACGCCGTTTCCCTGTGGGGGTAGGCAGAGAGGATATGCACCACATCATTCACACGCAGTTCTCGCCTCATCCACATTCATACATCTTGTCATACAAGCTCGCCGATTATTGAGGTTTCTAACAGGACCATTTTTGAGTATCTGGTTTACCTGGTCGTGCCAAGTCTTCCGCTGATGTTCTCTTTTTCTGGTGCCATCAACACTTGCGTCATACATCTTCCTTACCATTCTCTCTTCATTCATCTGTTCCATATGACCAAACCACCTTAGTGATCCTTTCTTAATCTTACTCATTATACTAAGATCAGCTTTACATTCTTTCCTTATTTCTTTATTCTTTACTCTGCCATAAATAGATCTGCCACACATACGCCTAAGTGATCTCATTTCCACTGCATTAAGTTTATTTTTGTTCCTCTTCTGCCAGTTCCAGGCCTCAAAAAGGCACAAAAATTAGGTCTACAGTCATGATTATAATAATCGGGGCCCACAGAGCCTGTTACTCTCATTTAAGTTGTGACATTTAGAAAAAAAACCAGTATTATTTGCAAAATAAATCGTATTATATATATAATATATAATATGAATTTGCTCTACCATGGTAATCCTATGTGATGTTTCTGAGTGTACATACATAATACGTGGATGTAGTACGAGTATATGTGGACGAGTATATGAAAATGTGAAGAAAAAGTATGGGACATGCAAGGATCCTTTGTGAAAGAAAGAGGATGCATGGATCAGATCTTTTGTCTACGAGTGATGACGGATAAGTTTTTAGTGAAAAACCAGAAACATTTTTGTGCCTTTGTATATCTGCAAAAGGCGTATCATAGAGTAATAAGAGAAAGGCTATGGAAGGTACTCTCTGATTACAAGGTGAATGGTAAACTTATTCATGCAATCGTATCCATATACAAAGAAAGTATAGGGATGCCCAACATCAAAATAATAATAAAAATAAAGCATAATACAAGCGTAGTAAAAAATGTTATGAATATAAAGACAAAAACAAGGAAAAGTCATTTACATATTGCATCGAAGAATATTGTTAATTTGGTTTTTAAATATAGATAATGAAATAATAATAAATCATTGTAAGCTCGGCATATATGAGAGTGTAATCCAGAATTGGTTTGATTTATATGAATTCTGAAGAGAGGTTGCAATCGTGATACTCACAATGGGACATGGACATTTATTAATGATAAAAGGGGTGTACAACTACACTGGTTTTGACAGATTTTATACAAGTTTGAGGTATCAAGTGGTATTCGTCTGTTTTTAAAAACTTAGAATATTAGTGAGTAGAATGTACGATATATGCAAGTAAAGCGACCTTAATATGAATGTCAACAAGTCGAAAGTGATGGTATTCGAGAAAGAGGAAAGCAAGACAACATACAAAATACTTGTAGGTAATGAATTTTTGGAACAAGTAGATGAGTTTGTGTCTTTGGAAGCATGTTCGATAGAAATGGAAAGACAGAGAAAGATATCGAAAGGAGGTTGACTGGAGGGAATAAAGTGAATGGCGCTTTGAATGGAATTATAGCTATTGAGAACTTGTCAACTGAGGCAAGACTAGCGGTTCACAATGGAGTCCTGGTACCGACACTAACGTATGGAAGTGAGGCCTGGAGCTGGCAGAAGAGAAACAAAAGTAGACTGGATGCAGTGGAAATGAGATCACTTAGGCGTATGTGTGGCAGATCCATTTATTTATTTAATTCTTAACATAGTACATATATAAGCACTCCTATATATGCTCTAATATAAACAAGATTAAAGTATTTTCTTTTACTAAAACTTATCTTTTTCATATTTGGTCAGTTTCATTTTAAATCTATTCAATTTCTCCTCCTTTCTTATGTTTTCCGGCATTTCATTAAAAAATTTCATCGCACTATACATTATCGATTTCTGAGATTTAGCCTTCTTCCTGAATGGCAGTCTCAGTCTATCCCTTCCTCTTGCTCATGTTGATTTGCATAAATATTTTGTGTAAATTCCGACATTTATGACAGAAAATTTATGACATAGTAAAGAATGACGAAATAAGGAAAGAATGTAAAGCTAATCTTAATATAGTGAGTAAGATTAAGAAAGGATCACTTAGGTGGTTTGGTCATATGGAACGGATGAATGAGGAGAGAATGTTAAGAAAGATATATGACGCAAGTGTTGATGGCACCAGAAGTAGAGGACGTCCGCGGAAGACTTGGCACGACCGGACAAACCAGATACTGGAAAATGGTCCTGTTAGAAGCTTCAATAATTGTCGAGCTTATATGAGAAGATATATGAATGTGGATGAGGCGAGAATTGTGTGTCAGGACATAAGAGTGTGGCGCTCTATCCTCTTTGCCTACCTCCGCGGGGAAACAGCGTGATAATAAGTAAGTATGTAGAATATTAAATTTGCTCAATGAATTTACATATTGCTACCGGGGTAATTGAAGTTTATAGTTTAGAATTCGCTTGAACTTCTTTTGAAAAATGTTCAATTTATCAGCTTATACGTTATAATAATGATTCCAGATAGTAGAACAATAGAATATATTTTTGAGGGTTTTTAAAATGTTTGGTCGTACGAAGTACAGAACCTGTTATTTTTTAGAGCTTTTCTGATTATGTTAATAGTGTGTATGTGGAAGCAAAGATGGGAGTTGTTAAATAAGAAGTAGACTCACGGATACATCCCTTATGGCCTGCCCCGATCCTCGGCAGGCCCCAGTAGCCGGGCTCGCAGCGGTCGCAGCGCAGCCCGCCGACCCCCGGCCGGCATGCGCACTGCCTGCTCTCGGGCTCGCACGTGTCTGCGAGCGCGCCCAGCCGGTGGCAGCCGCACGTGCTGGGGCAGCCGGCCCGCGCGGGCCCACCGGCCGGCGTGCGCGCGTCCGGGCAGCAGCCGTGGGGGGACTCCTCGCACTGCTTGCGCTGGAGGGTCTCGTCTGGAACAATGCCATTTACATCATGTTCAACGACGTCTGTGGGTCCGAAGGTTCGAAAGATCAGACACCCGAAAAAAATATTTAATAAAAATTTAGAGGTCCCCGCGTCTGCAGGTGAGATTTTTGCCTCGAGACAATATCTGAGTTATATTTGGCCCTCTTGAGATTCTTTGTCTACCATGTAGGTACACATACATTCGAAGACTGCTACTTGTTTCGCGCCTTATTTCTTGCTTATTGTACGTCCAACTACAAATGTTAGTCCATTATAATTGAATGTCCACTAAAGTATATTATGTTTGTGGAAATATAATACACATTATATTTTACTATTTTTTGTTAATCACTCGGACTAGTACGTAATTACTTTTTATATTTTACGTCAGCTTTGTTAATAATAAAATAATTTAGAGTGAGCACACACCGAGGACAAAACAGTCGTGAGACATTTTGCCAGACTGTTCTGTCGTTTGAAAATTTAGTGTGCGTGCTGCCATACATTATCGTAGCCCTCGCCATCACGACAGAATGCCGTCAGTGTGCGCTCGCACCTAATTGTTAATTTTAAATTTTTAAAATGTTCGAAGCATTTTATTGATCAATGTTAAACCGTATCGTGGGGGATGCGGAACTTAACTTACTCTTAAAGCAGCATCTGGTGGCTGTGGCGGCGTGGTGGCAGTAGCTCCCCACGGGGCAGTCCTGCCTGGAGGGTCCGCCCCCGCAGTCCACCTCCCTCCCCGCCGCGTCGCGCACTGGGGCTCCCCCGCCGCAAGGCCGTGACTCCAGACCTTCAAATAATCCGAATATCTATATTTATGTCTCCCGATACGAATTGCAATACATCAAGCAATTTATTCAGGGAATTATTGGTGAATGCTATACCTTGCGGGCTTTGTGGACCTCTCTATTACTCATTCTCTACTCTTATTATACAGACCTCCAGTATTCAAGAATATTGCGGAAAATTAACACTAGTATCTGTACTAACCATCGATATAACAAATTTACTCTAAATATAAATTAATTTAATCAACTAGATAGATGTATGTTGATACATAATTTCAGTTGCATATAAATAGTAGTTATGTGCAGAATTCTACAAATGTCGAGTTCTACAAATGAGAGAATTTGAATACATTACCAAGCGATACCTATTCTTAGATAAATTTATGTAAATAACTGAATATATCATTTTTTAAATAAAAGATTAACACCACAAAAAAATCACTGGATGTGATGAAGATTTGAAATAATATTGGTACAGGTTTTGCCATTCCTCGGTGTGTATTAACATAATAGTGCAAACACTATTATTCATATATAAAAGTTATGACATCTTGTAAAGATTTATACGTATAACAAACTTTTTTTTTTACTCACCTTTATCAATGTTTTAATTTAACTATTTATATAAAAAAAATACTCAAATAAAAAAATATTTCAGCCCACGCAACTATTTAACATTAATAATTAATGAAAAAATAAATGAAATGTTTCTAGTTGATTAATTTAAATTGTATTAAAAATACCATAGAATTATGTACTGAAATTACGTCACAAAAAAATGTACTCGTGTTAAAAGAATAGAAAATTGTGTGATAAAATCTATAATATGGGTTATTCTTTTTAATTAAAAAACAAATTTTGTACTACATACAAAATTTAGTATTCTTTTTATCACGGCAATAGTTTCGAGAGATGCATTCCTTCTCATCTATTACAGGAACTACACCTCTTGAAACTATAGTCGTGATAAAAATAATGCTCAGTTGTGTGTATAATACAAAATTTGGTATGAGTAGTACTAAAAAAATAATCATGTCGCACCAAAAATTTATACCATGTCAAGTAATAACATTTCAGTTTTAATTAATTAAGTAATCTAGAAACTTCGGTTGTAAGGAACATTTACACTAGAAAATATTCAAGAATAGCTTTAAATATCAGTACACATTCACCACTATAATAAATTTGAATGTTGCCTAAGGCCATTTTTTGCGGAGAGAAGGTTGAACTAACCGATATGTCGTATCGACCGTTACCACCATATTAAAAAAAATATCTTCGTGGAAACGTGTTCTTAAATTGTAAAAATACCTAATACTAAATGCACAATATAAACTCTTGATTTCGATATGTGTGCCCATTATTATGAAAGTGGTCTAAGTCACGTTTCTTTCGTTTCGATAATATATAAAGGTTTACGTTTTAATTAATTAAAAAATATGTTTATATTACACAACACAGCGTTTCAAAAGTTATTTAGTCCTCTAGATTTATAATTTATTTCGTCAAGGAAATAACAAATTTAAGGTTGAAATGACTTAATATATTGTTAAAATAAATACTAGCGGAATACCGGTGAAAGTCACTGAATTTGACGCTACTTACAAATTTTTACAATTGTTACAACTTGAATCACATTCATTTAAAACAGTGGGACGCAAAATAATTGATAAACTAATTTGTGTCAATTTCTTGACTTGGACCACTTTCATAATAATGGACACATTTATGCTTTTTTAGAATGTTACATAGAGCGTAACATACCTTGTCTATAATGTTTTAGTCATGGGTATCTTATCTTTCAAAACATTCCAGAGATATAATTCGTTAACATTCAAATGTTTTGAATGGTTTAAAAAAAAATTAAACGAAAAGTACTTACACATAAATTGATTGAACATTATTGAATAAGAATTTAACACTCTGTATACAAATTATATTTCAATTGAGTAGCTTGTTGGTGTAGTGGTCGAGACGTTGGCTTAGTGATCTAGTGGTCGGAGGGTTCAGGACACCAGCAAGTTAGTCCTATTTTAATAGTACAAGCGTTTAGCTTAGTTTGAAAATATTAAGAATATTGATGTGACAAGTATTACGTGTATGCATCTCTACTTTTTTTAAATAAAAAGTAATTATATAAACGTAATTACTTTGAAAACTAAACAATTTTTTGAAATTCACATTTTTCTTGTTATTTCCGAGAAATATTCTATGTATTCAATTGTATCTGTAGTAGGTAAGATACCTTCGTGAATGCTTATATTTTTCTCTTTTGTATTGCTAGGTTTAATTCAAATTTGATTAAAATATGAATGTTTTGTACTCTGTTAGTACGCATAACTTTGTAATACAATTATTCATTTTAATAAATATTTAAATATCTTAATAAAAATGCTAAAGTTAAATGAAAAACCTCTTCAAAGCGCAAAATTATCAACGTGTTTCTTTGTGATCTCATTCGTACCCGATACGAATAAAATATTCAACAACCTACTTATAAAAATTTAAATATTAATCATCGAAAAGACTTTTGAGAATATATGATTTTCATTATTTCGCAAACGTATTCCCAGAGTGCTTTAGATTATCACAGAAAAAATAGAACCTTTTTATCTTCATAGAAAAAGGATTCGTAACTCAATGAAACAAGAACTCGGTACCGTCTAGGATACATTCGATAAATTTCCTTTAAAGTTGTAGCCTGAATAAATAATAACAAGAATCCAACCGTAGGGAGGAACGCATACAAGTCTGTTCCTTGATCTAATGGTTCCTAGTGTTTGCAAATAGAGTTAGTTACCGACTGCTAAACACACGGAATATTGGTGGTAATAGCAACAGCAAATATATTCAATGTACACCTAATTCTAATGCTGGATGATAACGATTTATATGTTAATTACTCCGAATTGTATCAAACAGTCATGAATAGTAATTAGCTCCGTTCTTTGATATAAATCTCAGTAATCTGCTATCATTAATGTTATTTCACGAATAGGTGTGCCTCTGCTGTTTATTATTCGCATTATTAGGTATGTATCATTTATATTTGATTTATATCATCAATTAGACGTTTTGAATTTGGAAACGTTTCTTATACCTACGCGAGTCTTGAAAATTTAGTGACATATAATCTGAATTCTAAAGGGATGTATTAATTAAATATGTAAGAGCTCATTTGCTCTCTTGCTAAATTAAACAGCACCAATAGGGGCCGCTAAAATTGTTTTATATAATAAATTTATAGATTTTATAAATTTATAAAATTTAAGAAAATATGCTTTTAATTTATTTACGATAACAAATTATGTAGCGTAGGTATATTAATTATATGCGATAATTAGGGTGGATTATACATACAGTCCAATACAGCTCGCATTTTCTATTCATCGAGAACATATATATGTACTTGTAAAATGGTCATTTCGTTAATACAAACACTATCGAAAATGTATCTATATATCTGGAAAATATTAAAAAATAAAATAAAATTAACAAATCATCTACTCTCTCATTGGTAGCTAGATGGCTTATAAAACTTATATTTAAATAAACATATATATTGAACACAAAATTAAAATTTGATTTTGTAAACGAGCCAAAATAGTTTATATCAAGATATCGATTTGATATGTTTACCGATTAAACAGTCAGTTAATGCAATGTCTTTACCTTTCCATCCGTAGTGTTAGCTAAATATTGTATCATTGCCAATGTACAGGCTTGTTACATAAATTACGCACAAGTGGAAATGCCAATTAGCTTTAGCAGTAAGACGTTAACGTTGATTGGCTGCCTAATAATTGAAACATGACAGCTTCCATTTTCTCTGAAGGATAATTTGAGTCTCTGTTGATTATTAAACAAATGTCATTGAAATTCAGGAACCTTTTCAACGCATTGTATATACAGTTCAATAAATCGTCAACAATAACAGACTAAACATTATACCAGACGCATTCAATGTCTACTGGTGTATTATTGATAGAATCGGTGTTAACTTTGCAGAGTTTTATCATAATGGATGGATAAAAATGAAACGATGTTATTACTACACTTGAGTTTATTAGCACTACTTGAGTTTCGAGTGAAACTCTCATCGACAGGTGAAGTATTAAATTAACTACACATAAATATAGGAGACAAGGCTTAGGTAGTAGACATACAAGTAATTAGATACTGAAAGATGGAGGGGGAGGGGGCGGAGTTACTGGTGGACGGTCGAGTGGTGGTTGTATTGAAAATATTGAGAGGAGAGAAGATTAGTTAGAAAATGTATTATTGTATAACAAATTAATATTCAAGATCAAATTACTTTTTTTCCTCGGGTATTAATTTATTAATTATTACATTTTCTAACTCATCTCCTCTCCTGTCCCGTCCACCAGTAATTCCGCCCCCTTTCCATCCATCTGTCAGTATTTAATTATTTGTATGTCTATCACCTACGCCTTATCTCCTAATAATACTTCACCTGTCGATGAGAGTTTTTCTCGAAACTCGAGTAGTGCTAATAAACTCAAGTAGAGTAATAACATTGTTTAATTTATATGCATTCATTTCTACTGATGTGTTAAGTAAATTAGTATTGTTAGTAAAACCACCACCTTTGCAAAGCTCCAAGGGTCTGAGCCTCAGCTCTATCTGCTTGTGGCAGCCCTCCATCCGCATGGCGCACATGGAGGTGTACAGTTTCATATCCGAGGCGCAAACCGGGAAGTAGTCTTCGCTCGTCTCGTCCAGCGGACAGTCGAACAGGCACGAGCACCTCGGGAAGTTGTCAGAACCCAGCTCGCAGGTGGCGTCATAGTCGCAGTGGATGTCCTTGCAGGCCAGCTGCTCGAGGGTGCTCAGGGAGTGTTCGGGGTAGTCTGTGAGTCCAGGCAGGGATGTGGAGTTCTCCAAGTCTTGCTCCGAGAGGGTGGGAGGAAAGGGTAATGGAATGGCGGTCGCTGGAGGTGAATATTATTAGAATGTTAGTAGGTCAATAATGTTATCATTATAGCAGTGTGAGATGTCTTGCGGATCATTGAACCAATAAAGTATGGCAATTTTCAACATAAATGTACGATATTGAAACACAATCGGTAATTGTTTAATCAACGAAATAAGTTAATGTGACCTAAAATCCATATTTTGATTATGAAATCTTAAATGAAATATACTTAACTACATATTTTTTGATTCTACTATAATTATTTTAAAAATCAACCAATATACGGAGTGTTCTAAACAAAACGTGCATAACTTTGAATATCAGAAGATGTCTATTTAATTTGGATAGCAACAGTAAACAGGTGTCATTCATTTGGATTAATGCACATAAGAGAATTCATGGAAATGAATGTGCTGATAATCTGGCCAAGGAGCCACTCTTTTCGGAGTTTTTCCTCATCAATTCCATATCCCGATGTATGACAGACTTTATATAGTAAATAAACGTATTAATTCTATTTGAAATGCACAATGGATGGATTCAAATAATCATAAGGGTAATCGGCTTAAAATAATTCAAAGGTCTATTCCCCACACTCCCTGGTTCTCCAAAAAGAAAGTCTCCAAAAGAACAATATCAAATATCTCTAGAATGAGAATTTGGCATTGCCAGGTAGCCTCACATTTATTCAGATTGAACTTAATAGATTCCCCAATGTGTGAGTGTGGTGCCGAGGAGGAAACCCTTGATCATATCTTTTTTACCTGTCGATTGCGGATCACAGGTTTTTTGGATCAGGATCAATGGTCATTTTTAACTCCCGGTTAACTTGCGTCATCTTCTTTCCCTTAACTCGCCACATTTAATCTATATAATAGCAAATTTTTTGAACGACAATGGTATTGACTTTTAATATAATATTTTCTATTCTATAATATTATTGTAGTTTTTTCTATAAAATAAAGTTTTAACTTGATTAATGACACAAATCACTCTTGAAGGGTGGATTGCCTATTTAAAAGAAGAAGAACATTGAATATACAGCATTGTATAGGTAGGTATAAAACTCGTAACAATAATTTGTTTATAATTTTGTGTTACACCTGCCTATATTCAAAGTCATGTATGTTTAATTTAGGATACCCATATAAACAGATTTTCTTCTTTTTAAGGGGTGATTAATTGATTTTGGTTTTTTTTGTGACTTTAGGGAAAATATTGCAATGATTATTGGTCGATATTTATCTCCAAATCATAAAATGGTAATTTTTGGTAATATAATTAATTTGAACAGCCAATCACAATAGGTGTTAAAAACAATAAAGATTTTAAATGATTTTAAGTTTTACATTTAAAAAAACGTAATTGAATGTAATAAAAAAAATAATTTAATATTGACCAATTGTAATAATAAAAAAAGAAAAAAAACTTAATATGAAGGAAAGCCATAAGGTTTTAGTAATTGCCGGAACTTAACTAACTGCTCTAAAAATATAGTATATAAAGAGAGTAAACAACTCTCAAAACGATTCCGGGATAGGGTGGGACTCTTTGGGGTTTCCTTCATAACATTATATCACGAAATTTAAATTATTATTATAATATGGATGATGTCCTATTTGCCAAACTATTATCCTGTTGTGCCCAGCAGCATCCACTTTATTTTTAAAAATGTCATGAAAATTTACCTAATGATGAAACAATCCACTTACTTAGAGCAATGGGTGGTCCAGCCACCGCGAATCTGTCCTTGCAGTCTCCGTAGAAGATGACATGCAACTGCTTGTGTCCTCTCGGAAGAAGGCACGCGGCTTTCTGCAACTCGCACTCACTTCCGTAGGTGACCATGGTGTTGGAGCAAACCGGTTCATCATCAGAGCCAGCACAGTCGGTGGGGCAGATGCATTCCCCGGCCGAACAGCGAGCGCCGTACTTGCAGACGATGTTCTCGCAAAGAGCTGAATAGAAAATGTAATGAGATGTGACATGTTTTATTGTGAAGAGGATATGGTTTTATTTGAAGTCGTTAGTCTCGGTATCGTGGAATATAATTGACGTAATATTAATATACTGTCACGTTACGAATTTTGGACGGAATGATAATGTGACGTGAGTACCTAATTTATTAAAGTAAACACCCTGGTTAAATATTTATACGCTCGGCTAGTATCGCTGAGTACTAGTTTCGATGTTGGAGCCGCGAGCTTCAAGACCGGCATTTCGGGTAACGGACCAGCGCTAGTCAGGGACGTTCATTTCTACTCGCGGCTTCGAGTTGAGGGGGTTCGCTCGCGGGCAGCCGTGCGGCTGCCGCCATATCCGTTGAATTCTCGTATTTGGAAATATGGCGAAGATAGAGCCTTCTACAAAATCTAGACGAAGAGCCAACGCCAGGGAGTGGCGATCAGCGATGGAGATAATTGAAACAGTGGACATCACGCGATGTAGATAATTGAAGGGTAAAAATTCACTTGTACAAGCACTCATTTTATAGTACTTCGAATCCTAATTGTATCGTAAAAATTTCTATTGTTGCAGGAAATGATTAAATTTCCCTTCTTTTTTATCCCTTTCTTTCTTTTTATCACTCTTCTTTCTTCACGTTACTTCTTTTCATTACCTCTTCATGGTCTACCTGGAAGATGAGGATTTGTTCATGGACCGCCGGTTGAAAGAGTGTCTTGACCAATTAAGTACTTGGAAACGGAAGTAGATGCTGCTCCCAGGACACAAGAATGGAGTGATTATGATAATGGATCTTTTTACGGCAGACGTAAGAGGATTCGTTCAAGGTCGACGCATTTTCATGTGACATTATTATTGTCGTCGATACCTATTATGTAGCTCCGTACTTTAATTGAATCTTAATTATTTAACAAGCCAAATTCTCGTAATTTTCTGTTTTTTATCTTACAATAAAATTTAAAGTAAAATTTGTTGATACTGTTATATTCTGAAATATCACCCTTCATGTTTTACTGTTTTTAGTAAAGATTGTTTTCTCAGAAGATGGTTAAGGTGGATCTCGATATCATGGTAAGTAGGTAGTTTCTGATTCACGTTCTCATTGGCGCTTCCAACTCGTGGCAGGCTACGCCTCACAATACATTGGAATAAGAATGAATGTGACAATATCTCAGGTTATGGTGACGGTCAACTCTATTCTTATTTTCAATTTAAAATGAACTAATTTCGATTACTTTATAATTTATTGAAAAATTAATGAATCATCTAGTCATACTATCGGAGTATTATGATAAATAAAAGTGGATTGCTTGAATAATAATAAAATACGGTTGTATTGATCGAATTTCATGAACTCCGTATATATAATATTTTAAATTAAATACAATTTCTGAATCAAATTTCCCTCTATGATCCCTAATACCTTATTCGGTCTAGCTGTAAGATGCTCGTTTAGTGATCGATAGGTCGGAGGGTCCGTTCTTCGTACCAGGAGTTTAGCATATTAGTTCAATTTTATATAAGATATAGTATGCATTTATCTTTATTCATCATAATCATAACTTTCGTCTCTTTATTTTAGTAGGGTCAAGGGCCCAAAGTCACGACAAGGCTTTTCCATATGTTCCTGTCTTACGTTGCTTTATTCTGACCAATCAAGATCCGATCTGTCTTCATACAGCCTCTGTTGCTGTTTATTCTACCTTAGTCTGAGGCGACCCACCGACCGCCTTCTCTCATTGGTTGCCAAGAAGATATATTTTAGTACTCGTTCCTCTGGCAATCACAGGTCCACATTAATTAAAATCTTTTTATACGTAAAAGTAAAGGCTTCATGCCAAGCCTCTTTTTTATCATTTCGAAACATCTCACTCGGTCCCATAATGTTACTCCTGCTGCTGCCCTAAGACAAATCATTTCTCACTCTCTCTATAAGAGTTCATATTTGGTAACCAAAGGGTAACTAAAGTCTGCCTATACATGTAGCTTTAAAAACAGTCAGTTTGGTCTCGACATTTGAATTTTTTTACCACACTATAAATGGAATATAAAACACTAATACAACTAAACTACTACACTAAACACCAGTCCTAATGCTTCTATCTATTTCACCTTCCTGTCTCCCGTCACTAGAGTACTATTCATCCTTAAGGGTTACGTCTACTTGTCATAGGCAAAATTCGAGAATTTGTTTTCACAGCCTAAATACATATTTTAATAAAAAAATAAATCATTATTTTATAGTCTAAGCTTGAATTTAATATATATTTTAAAAAATGGGCGAGATAGAGCAAAATTTTTGCGGTGTACTTGATAACTTAAGAACGCCTTATGTGAAACATACGAAAATAATAATTCTGTTAGATGTTAACATCGAATGGTCGAACGATTTTTTGAAATTTTGTTTATTACCAAAATGATAGTGGTTGTACTGAAAAATCTTTTTTTTTGACTTTCAAAATCCCCTTTTTTCCTTATTTTATTTATTTACACCCAATCCCGAATCGTTTTGAGAGTTGTTTACCCTCGTTTCGTTTCCTTTTTTCCTTAATAAAATAGCAAGTTTCCATCGGAAAAAAAATCCTTCGATCATTCAGCAGTCCTCCATATGTAGAATACACTCTCAAAACTTGAAGCCGATCGGTGAGATATTGTGAAATATCGTGTACACTGTAGAGATATTCTTCAGATGTAATACTTTAAAAATATGTTAAAATAAATTTTTTTTGACCCAAACAAGTAGACGTAACCCCTTAATTGAGTAATCTCTTTATTAAGATACTCTTGTAGATCTTTTTTATTAAAATTAAAATTTATTTGTTGAGGGACACCTGTAACTGAAGAGTATTAACAATTTCCAAGATCGGTTGGGAATTGAATTTAAAATTGTGATGTTAGTTTTGTCTCCACCGTTTGTCGAAGTTGTATATTATCAAACGTAACTTGAGGTGTTCACGACACAATGGTATCCCTGCTCATAGGTATCTTACAGGGGCGCAATACAAACGGCATTCTAGTTGCGGCTGACCGCGAAATGCTTGGAACGCTGCGGTCTGCGGTACCGCCCATTGCTGCAGCAGACCTGCCCTGACCGCCCGCTCTGCATAAACACGCTGCAACATTAGTGTACCAGCAAACCGGGACTGGCTAATGGTACTCTCCGGATGCACAGTCTACGGAAAACTTGATTGGTATGTTAATTGAAACGCGGAATACTAAATCAATCTATTGATTTGTCATGTTTGCGTGGTGGTCGTGGCCTCATTACTTATGTTATTTTTATGGCACAACAGCTTTGATTTAATATGGCCTTGAAATCCATGTGCTTTGTACCTGTACTGTAGATTTAATATCTTCTCAATTCTCATTAAGTCAATTTGTAACATATTTTAATTAACTTTTCAACCACAAAAAAGTAACATTTTATTCTCATAACTGTTATTATATATTTTTAACTTTTTAAGTACAACAATTGTAACACAATCGACGATAAATGTTGCAATCTCACCAACTTCCACTGAGTTTGAAGCACAATATATTTATTAATGCACATTATGAATAACAATCATTATAAACTGATTTAAAATAAATGCGACACCCACTTTAAAAAATAAGCTAGTATCTTTACTGGTGGCCAATAAAATATCAGAGTAGCAAATACTGCTATTGGTCGATTCTTAATGTATATAAAATGACGGCGGACAAAAGCAAGTGATTTTGTAATTAACACCGATTTTAAATAACCAATATAGGTACATGAAACAGAGCTATGTTTGATTGTTAGTATTCTCGATAACGATAGAAATTTTTACATCTTCCAAGCCTCACCCCATTACCCAGATAGACTACAATACTATATTTAGTTTAGTTATTACCTGATTATGAGAGAGACTGCACCTTTAGAAACTATAGTAGTGACACTAAATCAACAGTATAAAGTGTGTAGTACAAAGTTTAGCTGTAAAAATTAGAATAAACGACGGCGCTGTTTACTTTTCTTTAAAAATATTCGTAGGTTTTCCAACATTATGTATGTTCGACTGCTCAACGAAGAGGGTACATCCAAAAAACAAATAAATCAAATTTAAAACTCCTGTTTGGGTTCGCTTTGACTCGTATGAAAACTTTGCTCTCAATTTGAAATTTAAAAGCCTCCGAGTCGGGCCGGCCAATCAGCGCTCGCACGTGTTAGAAAACGAATTAGGAGGGTGGATATGATTAACCGAACTAATTTGGGCGAGCGGCACGTTGATTTTATTTAACATTTTACTAATTCATAAGTACAACATACCCCGAAAATCCATCCGGAACATTAAAAGGATTGGAGGATATTATAAAGGTGTGTCAAAACGAATTTTATTGTTGAAAGAGGATTCTAAAAATACGATTCAAATGGTTTATTTATTCGATCGGGACGAGGGTCCCTGAGAACCCGCAATAACTTGCAACACCGCGTGAAGTAGGCGTTATGAAAGAAAAAAAAGTATAATATTAGAGAGAAAATATATAATAAAATACGGGTATACAGGATGTAACAGACATAGTCCACAATATTATATGGGTGACCTGTATGTATAACCTGACTAAATTACTAGTGGAAAATGTTCAGGTGATATGTGCCTAATCTTAACCATGTCAGAGATATAAGCATTTAAAAAAAAAGTAATTATGCGATTATTTCCAAATTCCAAATTATATATTGAATAAAAAAGTTAAAGGTCATCGAATTTTAAGCGGTGTGATTATTTTTTTGTCAGATGTTTTAGGACCTGAAGCAAAAATATACATTAATAACTAAACAATTTCGCTAATGCTTATTTCGAAGTACGCAGACTTCAAGCCTTACACGATTTTGTAAAAATTTCAATCAATAATTCAGTATATAATTTAGAATCACTAAAATGTTTTAATTAATTGAAATAATCGTATAATTAGGATTTTTTTAAAATGATTTTATCTCTGATATGGTTGAAATTAGGCCTTGAACATTTTTGACTCGTAATTTGGTCAGCTATCTAACCATGAAATATTTTGACTAGATCTGTTACGCCCTGTATATTATGTACACCGATCTAAGAATATAATAAAATGATTATATTCTGTACACCATATACCGCGATCTATATACTATATACTGCGCAGACAAAGATGGAGAATGAGTGAGAATGAAAATGGCAATAGGTGGGCCATATTTTATGACGCAGAGAAAACTGATAGATAAAAAATACTCCTAATGGTATCCATGAAACAAAAAAACACCCAGAGAACCCCCAAAATTTAGATGGTCATTATTTTGGTTTGGCAGATACTTGTCAGTTCGTATTTGGTAGTCGTAGAGAGTAGTTGTTTACAATTTATTATGGGGCATCTAACGCCTCAATAACGTATTGAAGTCATTAAATAATTCAATGCTGTAACCATAAATGGTGATCGCTATCATCACATGTTGGAAAGTGATGTCAAAAAGTGGTCATATCGATTAGCCTCCTCGATCATCCGATTTGACGGCTACTGACTATTTTCTGTTAGTGTACTTGAAAGGAAATGTCTACGCCAATAAGTCAACAATAATTCCGATGCTACAGGACTATATTCGAAATGAAATTGCTGAAATAATATGTGAAGTGTACGTGAATGTTATGAAAAAGATGGTTAAAAGAGCACGAATTTGTGCCGCTGCCAAAGGCGGCCACTTGACCAATGTCATTTTTTATATATAATTGTATTAAACCAAATAATTGATAAATCGGAATTAAATTGTTATTTTTTGTTTCATTTCCTAGTTATTCAAAACCAACATCGACCAGGAACATAATATTCACCCTGTATTATACAAAATAATTAATTGTATGTTTGTGAATTAATGACTTCTGATCTGATGTTCGGTTAAAAATCTTAATGAATTTGTGATAATACTATTACATATTATATTCCCTATTCACAGTATCCAAATTAAGCTTCGAGATAAGCTCGCTCGAGTAGGATGTAAAGCATCAGAATAATAAGGTTGTAAAATATTTCAACTTTTATCTTTCTCTCTATTCGCCCACGAATAAAATGTTTAATGATACCCCCTCGCACGGTGAGTACACATCACCATAAAAAGTTACTGATAAAATAAGTTCTTAAGTGCAGGACTTCGTGACAACTTGCTCTTCAAACGATCTCCTTGCACAACGGAGTCACTTTGATAGTCGCAACTTGATACGGCCAAGCAGAAATTTTTACTTTTCAAAAGTTCCTCTTGCTCGGCCATTCTCTGCAGCGAACGTCGACTTACCGAGACCCTTAAACCGCAAAGTGAATGCACTTAGCTTTATTATAAGCTGCCCGGGACGGAGACTATTTTAAAATGAAATGAGAATAAAAACGATATATGTAAACAATAATTTATATTATACAACAATAACTTATTTTTAAAATAGATATTTACTGTAAGTTATACAAATAAATATACAACAAGCGAAATAATTGAAGTATACTTTTGAACAGATAACAATTACATACTGATACGATAATATAATAGATTACAGAATGTATAAATTTAAATATTAATTTAGTGATCGCTTTAAAATATACGAATCTTTAAATATCTATAATTTTAAGCATCTAAAAATCTGATATGATTATTATGTTATATTTGTAATTTCAATTTAACATCAAGCAATACAATACTTTTTTAACTAAGGAAATTATCGGAAGAATTTAACCTTAATATCTGGACACACAATATTTTTTATTCTATTCATACTTCATGTAAAAGGTTTGGGGTTGAAGGTAGGAAGCTCGAATAGGGAGTTGATTGAGGTATTTTTATTATTTAGGGAGCTCGTTGCCCTGTCTATAATCTTCTATATCGGAGCTGACAAGGTATTACACTCAGATACAGTTTTTCCTTTTAGTTTTTGTAAGTTTCAAGATAAAAAAAATAAAATATTTTCTTGTATTATTTAATATTCAAAAATAAATAAATAGGATAATCAATTAGAAATATATATAGTGAAAATCTAACTATGAATGTTTGGAATAAGTAGATGAGTTTGTGTATTTGAGAAGTATGTTATGTATGTTGGGAAAGACAAAAAGATATCGAAAGGAGGTTGACTGCAGGGAATAAAGTGAACGGCGCATTGAATGGAATTATAGAAACTTTGCAACTAATGGGAACTTGTCAACTGAGGCAAGACTAGCGGTTTACAATGAAATCCTAGTACCGACACTGATGTATGGAAGTGGCGCCTGGAGCTGGCAGAAGAGGAACGAAAGTAGACTGAATGCAGTAGAAATGAGATCTCTTAGGCGTATATGTGGCGGATCCATTTATGACAGAAGGAATAAGGAAATAATGTAAAGCTAATCTTAGTATAGTGAGTGAGATTAAGAAAAGATCACTTAGGTGGTTTGTGTGTCAGGGTAGAAGAATGTGGCGCTCTATCCTCTCCAAGCCTACCTTCGCGGCGAAACGGCTTGGTGATAAGTAAGTAAGAAAAAATATATGTCTGGTTATAGCTCTGTATGGGGTTGAATCATGGGCCCCGAGAAGGAAATAAAGGAACATATTTGAGGCCTTCGAGAAGTGATGTCGGCGTCGCGTGTTGTACCATAGACTGCGAAACGAATGAATGTCTCAATTTTTCAAGAACTCCGCACAAAAAAGCCCAAAAACGAAGAGTGAAGGAAAATAGTTCGCGCTGTGGAAGCACAATACGAGACCGCGATGCTCGGTCGTGAGCACATCGTGTGTAACACTTTTTGTGTACATAAGGAATAACTTCTATAAATTATGTATGAAAATGGACATCCTAAAAATCATGTATAATTTCTGATACAGTATAGTAGACAGATAACTAATGGCAATATTATTACTAACAAAAATAAATACATATTTGTGCATTATTTCAGAGTTCACTAGGGATTCACTATCATATGTAAGAATTAGAAGGAGTTCTAGCTCACTAAGCTAACTCGGAAGTTTCAGATGACCCAGTTAGAAAGAAGAAAGATGAGAATCAGTGGAATAGACAGAAAAAGAAACACGTGATTGTCAATGATGCTTGAAGCGTAAATGGCTATTAGTGGGCCATTTATTCGAATTAATATTAACAGATATTGATTGGACAAAGAAAATGATTAAATGGAATTCACGGGGAGCAAATTAATTATTGGTGAGAATGAAAAAAATAACCAATCAAAGTCCCAATGGATAGACGAAATAATGGGAGCAGCGTTTTTTTAACGGCGCGATTTTATTACAATTCTTAATAAGTATTTTAATAAATTTTCCATTGCAAGCCTGAATCAATGTCTCCCATGTGTCTCCCTTAGATATTCTATGAATCTCGAAAATGTTACATTATTAAGGAGAACACATTCTTACTGTGATGTTGTAATTATTTAGAACATAGTTCTGTGATGTTTTAAATACAAATTAAATATATTAATTAGAAAGATATACATATAAAATCAATTTTATGTTTCTAATTAATACATTTAATTTATATTAAAAACATTACAGACCTATGTTCTGAATAACTACAACTTCACATTAAGAATGTGTTCTCCTTAATAATATATAAGTTGTATCAATGTGTCCAAAAGAGGCCAGAACATGGCTTTCTAATAATTAAAAGATAGATGTATTAATCTGAAAAGTGTAACACACAGGTTCGAAAATTTGTCGTCAATGAACTGTGTTACTGTAGCATAATCGGTTAATGCACGTTCCTCGGATTGTAAGAGATCCAAGTTCAAATACCGGTAGTAACAACAACATTTTTAGATAAAATATCTTTATTATTAATACATTTAATTTGTATTAATATTAATGATGAGAAAAAATGTTAATTTTAACTCACTGGTGTGATTGTGATTGATATCCGATAATATCTGTGATTGAAAACTGTGGCTGTTATCACTGTTTCAATTCTAATACGCGTGTGCCGCATGATATTAGTATTGATACGCAGAATGAAAACCTTAAAAAGAGTGAGTTTATTTTTCGGGTCTAATTCTCAGCATTTCGGCAAAACGTTTTGGCAGAATATACTAGATGGCGCTTATCATGAATTATAATGTCATTTCTTCATTCATATTTTCGTTTCACATGCACCAACCAAATATAAGTAAAATAATCACGATATTCACAGATATTTAATCACTGATAGTGAGTGTGGCTCAAAGATATCAGCGATTGACTCACGGTTCGTGATTTTAAGCTCATCAGTAATTGATATATTATAATTTATTTTATTTTATTGCGTATACCAGTAAATGATTACAAATACTATCATATAGTTTTACATGATAATGTATGTATGCGTATGACATAAAGTAGCAATCGGCTAAAATATTGAATAAACGAAATTTTGTAAATCACAATAATTTTGTAATTTTCGACAAAGGCAAATGAAAAGGTGCGGCGTGACCACTGTGGGTTATTTCCTGAGAAAATTGTGATTGAAGTGAGAAAGCGGTAATGAAAGTGTCTATTGTTGTAAACATGTATAGAATAGGTTAAATCCAACAGCAGCGGTGTGGAGAAATTAGTACGTCAATATGACAGGCAATATTCACTTGGATATTATTAAGGCACATTAAATTATATTTTATATGAATAACCGAAATGATTAAAAAATTAAATAAATATAATTATACTTAATAGTGTTTAGAATGCACGAGAATAATTATGTAAATGGATGTTCGTTTCATTGTTAGATAAAATGTATGGAAAAATAATAATATATTATTGTCTTAGATATTGTATTAAAAAAAAATCGTCAAATTATTACGATTATCACAGATATGTGAAACATATGCCAGTGAACATAACATTTTATACGATGCCAGCAAATCGGTTATAATGGCGTTCAAATATGAAAAAGGGCCAGATAATATCCCTCTCGTGTGGCTAGTCGGGACAAAACTGAGCATTCAAAATAAGGTCCAATATCTTGGTCCATCTTCATTGAATATAGGACAAGACGATGATGATATATAACGATAGAGGAGATTGCTGAAGGCTGTAGACATGGAAAATTGTATTGCTTTCAGTACTTATTAGATATTTTATTATTTTTAATTTTGCACTAATAATTGTACATTAATTTCATTGCTTTAATTATAATGCTTGTACTAGATAGTATACAAAAATAGTACTATCTACTATAATATTACTGTAGCAGGTAGGACACCGATCGAAGTATTTTACTGTACTGCCAAAACCATCAGCAACAATGATACCCTAAATATTTTACCCCCAAGCGATATAAATACCAATTCACAAATAATTGTAGTAGGAACGAAGAGTAGGAAAAAACGGTGTTTGTATATAGTGTATAGTGGTGTGCTTTATATTGTTAAAAATTGGCATTAAAATTTGTTTTTCAATGCTGACGCATCATCTTCACTAATGTTACTAATACTAAACTTAAGACTAAAAAACTACATGCTACTTAGTTGAAGAAGGAGGAGGGGGGGGGGGGGGGGGTTAGAGTTGGG
Source organism: Eubasilissa splendida (assembly GCA_031772225.1). NCBI lineage: Eukaryota > Metazoa > Arthropoda > Insecta > Trichoptera > Phryganeidae > Eubasilissa > Eubasilissa splendida. Next base: position 10,597,784 of record CM062848.1, on the reverse strand, counting down.
TGGGTGTAGGGGTGTGGTTGACAAGCGCATGAGAGAAGACGTAATAGTAGGTATGTGAAATTTATTGTTTTTTTTTAGTTATAGTGATATATATACGTTTGGATGCAAAACATTTTTCGGATAGAAATTAAGTTAAATTGTTTAGTTTTAAGGTTAAGTTTTTCTGCACGCATTTTATACTTACGTCAAAAATCACTTTACCATTTACAAATGAAATAGTTTTTGTATTTTTATTATTTTTATTTTTATCTTTTGTATTATATTATACATTGCATGAAAATTTTTATTATTATGAAGTTCACATTCGTAAATATGAAAATGATAGTTATTTATGAGGTATTATTTTTCATGTATAGATAAAACATTCCATTTTATGTAAAATATTATGTAAATGATAAATATAAAAAAGTTATTTAATTTTTAATGGTAATGTAACTTTCATCTGACCCTGTAAATAATAATAGAAATAATAATCCGCGTTTTTTAAGTAAGTACCGGATTTTCTTTTTAAAGAAAAATAACATAATTTTTACAACATTTTTATTTTCTTCGGACGTTACACACCTTAAAATATTTCTCAACATAGTCGCCACCATTATTAAGGCACTTGTCATAACGGGACACCAATTTTTGTATCCTGGGATGAAAACCATGTATGTATTCCATCTTTGAGTTCATCATCGTCATCAAAACGCTTGCCATCAAGGAACCGCTTCAGATAGAAGGAAAATATGGAAATCATTTGGCGCCAAATCAGAACAAAACAGGACACACTTGGCGATGAATGTCAGCTGGTTTCATGTTTCGTGCATTGAAGAAACGAATCACGGACCGTATCTCACAGTTGGCGGGCTGATCTATTGTCTTGAACATTTCAGCCAGACCATGTGAATATCTCTAACGTTGCATATGCTGAGTCAACAGATGAAGGAAACCATTGTGCATGTGCAACATCGCAACTGCAGCGCTACACCGGGAATATCCGACAACGGTACTTACTTAAAAAATAGGCCACGTATTATAAAAATAATGCATAATAACATTTCATAGGTGTTATATTACGTAAAATAATAATAATTTATTTCAAACATGTACGGAGTGTGTAATGTAATGTTTTTCATATTTTTATAAACATAATTAAAATAAATCACGGGTTATAAATAATATCTAAGAAATATATATATAATTAATATATATGAAAACAACATTATAATAAATTACGGAACACAATATCAAATTTAATGTACCTGCATATTATGTAAAAGACGATCCTATGTTGGCTTCATATATCTTCTCCATAAATCTGTAAGTGGAGAACTAACACACTTACGGACTGCTATAATTATCTCGTTTATGGATTTTCTCAGCCTGCGCCAACATATTCTTATTGTATATATATGTATGTATATGAGACAGCTCTACGTTTTAATAAATTTTTTGTTGCACTACAGAATCTCGGTAGCCGTATAAGTTGACAATAGGCGACGATATACAATTTTTCCTTTTTTTCTTTGATCTAGTAGATCCACAGTTTGCAGGTTAAAAAGCGGCACGAAGTAAACTGACCAGGTGATATATTGTAAAAATGTGATTCGTAATCGGGCAGTATAAAACTATAACACAATGCTTTGAGAAATTATCGGCAAACTTCCATAAATCTTGCACCCATCCTTTCCAAGATAATTCTCTCATCCGAAATCTCGCCTCTTATAAGTACGATACCAGTCTCATGCCTTTCAGGCATTACTTTCTGAAGCAAAACAATGCGATCGATCCTGCAGACTGAGATGCACACAGAAGGGGACAGCGTCGACTCGATTTTCCAATAAATGACTTTGTAATAATAAAAATAATATTTCAAGTGTAGTCGTAATTTATTTTACTTACCTTAGAATAATGATGCTAGAGTAAGGCGGCACTGCACAGAAAGTGTTGCGCCTAATTAATTTGAAGCATTTAACTTCCAGTATAATGAGTAAGATTAAGAAAGGATCACTTAGGTGGTTTGGTCATATGGAACGGATGAATGAGGAGAGAATGGTAAGAAAGATAAATGACGCAAGTGTTGATGGCACCAGAAATAGAGGACATCCGCGGAAGACTTGGCACGACCAGGTAAACCAGATACTGGAAGGATGATTATGTTAGAAGCCTCAAAAATCGGCGAGCTTGCAAGAGAAGATGTATGAATACGGATGAGGCGAGAATTGTGTGTCAGAACAAAATTGTGTGGCGATCTGTCCTCTTTGCCTTGCTTCGCGGGGAAACGGCGTGATGGTAAGTTAGTTAGTTAAATTGTTTAGAGGGTTTTTTATCAGAATTTTTTACCCTTCCAATTCATGTATTAATATAAGACACTTATGATGTTTATTACAATAAGGTAGTTAGTAAAAGTGTCAAAGCGATCAGCGTTGATGCAATTGTAGTAGTAGATTAGGCGGTCTAGCCGCATGCAGAGCACTCAGAGTATCGTAGACTTTAAGGAATTGGAAAAAATTTAAATAATTATGTCCTCGGTTTCGATAAATATTTCATGTATACTATAAAAATCTGAAATGTTCAAGTTACTGATACACGTCGGTAACCAATTAGTGTCAGGTGTCATCGGGGATATGGGAAGCGGTCCTCAATGGTTCGCGTCAGACTTAAGTGTAATATTTATTGGATACATTCTTAGAATAAGACTGGCGATTGAATTCAATTTGTTATTTATGATATTTTGGTTGTTATTATTATTTTATTTTGAATTAAATTTTTAAAATTAAAATATTTTTAATAATTTTTCTACTTCTTTCCAAATCAGTATTAAAATTCAATTTTATAGTATTAGTTGACGTGGCAGTTACTTTGTAATACATCGTGATTAATTAATTTTTAAAATAAACTGTCGTTATTAATAATACCAGTTGATGAGAAGTACCGCAGCTAAAACTATAATAAAAATTAAACTCAGTTGTGTAAGTTTTGTACCAAGTTTAGTTTTTTTTATATAGTTTAAAGCATTAAATTTTATCCTTAATTACTCTTCCTTTTTTACTACTGAAAGATTGCAACTGATAGGCAGGATTGTGATAATTTATTAAGCATTTTTGGAATAACAGAGTAACTTCAGTTAAACTTTTCTCAGTGATTTAACCAGTCACCAAATGGCAGTTTTATCCTGCCCAATTACCAAGCCATCGCCGTTCTGTGCATCTGTCATTGTCGGTTATCTCAACGCTATATCTAGCTCGCTAGTCCGCTAAAAGTCTAATAGGTTGAATATTTTTGTATTTGAAGATTCTAGCTATGAAGTAGTCCTCAGTATCGTTGGAAACAGTTTGGATTTATAGAGTTAATTCACGATGGGGAATTTATTAAACGTAAAAAAGTAAAGTAAAAACACTAAAATTTACATGTGCCTTTAGAATTTTTAATTCTTACCGTTAAATTTAACCTGTATTTAGCAGAAAGCGTATAACCTAACCTGACCTAACAAAGAGGTAGTTAAATGGTCAGTTGGTAAATAGGTACGTATATATGCTATAATTTGTTTAACCTTTATCATACCGTGATATAAAAAAACCCGTACGCACCATACTGTCAATTTGTGTTACTGCAAGTATTAGAGGATTTTAGAATTTTAAATTAAAACAAATGGTTTTATTAGCTTAAATGACTGTACAATAATTAATGTCATATATTACTCTAAATATTGAGAATTAAAAGTGAAAAAAAGTATATACATATATAATAATATAAATCGGAACATTCAAGTCGTATACAACCATCTTATGATTCTTAATTTAATTAGTGAGAAAGTCAGAATTATTTTTATTTACTTGTTTATTCTTAATATAGTGCATAAATAATTATTTTTATATATGGTTTTATATAAACAAGATCAAAATCGTTTTTGTTTTACTACAACTCATCTTTCACATATTTGCTTAGTCTCATTTTGAATCTATGTAGTTTCTCCTCATTTCTTATTATGTTTTCTGGCATTTCATTAAAAATCTTCAGCGCATTGTACATTATCGATTACTGAGATTTAGCCTTCTTCCTGAATGCCACCCTGTCTCCTGTTTGATGTTCGTGCTCTTGTTGATTTGTATCAATATTTCGTATAAATTTCATAATGAAAATACATTGTGTTGTGAAGTTGCGATTTCAGATAACAGTTCTGTGATATTTAAAATAAATTAAAATGATATACAAAAAAAAATTTTTTAATCAAAAAAATGTTATAATTGGGGCGGTAGACGAGTATTACTGTATGGCTAGGGGAGGAATGAAATCCATGTTTGTGATACATATATAATGTATGTATATGTAAATAATTTTGTTCTTTAAAATAACATGTGTGTATTTTAAAGATACTTATATCTAACTAAAATAATATATTAAAAAATATATTCCAAAACGTCATCACATTTTTAAGAGAAGTAATTTTTATACATTTGTAGTTGATTAATTTAATTTGTATCAATGTTAATTTTAAATAAAAAAACGTTAACACGTGAGAAACTATAAAAGTCACAAACAAATCACTAAAATATTGCACAATTATTTAAAAACCCCAAAATACGAAACTTTCGATACGTAATGCAATAAATTTACAGACTGGAAAATAAATCGTTTATTTATTTAAAAAATATGTTATCGGCCTGGCACAGGAACCTAACACTATGACTATACATAATGTACCATGTAATAATTTTGGGAATATATTCCTGGCAATAATTTAGAGAATTAGAGGCTAGCGTATGTGCTCAACCGGGGCGTCTGATTTATAGCCCGAGGGGCTTAAGTGTCCCCAATGTAGGTGCAACTCGGTGGTCCTGCTTCCGGTGAGACCGGAAGTCGGGCACGTAATGAAAATTAATTCTTGAACGGTCCCATTTGTCGCGGGAGGATTAAGATATGACAAGGAATTGGTCCTGATCACATGATCAAGAAAGCAAGATGGCTTCACTAAGATTCTGGAGCGGTAATTGAAACTGCTCAACACAGTTACTCATCCCTTCCGAGAGACTCGAGAAGAGAGAATATGGTGCAGGTGTGACACCAGCTACATTTGGAAATGGAAAATAATGAGCGAAAGCACAATAAATACATTTTAAATAATTTCGTAGTTGTATGTTTATCGTTTTTTAAATCGTTAATGGTTTTATTTAATCTTATTAATTATCTTTGGATATTATAGATAAATAAATTAAGAAAGATGTTACTAATTTGTATAAATAGTATTTATACTGACTACTATTAAAATCATCGTAGGCAGTATAAGTTTGCAAAACATATTTTCATCATATAAAATAATTAAAAAAAGCGGTTAAAGCGGTTAAAAAAAAAAAAAAGCGGTTTAAAAAAAGGTTAGATCGCGTTCTTTGTATTTGATTTCTCTGGAAAAACCTAGGCCGACGTTTCGACATGGTAACACGTGCCATTGTCAAGGCGTTGCTACAAAAAATTACGGTACGACCGTACTTTTTCGCAGGAGATATAAATCTCCCACAGTTGAGTTCCCAAGGGAAATCATATACAAATAACGCGATCTAACCCAGAAGAGACACCAGTTGAATACACTAGTGTTCGCGGAAATATTAAATTAAACAAATATACACACACACATATATATAGTTATTATATATACCTACGTATTTCTCTACGGTGTGGAATTTTAAACCCTGAAGGTAATACAGACTGACTGACACCTTTGAAGTGTGATCTTGGAGGCATATGTAGGCATGTGGTTTCATTTATATTCTATAAATACCTTCATTTTATAGGAACTACGCATTAAAATGTACTCTCAACTTGAGATAAATCCTTCAATTTTTGGATGTATTGCGAGAATATAAGATATCGATACCTTGATTTGCAAAGCAGCTAACTCAATTTTTCTAAAATGTTCAGGAGCAACACAAAACTGTTTAATTTTGCAATTAAACGGATTACGACAATTCCAAAACACACTTTGGTAGATTGTTTATGCAAAAATAAGGTGATAGTTTTTCTGAATTTCTTTACCAAAATTGTAAAATATTATTGGGAGTTAGTTAGAGTTTCCATGATAAATTTTAAATTTAAATTTAAACACGTGATTTCACATGTTTTAAAGTGATGGAAATTTTTGGCTTTTGGTGTATCATAGAAAAATAAAAGAGGAAAATAATGACAGCGAAAACGGTCTTTTGACCATGGGTGGAGTTACCTGCTTTACAGATTAAGGTATCGATATATTGAATAAGCTTTCTGTTGTGGGCCACGTCGAATGATATAGAGGAAGGGGAAAATCTCTTAATAGAAAAAAATGGAAACAATGGTGTTTGATCTACTGAATGAGGAGCAAACTCAACACCGCTCTTTTTATCGAAATCAGGCGTCTTATTAAGATGGGGAGGTTCACCATCTTTTTGAAAATAAAATTTCTATGTAGAGGAAGCGGAAGATCCCTCACCCGTTAAACTGACCAAATGGATAAAATGGAAACAACGGTGTTTGATCTAGTGAACAAGGAGCAAACTCAAAACTGTCTCTCATCAAATAAGACATCTTATAGAAAATGGGGAAGTGCAAAATTAATTTTTCATATTTTAAAATAGATCACGAATATGTAGTACAATTATTTTCCGGACAATGTTGACCTACATGACACCCGTCACTTTGCATCAAAAAATAAAGTACCTATACATTTTGTTGGATATCCTGTATATGCATGGAAAGAGTTCAAGATCGAGATACCGTAGTGGATGAAAAAAGTTATCTATTATCTAACAGTGTCAGATAGAAAAAACTATGCATCAATGATTTAATATATTATTAATTATTATTTATAGAGTTTTAAAGAAATAATCATTAAACAAGATTGGAAGTTATTATTTTATTAAACGTAGTTACCATAATACATATTCTGCATAGTACGATGGAAATTTAAAATATAAAAAAAACATCTGTAGCATTTAGAAATTGTAGAAGTATTTTTTTACCACCGGTAGAAATCGGCTTTGATGATTTTTTTTCTGGGTGGTGGCCGCTTGAAATTATACTATATAAGACAGGAAGTGGCCTAAAATACGTAATTCACCGATTCGGCGAAATGATGCGACGTGCAGCTGCAATGCTCTGTGATTGAAACATATTATATTGCGGTTTGTGTCTTGACTAAATAATATTATATAACGTTGTACGATGGGCTTGTGATATTTTTAAAAATATTTGTATTATTTTACGTAAAAAATATCTCTGTTATTTTCAGGTAATGTTATTTTAAATATTTGTCTCTAAGAATGTATATATAAATTTTCTTTTTGTTAATGATATTACGCAGTATATATATATTTGTGTATAAAAAAATGATTATTTAAAAGGACTTGCAGCTAAGATAAAGCTTAAAGAAGTTAGTTTATTCTTAAAATAAGATTTGATTGATAATAATACATTTCTACTCAAAAATAAACACCAAGAAAATTTTCTAGTCTATTGATTATGTAACTTCACTCCTACTCCATAAATAAATACGAGTTACTTAGACTTCCCGAAGTACTTAGAAGTGTACAAGAAGCTTTGATCAGAGGAGTATACGGGTGCATGCCGTTCTGATACAAGTTTTGAAGATAGTGATATTTTATTAACGAAGAATAAATAAAATGTATTGATGATCTGTTTATACTAAATCAAATGTATCGGTGTTAATATAAAAAGAAAAATTATAACTTTAGGTAGATTTGATATCGATAGGCGTTGACTCAAAAAGTTTCAGTTTCATATATATATATATATATTGTGACGTAAGAATGCATGCATCCACGTGTGAGAGGCCACCAAAACAATAATATGTAAAATATCACGCTGTCTGTGGAGTTTATCGTAGTCGAGTCAGCCAAATGAGAAACCCGCTACTCGACGAATAATCTATGGCATGTTGTAAGATGGAGCTGTTACTTTTTCTGGTGAGCGGATCGCGACGAGTGAGGAACAGACGAAAAAAAGGAGGGTGAGGCTTGGGTGAACCAAAATGAGATGCTTGGCGTCCCTGATCCTATTATTGCTAATTTTAGAATCATCACAGAAGATCAACCGAAAGAAATTTTTAATTCAGTAAATAACCAATTATATGACTAGTAATTCACTAGCTTAAATATAGAATAGAGTGATATAAATAGGTCAAGGCGGCGAATGCATAAGAGCGTCATCGGTACAGCAGTGAATTGTCGTAGTAGTTTTTAGAACTAAGCAATTAAAGTCTCTACTGGTACACAGATGGCGCTAATTGTAAAATAATGTTCCCATTTACGTTAATACAATTATTTAATCTATATGTGTTTCCCAGAATTTTTAGTTATGCACAGCTTTTTTGCTTGTATGCACTGCACGCTCCTGCAATATATGTACTCATTGTATATCTTGTAAATATATCGGCTAAGTTCATTAAAAACCTAATTTGCTAACCTGTTTCTAAATGGTGGCTCCTCAAAAATTGTAAAACTCCGTTAATATTGGTCCTAGGGAAAAATGTAAAAGTTGTAAAAGCAGGAATGACCATTCTTTTTACATACAAATAAAATATGCACGATTCTTGTGACCATTGATAGAGGTTTTTTTTTAATATCTCAGTCGTACTGTTAATTATAACTATGGTATGATTTATAATTAAAATATTCAACGTTTATAATTGATGTCTGTTGTAGGTTAAATATTAGGAACAAATTAAGATGCTAATAGATAAGTTGTAAGATCACCCTTAATTATATAATCTAAAATGTGAGAATCTCGTATCATTGCGTTATGTAGTCTTAAATGCCTCTAAGAACAAACACCAGAATAACGTTTAGATCAAATATATATATGTATGTAGATTATTCTACCAAAAAGTATTATTATTTGTTTACTTATACAATAGCTATTTCAAGGCGTACCATTCAATGAGAAAATAACATAATATATACGGATTCATCAGCTTCTTACTGGAAAATATTAGAATATCTGTAATTTGTCACAAAACTATAAAGTAAAGTTAACATTTATCCAAGACACAAACAGTTCGGTTTTAGTTTAATGCAGGGTAATAGACTAATAATCGCCGCCCTAGCGACCCGGAGTAAAAATCTGTCGCCAGGTGTCACGTGTATCACGGGAATGATATGTTAAATTATTATTTAAAATTGATACATATATTATTCCATTTTTAAAAGAAATCAACTTTATATTATGACGAATATCAAATACCCTTGAGTAATATACGCTATGAGATGCCAGGAATAAATAAATTCGTTTTTATTAAATTTGGATTAACTATTATGTATTATTATTGTATTAGTTAAAGGTATTTGAGATTTGTTGCAATATAAAGTAGATTGCTTTTAAAAATCGAATAAGAAATGTATAAATTTGAAAAAGCTACAGAATACATTTTTTTAAAATTTGTCGTAAAAAAAAACTACTTAGTTAATATGGCGAAATGGGATGTCGTATTTTCCCGGATAGGAAAAGGTCCGGGTTTGAATCCTGGTAGCAACTAAAATATTTTTTCGATAAATAGACTCTTATGTATATATCTTTCAAGTTGATTAATTTAATTTGTATAAAAAATACCACAAAAATATGTTATCAAGAACTGCAACTTGAAATAATGTGTTCTCCGTAAAAAATAATTATATTTATAATTATTTTATTAAGTATTATTGGAAAACTGATTTTTTATTTTATTGACAAATAAAAAATATGATTTTATAACTCTAGGAATCATTCATTAAAATGTAACAATTGTTATATGTTATATAAGGCTTGATTACTGTGATGGTTATTATCCATACTAACATATTCCCGGTAAAATTAATTAATTTTTGGGAGGAAACATTGTGGTAGTTTTTATTACTGAGGAGGATTTAATTTAATATTAACTTTGGTAAGCTCCACTAATTAAAAATGTTTACTGTTACATTTGTTTCAAAAACTTTCAACTGCTATTTCTATCATGAAATCATTTTTTATGTATACGTGAAAGTAGACATTTTCAATCAGCGAAGTATAAAAAATTTAACATAAAATTAAATATTATTAGTACTGTAGTAAAGTGGGTACAGGGTGACATCTAGCGACGACGGCGACACACTATATAACGATAGTGAATAGCGACCCTCTGCTTACCCAGGACTGTTTTATTTATGAGCAAAAGTTTCCATATCGTCCGGCAGGTTGGCATTTTTCTCTCTACTTTATTCATGCTGTCTAAGCGCGTATCGTCCGATCACGTTCCGGAAAGTATTTGAGATATCGATACGAAACAGGTATCTCTAATTTGTTTCGTATCAACGTGTCAAACTGTCTTCTGTCTGCGATCGACAGTTTGGCTTTGTTCGAGGTATGCCACTGAGCGGCCATAACGTATGCACAGGAATGGGTGATTGAATACCAGATCAAGTATGCAATGAGAGTTTTTCTGAACATATCAAGGGTCTTTGATAATGCATTGTTGGATATTATTCAAGCAGTGCCCGGGTTATTCTTTCGACGGCCGCAATGTGACGATCAGCTGTGATGGGTATCTGCCACCAGAACGACAAATATGGTTCTGTTCTTGGGCCAATCCTGTGATAAATTATATTTGATGATGTCCTAAGCCTGCTGTTACCGACGGGCTGTAAACTGGATGCCTATACGGATGATGCAATGCTATTATCGTTAGGTAAAAGCCGAAAAGAGCTAGAGCATCGAAATAACAGGTCGATTGTAAGAATAACGTCACAATGACAGCACCGTACGATGACAGTTCGACCCTTGGCTGGTATCCGCTACTTCTCTACCAAGCCTTAGATGCACAACGCTGTTCATGTTATTTTTTTGCTTTACATTTAAGTTATTACTGCAAAATCCAATGTAAACTTTTGTTGAATACATCCAGTGATTTCAAGTACCTCAACATATTTTATTCGCTCCTCATCACTGTTTCGATTACTCACTTAAACCAAGTTGAGTATCACATCATCCTGAACACGAATGTTGAACCGAAGTATGAACGAGGTTCATCATATCAGTATTACTAATCCTTATGATCAGTAATAGTACATCCAAACTTGTTTATTTAATAAGTAAAAAGAGAAGGCATTACATGCTTCTGACATATGTATCATACTAATCTTGCATAGAATATATTTTTTCCTACGTATATATTTTGTCGTTAGTGTGTATAAAATTACTAAATAACTGTAAAAATATTCTTATATATTTATAATATATATAAATTTGGAGGCGCCAGGTATCGATCCCGGGACAAAAACGTGAAAATAACCACAAGGGTGAATAAAAATGTTATAAGTTATTTCTAACGCGAATTTCAGACAAGTTTTATTGGAGATCCTGTAAAAATGTATCATAATATAACGTAAAACAAAAGTCGATCCTAAAAAAAATGCTTTCGGAACTCGGGGCTATATATTCCAGAGTCAATGTTTTAGGTAGACTACAGAAGAAATTTAATTATTACAAAGAAAACCTAAAGTTAACGAAAAATAACTAATTTTAGTACGAACTTAGGCGATCATACGCAGAAGAATCGTTCCGATAGAAAAGTTTACTCTTAATTATTCAAACTTCGTAGCTTAGAGGAAGATTTTCACGGGGTTGATGAAATATATTTTTTAGGCCCAACCATCAAAAGAGTAATTTCGCACGTAGAAGCAAAGGGCCGTGGAGAGAATGTTTATTTATATTGGATATTAGTTAGGTATGGATATTTCCCCGGGGTAGTTTCTTACAAATGCTAGCGGCAGAAGAGAGAAGAGCCTTAAATATTAACGGGGCGAAAGGAAACGATAACAATGAATATTGGAATTCTGTTTCAGTTTTGTTCCAGAAAAACGTTTACTGTTCAAATACTGAATTGTACGGCTATATTCCTATCACTGTAAGACTTTTTTATTTCCACAATCAATGCAATGTGGCATGTGCAAATTGTAAATATGTATGGACGTATCGACAAGAGAACGATTTTTGAAATCGAGGAGTTTTTTATCCAAACGAACTGGGAGGTTGTAAGCAAAATATATATATATATTTTTGTTATTTACTTCAGTTCATCAATCAAGTTTATTTTTAGTCCGTATTTGATTAATGTAATATAATAGGTCGTTGACATAATTTAAAATGTTCCTCACTTCATAATATTATGCCATTTTCCAATAAAAAACTGCATTAAATACAATATTCCACAGGTACGTTGACTGATCGCCGTCAGTCCGTTTAGTCATTCCGCTGAATTTCAATATTCTAAAATCATCATTTGCGACTATTGCTTATTCAAAACTACATCAGGATTAAAAAAAGATTTAAATTCTATAATTAAATTATTACATTGCGAATCTCATTTTCTTTACAAGACTGAAAATAAGTTTGTGAGATCAGAATTATACAAATTATTATCGAAAGAAATGTTCCATTGGGGCGACAAATGTTTTTGTCAAGTGCTAATTTTTCAGATAATAGAGCATAAGATTAATTTCTTTTTTTGCGTAAGCTTATTCAGTTGGAATCATAATTTTCAGATAATAGTATTACGGATCTTGTTATCTGGAAAAATAAATAAAACAGATTGTGGCTTTATTACTTTACAGTACAGTTTCTGGCGTAAAGTGTTATATATATTGCGTTAAAATGGAAATAAATTCGAAGCATATAGGATTCGTACCTACACTCCCTGAGAGAATCCAATGCCTACTAAATATTTATAAAAGTCGGATAAAATACAACAATTAAGACTTGGAAAAAAACACTGGTACTATCATAGAAAATATATTGATTGTTAGAGCTGTTTAAAATAAATTAAATTCTATTGCTTGTTGCCTCATGCATACATTCTATTAGCGGTTTACCAAATTTTAATCTGCATATTTCCTTCTCTTTTTTTCATTATCTGTCCTTAAACATAAGGTAGAAAGAATATGTCGCAGTGATTAAAGTCTTCCAAATGCAGCAAGTTCAGTTCGCTTGGAACTTTTGTACGCATAACTACCGTCGCTTTACTCCGCTAACGCTTATAATTAATCTCACTTTAATTACGCTTATACATAATAATACTTTTCGCGAGTGTTAGTATACACACTGCAACGCTTGTATTTATGGTGAAAAGGAATCTATCAATGAACTAGCATCCGGCAGAAGAAAAGTAAGTGCCTTCCTTTCTTCCTTATATTTTCACCATTGATTATAATATAAATTATGGTCTCGCATAAGGGCATTACTGAAGTACACATTGCTTAAGTTGAATAACAAATTTATTAAATATTACCAAGAGGATGCAAGAAAGAAGTATGAAGTATAAAATGATTAAACTATACAGGAGTGTTTGGTCTTCTGTCATGTTCATCTAGCTCAATAGAAAATCTATCATAATTCTGTGATACAAGTAATATTGTACAATTCCAATATCTCAAATTAGAAGTATGTTACTCACAGCAGTCACCGCTGTAAGCCACGGATATGTTCAGTTGTGCCTGACAGGCAGCGCTGCGCAGGTGACAGCCCGACGCAAACGTTCGACCGTCAGTGCCGCAGACCTGCGCGGAATCTAAAATGATTCCCGGCTCCGGAATCTGAGAAAAAAAATTCAATTAAAAACACACAATTCATTTTTTACAGACAAAAGGCAATTTTATCATTTTTTATGTCGTAAAAATTGATAAAAACGATTGTTAAAATAAGTTAGTTAAAAAAAAAAGTCTACATCTTCTGTAATGATACATATTTTGAATATCTTAACCCCGTACAAAACGCTGACATTTGGTTTCAAATAGATTTTCAAAATTGGAAAAACCTGATTTTAAAATTAGTATATCAAAATCATAAATTTAGTTCATTAATTAAAGGTATAACGAGTATAGTATATTAAAACTTTTCAACGTTCAAAAATGTTCATGTTTAAAAATGACCACCCAATAATATTTAAGAAATGGAAATAAATACATAAATTAGGAAATATTTGACTAAACACGAGATGTTATTGGTCAAACGCAGCGTATTGACAATTAGCGTGGCGTTACAGATTCTCAAGATTTGATATCATATAATATATTCAAGTTTGTATAATTTTTTAGTGCAATATCATAAATAACCGTAATTATCTTTACAAATTGCAAAAGTCTTAAATTATATTTCTGCTTTCATTCTTTGAATCCGAACATCGGTCAAAAGATTTCAATTTTCAGGAAAAAATCTGAAAGAGAAATATTTTTTTCGAAAAATCTCAATTGCCACCGTATCTCGAACCCGATACCTTTCTGTTGTAGGTAAAGGTTTAATTAACAAAGAAATATATGTACCTAAAATATGATCAATTTGATAGGTTTGATATTACAGTATTTTTTTGATACTTACGATTTCTGTTTCAGAACAGTTCCCAGGGCACACACATTTTGTTTTTGCTACGCTTTCCATTTCGCACACCCCGTAGAATTCACATTTCTTGTCGTCGCACGTTTCTGAAAAACAAAACTTTTATCAGTGCCGCATAGTGTTTTCTTCACACGTGCTGTAATTGTGAATGTGAATGTGGAAATTGTGGATGTTTGTAGGGAACATAAAGAAAAAGTATTTTTTGATTACATTACAAAATGTTAAACTAAATGATCATAATATGGAACAAATAGTGGCCCACGGATACCATGTGCTTTTATGTTTTGTACGTGCAATTATATTTCGTAATCATATTTTCAAATAATATTGTGACCACCTTCCCTTATTTAATTAAATTTATATTGAAACAAGAGAGGTAGATGTCTACCAAGTGCAGTATAATATTATAATTATTTTATTCTATGCAATAATGACCCAAGATTAATTATGTTATCGTTATTACGACACGCTATCAAATTAATAAACGTGTTGTATTCGATTTAAAATTGGAAATCCTCAACCCTTTACACCATGGAAAATAAAAAATCAAGGAAAACACTATCTACCAAAAAAATTATAACATTGTTAATTGAGTGTTTTATAAAATAGTTATTTGAACAATTGTGCTTCTTCAAAACCTATTTTCTGTTTATAAAAAGAGTATCATCTGTAATAGTGTATGAATTCATGAAATAAAATCATTAAATTTTATTAGATTCGATACATTTTTGTATATTTTTTATAATGTTAAACAAAGCCTTTCCGACTTTTTGTAATAATTTATTGCATTATTTTTAATACGAAAAGTATTTTGTAACAATGTATAATACAGTAAAACATGGATATTTCGAATATCAAGAATCATCAGAAAAAATCGTATTATCCAAAAATTCGAATTAAGAAAAAAGTAATTAGCGTTGTTAATAAAACACATTATTATTATTATTACTTAATATTTATTCATAATTGCACATGTATGAAATTATTAAAACACCATAAAGTAATATGGTGCAGTGCACATAAATAAAAGTATTAACAAATTTAAAATAAACAAAACAGGTTTCACACTTAGATTCAGTAAATTCACTAAACATGTCCTCCCGAAATACAGTCAAAATCTACACTGCCTATTGCAATGCGTGCTCGCAATGAAGTAGGGATTGGTCAAAGGGTATCCCGTCAACGAGGGTATGAGGTACGGTCACACGTTCTACGTCGTCGGTGTTTCCAAAATTACTAAATTTCCATTAATATTTTTACTGATGGACGGATTGTTATTAGTGTCCAACCGAAGGTCAGTTTTTGGCCGAAGTCAAAGCTGATCATTCGGCTCTTGCCATAACCTTCGGTCAAAGCCGAAGCCGAAGGTTCAATCGTACTTAGAAATCTTGGAACACCGACTAGAAAGTATACATAACAATGCAAATTCTACACTGTTACTTAGTTTTCTGCATTACGGTGTTGATAATAATTGTAAATTAAATAAACAATCAATAAACAAATTTCAGTTTTCCAGAAATGATAAACTGAATTTTATTACATTCGTAATAGTTCGTGTGTTTTCGGCACTTTCCGGCGGCTAAATACAAAGCTTCGGCTTCGGACAAATCTTCGGCAGATTTTAGCCAAAACCGAATGTGCAGCTGATAGTTTATTTTTTGGCCGAAGGTGGCAGAAACCGAAGCTTCGGTTGGACTTTAATTATTATACGCACTTGTTGATTAATACTCGTGAATTTTGTCGATGCTAACTTCGAATTAAACAAAATAGTTCGAAACATACACGTTTCTTTTGTACTGTTTTGAAACGAAATTCACAAGACCAACAAAAATATTCGAATTAACAAAGTTCGAGATATCAATGTTCTACTGTATTATAAAATTAGAAATAAATTTATTCAGCTGATAAATTTCTGTGCAAAACATGTAAAGATCTTGTATTTAATAAATTTGCTAAATAAATTTAATCAAGTAATAATGAGCGTATGCGGTCAGGGTTTTACCAAATTTGTAATTTTTTTCAAATATGTATTATGATTTGAAATAAAAAGTACCCATATACAAAAAATATTAATGATAGCATAATCTGTACAATTATATTTGGCTGGGTGAGTAACTGGTTGTAGGTGCGGTGAGATCCGGATCAGGCGCGACGTAATAGTAGACTTGTGGAAATATAATAATACGTGCCGGCAAATTATTTTAATAAATATAAAGTCAGGGAGATATCTGAACATGAACATGGGTCTCTGTAATTCTTGGTCACGTGCTCAGACTGTCGAGATTCAATATCTCAATAGAGTACATTTTTGTGTAGAAGTAAGAAAAATAAAGTACAAGGTTATCTTGCACGTGCAGATCAAACGTGTCGCGATTTGGTTGCAGATTAAAAAATATTCTACGTACTAATTAATTATTAAAAACTATTTGAAAAGATTGTTTATAGCCAGGTTTTCAGTACCATTAAGTCTCATGTAAATCCGCAATAACATGGATTCTTCGCGGGGCGTTTCACCGTTACTAATTTGTCCACCTTTACACGGGCGCAAACCGATGCAATTTACACAGATTACAGTAAAGTCTTTGATAAGGTCGACCATCAAATATTAATTGACAAGTTGATACAAATAGGAATCCATGGAGACCTACTAAGATGGCTTATCTCCTACATCAGCAACAGAAACCAAGCAGTGGTCATCGGCGGTTTTAAATCAGATTGGGCGCGCATCTCTTCCGGAGTTCCTCAAGGGAGTTTGCTAGGTCCATTATTATTCATAATCTATATTAACGATATATACACATGCTTTCAATTTGCCAACTTTCTTCTTTATGCGGATGATATGAAGATCTTTGCCAAAGTGAGCTCCCTAGATGACTGCCATAAAATGCAAAATGATATCACCCGTTGCAGCCTACTGTAAGGTGAACAAACTCCTGAATGCTAAAAAGTGTTTTCAAATAACATTCTCAAGAAAATTTAACAATATTAATTTTACTTACACAATAGACAGCACTCAGTTAGAAAATAAAAGCGATGTCAAAGACCTAGGAATAATCCTCGATTGCAAACTTACTTTCAAAAATCTCGTTGACTAAATTACCTACAAGGCCTATAGAAGGCTAGGATTCATACTTCGAACCTGCAAATACTTTCAAAATCCATACTGCTTCAAAATACTGTATTACGCATTCGTTCGTAGTCACTTAGAGTACGCTTCTCAAATCTGGAATCCATGGCAGATTACATATATTGCGAGATTAGAACGAATACAAAATAGGTTTATTCGACATTTGAATGTTAGATCTAATCTGTCATTCGGCTCCTATTTAGATGCAGCAAACTTCCACAATATGAAGACCCTAGAACACCGACGAACACGTGCTGACCTAATACTTCTCTTCAAACTACTGCTAATTGATTGTCCCAGCCAATTGGAGTTAATATCTCTTCATGTGCCATCTAGATCAACCCGGCAATTCATACTCTTCCACATTCCCAGAAGTAGAACATCTTACATACAAAATTCATTCATTCACCGGTTATACAAATACCATAATGAGAAATTTACAGAAATTGATTTGTTCAAAATTAGCCTTACTATGTTCAAAGGGTTCTTCTTATGAACCACCACAATCTAAACTTTGGCCATTCACTATCCCTATAAAAACTCATGTTGCTCTCCCTTTACCGCAACGTTAATTGCAACCTCTCCACCCATCTCCTCCTTTTATCTAAACATACTTTGTATCCAAATATTTTCTGTGCATTTTCTTTATTAGTACCGCATATTAAATAATTATTATGTATATTTCAATATGTTTTTACTGTAAAAATCCCTTAATAAAAAAAAATACACAAGTAGAACAAAAATGTTTTATGCATAGGTGTATTTCATTTATTACTACAACATTTTTATTTTATTACAAGGCAATATTTGATATTTTAGATTAATTGATTGGATAAAATTGTCAGAAATATTACATATCAGACAGATGTGTCAGAACGGGAATTATAATATTTGAAGAGAGGGAAATTTTATCACAACAGTTTCAAGTCTATTAGGATGTATTACACTAATACAAATTAAATTAATCAACTAGAAATACACACAGAAAAAATCTATTTATATTTAGTTGCTTCTGGGATTTGAACCTGGATTTCTTCTTATCCAGGGAAGCGTATTCACCATTTCGTTATAGCAATCGAATATATAGTGTATAACATACCTACTCTATAATATTTTGTGGTTGGATACCTGACTAAATGACGAGTCGAAAATGTTCAAGTAATATGTGTCTAATATCAACCATATCAGAGATATAATCATTTCAAAAAAATCCTAATTATATGATTATTTCAATTAATTTAAACATTTTATTAATTCTAAATTATATATTGAATACAAAAATTTAAAGGTTATAGAATTTTGAGCGGCCAGATTATTTTTTGTTAGATGATTTAGGGCCTGAAGCAATGATATAAATTAGTAATGGATAAATTTCGCTAATATTTATTTCGAAGTACGTCGACTTAAAGTTTAACATGATGTTGTATAAACAATAATATTTTCCATAACAGTGCAGTTTTTGTACATATACCTTGAACATTTTTGACTCGTAATTAAGACAGGTAACCACCCATAAAATATTGTGGACTAGGTCTGTTACACCCTATTTACCAATTATGTTCTAAAAATGCAACTTCACAACAAAAATGTGTTCTCCTTAATAAAAAAATTATTATATTAGCCTCAAATTAAAATTTCTGTAATACACGTTTTGATCATTTAAATTAAACATGAATAAACTACATATAATAATATATTTTTTTATTTAAAAAAAATAGAAATACGTATATGACATAAGTGTTACGTCGATATATCTCCTATTTTCAAATTAAGCTAAATGCTTGTGCTATGAAAATAAGATCAACTTGCCGGTCTTCTGAAGCGAGGCTCGAATCCTTGTCCATCGGATCACTAGGCGATTATTTTAACTACTCAATCTACAAGCACGTCAAATATATATAATGTAAATGTACATTTGATTAATATATTACACCTGCTTGAATTAGTTTTTATCACAGAAAAACTTTTCACAATTCTTTGAATCTTTTACGCATTGTCTGACGTTATCGAAATTTTAAGAACTAGATTATTTAGTGGATTCGTACAAGCGATGATAATTAATGCGAATTCAAAGGTGGTTAATATGAATCGTTGATTTATTTTAGGAAAAAATAGTATTAGAGAATTGCGAGTGAGAGCCGTTCGAACATAGTATAGTTATTTTTATGTAAAATTAAAGTGGAGTACTAACTGTGAGATTTGCATGTAGATAAAAGTGTCAAATATTAATTGTAATTGTACATACTGTTGGTATTATAGCGAGGGATGAAAGGTTATTTTTTCTCACTTCACAAAATAATGTTAACCTATGAAATTTCAAATTCCAATATTCATGTATCAAACTAAAGACTTTTACTATCGAGTTTCTGAAGAAAATGTAACATTGGAGAACACTGATGCACTGTATCGAGTATCGTATACTTTAAGCGACTGAAATTTTTTTCGATCAAACTGATATTTTGCGTTTCGTTTGAAAAGCGAGCCGATCCCTTCAGGCGAAAATGGCGTGCAATTTAATTGTGTGAACACACCTGCACACGGCGCCCTTGCCGCCCTTACTGTTTCGGATTGCTTTCTTAATTCAGCCCTCGCCGACCGATTGTGCTTTATACTTGAGCGTAAATTACTCCAATAGTAATAACAGCTCCGGGGAGCCGTATTGAATGTACAGTGTGATTACAAGCGATTTATTTTTATGGAGTACCGGCTTTAAGTGAAATTTCGGGTTTAGTCGCTTTATTCAAAGTAAATCGCCCATGAAAATGTTGCGTGTTTAAATCGCTGCGAAAATACGACATTTTATATGGGGAGTAAAACAATATTATTTCCTACTTTATACAACCGCCTTTCCCGAAGGGTCAATTAAAAATCGATTTGAGTTTTTATTACGAAAGTATACTCAACCTGTAAACAATATTAATCACATGTTACATGCATACTAATATAGCTTTTCTTTCCAACTAATCTTTACGATTATTTAGCACATTAAATTTACGCGAGTATAAAGCTCCACAATTCTTAATAACTTTATAACCTGTCGTTAATCTGCCGTAAAAATGCTTTAAAACTAATCAAGAGATTAGAAATTGCTCTATAAATAATAATCGTTATACTTTTAAAATTAGTAATAGGGTGAATTCAGAATTTTATGTATTATTTTAAAAATATGACGTTGGCTATGTGTTGACCATAAGAATCAGGTAAATTTCGTCCATGTGTGAAAGTGTTTTTTTTTTAAACTTTTTTCTCTAGGTTTAATGTTAACGGAGTTACATGTGTGAAAATAAAATATTAGTTTTTTATTCTACGCGTTTAATTTACTTGAGATGAGACGCGTTTCACGAGAGATTGATAATGCCTTTATAAGGTGAAATGCATCTCAAGTAAATTAAACGAGTAGAATAAAAAAAACAAATGTTTTATTTTTACATATGTGATATGGAGTTCTACAAACTTACTTTGGAAAAAGTAAATTAACGGACTTACTTAATTAATTACAAAACCCGTTTTTTTATCGAGGAAGGCATATTATTAGTTTAGAGATCTCTTGGTCGTAATATAAGAAAGTGCATAGAAGTTTTACGGAAATTGCGTGATTTGAATTTCGAATATTTGAACCTCGTGCGGACGAACTTAATTTATTAAAAATACGCGTAGATGACGTTCGAAGGTAAAACATTTTCTACAAATGTGGATGCATTTATCAAAATTATATATTTAATTCATAAATCTAATAACTCTAACCCATTAAAAATATGTAGATAAATGAAGACACATTAACATTTTGGAAATAAATACGTTATTTAAAAAATATTTTCCATTGGTACATGAGATGTTATTAATCAAACGGAAGGAACGGATTTTCGACATTTTATACAATTTTCTTACTCAACATTATAAAATATTTTTAATATTTGCAAAATCAACTTATATGTTTAATATTTTATAGATAATTTAACTTTGTTTATAATTAACCACTTAATGAGTAATTTTTAAACATCAACCGGTTTTGAAAAACACAATATTCACGTTATTCTAATGTTTTAAAATAAGTAAACATAATAATTATTTAAACAATATATTTAGTACTTAACTAAAATTGTTTCGATGAAAGATGTGAAAATTGACTTGATGATACAAAATAATTAGAAAAATTTGTTAGGAAAAATTTATCGAATAGGATTTGTGATTAAATTTAGATTGGTTAATTTTGTATGCTTTATTTATTTATAAAAATTCTAACTTATTCAATTTAAGAACAATATTTATTTATATATAAAACAGACAATCTCGAATTTTTATCAGAAGTATGATGATCATTTTCTAATAAATTTTTAAAAATTCTGAAAAACCACTACTATTTGAACATCTTAAATGCTCTTTGACTCTTATGTTAAAATTTCAACCTGTTTTACCAATATTGAAAGTAGTACAATCTTTTCAGATAAGTTTATGAACACCAGAATTATTAAATTTATCATCTTTGTTTTTGTAATTAATTGTATAAGTAATTTTCCCATATCATTATTTGTATAATATCAGAAAATTAAAAATATTATATAAACATTGTTTAAAAAATACTCATTAAGTGGTTAATTATAAATAATTAATAAAATAATAAAGTTATGAACATAAAAATGTTAATCAATTTTTATTAGGTATTGTGTCGGAAAATTTATTTTACAAATTATACACGTTTTAGATATTCATCGAGCAAGTGCAACTATCTTATTCTTGCACATGTAATGTTTCTGTGTATGAATTTCCGTATGGACTTATAAATGCGATTATTAAGTCAGAACAAGTACAAGGGATGTAGAATTTGCGACACTTTAGAGATTTAGTTAAGGAACCGATCTTGAAGCACGTGCTGAGAATGTTTCCCTGGTTGGCTGCTAAAAGGGATGAGCTTGTATGTATATACTGGAGGATACGGCTGGAGTGTCCTTGTATATTCCCTCGGGATATACCTCGGCTATACAAGGATAACGGCATGACTCTAAATGTCACGTGTCTTGTGTGGAGAGGCTGGAGCTCATTTGTCAGAAACGTGAAGTTATTTTATGCAGCTGCATAATGTTGGAATGGTTTTAAATAATAAAAAAATAATCATATAAAATAATTTAGTTTTAAATTAAAATGTTTTTAAATAAACTGATAATAAGGTAATAGATATGATTTTGTTTTGAAATATTTATTAATTTACACTTAGGTTTTTTTTTTAACGAAAACGCAATTTTGTTGTAAAGTAAAATTTCAGAACATAGTTCTGTGGTATTTTTAATACAAATGAATTATTTGTGTAAGTCTTGATGAAATTTATCAATTTCACGAGCTGATATAATAGAAATATGTACGATAAATGAAATTAATTGACATTATTTGAATATGTCCAAGAACACACAATTACTGGATTTTCACCTACAAAGGCACTGTTTTAAACAAATAATAGATATTTCATAGAGACGAAGCTATTCTTTATTAATGAAAAAATATGGAAGTATTGGTACAGGGCTTACGACCTGTCTTCGGCTGGATTAAGTGATCATTTTACGCAATGTAAATAATTTAATTACTGTAACCTGTAATTACCCTTACTTACATATTTTTCCATTAATAAAAAATGACATCGTCCGAGATATCTATATTTGTTTAATAACAGTGAAATTAATTGAAGTTGATCAGTTAAATTTTTATTAAGGAGAACATATTCTTATTGTGAAGTTGTAATTATTCAGAACATAGGTCTGTGATGTTTGATGTTGTGATGTACGGTAGGGTAAAAATAATAATTTTTCGACAAAATTGATTTTATATGTATATATTTATAATTAATACATTATATTAGTAGTTGAATTTTTATTCATAAATGAATTTATCATAATGTTTACAAATTAAAATAACTTTTTATTCAGTATTCGTAATTATTCGTTTTTATTATAGGTGGGTATATAAGTATAAACACAATATATATAATTATATACCCATTCCATGCGCTTGCTCAAATTATTATTGTTATATATAGTTTATTGTTGTCACCTTTTTTCCTCTCGCCTGGTCCAATTTTACCAGTACCTAATTGCTTCTCAGCTCGGCTTATCTCTTTCGGATTTGTGAAATTCTCAAAGATTTGGAGTGGAATTTTGGTCATAGTTGTGATTTGTGATCATTAGATAGTACTCAACAGAGTATTCGTGTGTGCAACTTATCGAACATTGAAGGGTGGATTCCTCAGTTCGGTTGTAGTGTCAAATTGGGGTGAACTTGAGGATTAGAAAGGGACAGCGTCATCATAAGATGAGTCGAGCTGTCGTCCATATCTCGAAAGTCATCACACCTGGTGCATTATTATCGAAAGATTTAGTATTCATTCCATTATCCGTCTACCCATCCCCGCATTGCATCATCACTCCCATCCGATTTCATCACTCCCCGTGTTACTCGGTTACTCTTTGCATTTAATTACTTTGCCTCCGTTGTTTGACATGGAGCTGATTCAAAGTTAAACATTTTTTTCCTCAGAGGAAAATAAGTGATTACTCTGAAACCTGTCGGCATCAAATAATTCAATGTAGCACAATTATTTAAAATACGGTTAAAATATTACTAACGTTAATCTTCTTTTTTAGAGGTCTCACGGGACTCGGAAGTTCAAGCGCCATCCACCCCTTAACATTGCCGTTGTGGTTCAGTCTGCTGGATATTCTTGCAAATTCATCTTGACCAATTTATCCGCTCATATACGTTTCAGTCTTTCCTTTAGTCTTGATCCTGTTGATTTGTGTTAGAGCGTTTTGTGTACTGCGCATGGGACTCATTTACTCTCATCAGATGTTCCGCCCAGCCTCCTTGTCTTTACCTTTATCAAGATATATGAGGCGTCACACTCTCTACCATTCTCTGGTTAGATTATCACATATTGGGCCATAAATATTGCGCAAGATTTTATTTTAAAAGGTCTGCATTCTGCTTTCTTGCACTAAAGTGAGATATCAAGTTTCACATGAAGCAGACGGTTGTATTAGTCTTATATTTAATATAATCTTTGTGAACTCAAAAATTTCCGTAAAGCAAAGTAACAAGGGTTGTTTGATTTAATTAAGTTCATAAACATTATATTAAGTCTTTTTTAGACTATAAGTATAATCCCATAGATGGTACAGTGCACGAATGCCTCAATCTTGCAACGAATCCGACAGAAAGCCGTATCTACAACAGTGAACAAAAAAATTCTTCCAATTCCTCGGCTACATTATGCGTCAAAGTGGCAGTCTAGAAAATTAGATTATCCTGGGAACATCTTTGGGACGAATAAGATCTGAAAGAGTACCACATCTAGCTGAAGTCATCTGTGAGAGCGACCAAGGACTAGGATTTATGGATCATCTGATTAGGGCATCTTATCTCATTGTCAATACTGACAGAAAAGAGGAAGAAAGAATAAGTTATAATCTATGAATATAGATATATATTATTTACAAATTATTGTTATTTTTATTTGTTTGTTTTTCAAAAATAAGTAAATAATAATAAAATATTGGATAAAAAAAGTTCTATTAATCTAAGAATATTTAAACTAAAAGTACTTTAAAGTACAGTATTGTAGAATTCATCCTGCTGTGAAACATTGACATAATATATACGTACATGTCATAAAATTCTGTTCACAAGGATCAGAACACCCGAAAAGTCATTACGCGAAAGGTCATCCTGTCTTATTCAGTAGCTTGATCCAGAAGGGCGGTTTTCCCTCAAGTCGCACATATTTTATTCCTTGTACTTCCCATGGTGTTACGTAGCCGACAATGAACTATGACATAGGAGTCTACGTAACCCATTACGACAGATTACTTTGAGGTGACGAAATAAAATTGTAGGTTCATCACTTATAGACAGTGATAGCTTCAATCAAACCTGTATAGTTTTGTTTACCGTATAATATTTCCAAAACTGTTCTAAATATACCTTATAATAATATAATTAAATTAACTCACGTTTACAATAAAAATAGTAGGTACTTGAGTTTTTTTAAAACGTATTGTTTGGACTTTCGTGGCTTTTAGACGTTTAGTAGTTTTAAAATAATGTATCTATCTATTTATACAAAACTTAATGTCTGTTTACTGTTATATATATAATCTTGTATATTTTGAACGATCCAAACCAAATTTTGTATACTTACTTTTTAGGATCGTACACAAAATAAAGATAACCTTTATCCATCCCATGATCACGACCCCCTTCCAAGATAATGTGTATCACCTATATAATAATTTAATTTAATTAATGCCCTAATTTTGCACAGTTACCCTTTAAGACCCCACGCAAAAAATATTCTACCGGCACCCTACCCTCTTTTTGGCTACTTCAACTCCTCCCTCAGATATAATTGTTACAAAAATTTGTTCATTTACACTCTAGGATCTTGAAGAATATATATACAAGGACATACAGGAGAATACTAACTCCACCATATAACCAACTATTTTAAATAGTGACCAAATTTGAAACCCTGTTAGTTAATCATAATTAATATTTCCTACAAAACACGTTAATCTTGATTCAGGCAATCAACCTATAAAGGTAAATATTTTTTATGCTGTAGGGGTTGTTGTTGTTGAATATTATTGACTCATGATTGTATCAGAAGGTTTTGTGGATGTGAGACTGAAGCCCCTAACTATGTATGTAGTTGAACGCTGGAGTGGTTCGCTTGATGGTGTGGATGAATGGACGGCCTGCGGAGAAGTCGTCGCTAGATCATAGGGCAGTGTCCGACACGATTAATGGTGTCTGGTGATTGATTGATTGGATTTCGGTCCTATATGGTTGTTAATTGAGTCACCATAATGCCATGACGCTTGTTTCGATTTTAATAGTACATAGTGCATATTAAAGCAAACTATAGATACTGATAATATGAAGTATTCCCGGAATTATGTCGTTTTACTTGAATTAATGATTTTAATGAAACATTAATTAACGTTTTGATATGTTATTTGAAATATTTTGTTAATTAATGTAATTTCCATCGTTTTAGATAATCTTTTCCTAACTTTCAATCAAATCACAAATCCCCCTATTGTAAAACTTCCCATTCAAAGATGCTGATTTTTTTTCCCACATCCTTCGTATTACGATATTGACCCTCATACACCCTCCTTATTTATCAGATCTGATCCCTTAAGACTATTATTTGTTTTGGTAGATGCAACATTTATTAATGAATACAAATTTAATTATATACAGCGGAAGTAAAATTGAGTCTTAATTAATATTTTAACATCAAATCAGAGAAATTTTACAAAAAAGGGATTTATGATTTGGTTGAAAGGTGGAGAAAATAATGAAAATTACATTGCTAAATATTTCAATATGCGGATGAAAAAAATGCTAATTAAATTTGAATTAAAAAGAAGACCTTTTAAATATGAATTAAATATATTAATTAAAAAGATATACATATAAAATCAATTTTATCGAAAAATGTTGTTGTTGCGCCACCGGGATTCGAACCTGGATCTCTTTCCTATCCGGGGAAGGTGCATTATCCAACTATGCTACAGCGACAATATTTTTAGCGACAATTTTCGAACCTATATGTTACCTTTTTGATATTAATACATTTAATCATTCCATTATTTGAAAGAGCCATCTACCTTATTTTTACAGAATCTCAAATACCTTTGAGTAAACTGATAGCAGACGCCAGAATTATCAATTTATTTTTATTAAATTTTGGACACATTGATACAACCTTATTATTAGGAGAACACATTCTTATTGTGAAGTTGTAATTATTTAGAACACATGTCTGTGATATTTTAAATATATATAATATATATAACATATTTAAATATGTATAATATATTTAAAATATCACAAACCTATGTTCTGAATAATTACAACTTCACAATAAGAATGTGTTCTCCTAATAAAAAAGAAGACCTATTATTAATTCGTTTATAATCAAAAATAGTAATATCCATATAATTGATAATAATGTGACATTAAATTGCCTATCAAAAAAATAAAATAAATGCCTTGGAATATATTTTTGTGAATTCTTATATACAATTACGTCTAAGAACTAATATAATAGTAACGACAATATTTAGAATCGGCGGCAAATACGGTTTCGATAATTACCATCCTATTTCTAAACTACTAATTATTAATAAACCATTAGACAGAAGATGCAAGAAACAGGTCGGTATCAAATATTAAATACAAAGTTATATTGTTGTTGAATTATTAATTACTATTAACATTGTATGAATTGACTAACTGATCAACCACAATTAAATTAACTTCTCTTTCAAGTTAAGATAAATAACAGCTCACTAAATATTGTAATTCTCTTTGACTTGAGTGAATTTTCATTATAGCTTACATAAATATTTTAATTAGAAATGTAAATCAATAGACATTTTAAAATGGGGAAACATTCAAATTGTCCTTGATAATTATTCAATAATTAGGAATTGCAAATTATTATTGTAAGAATTCATTAATTTCATAATCAAAATGACGACAGCTAAAATTCTGACAATACGAGGTTAGGTGTGGTTTTAATTATTTTTATAAATCATCGAGTTCTCTACAACCACCTATCAATCACTACGATTCTATTATATTACGTTTTGGATTGTCTTGATGTTGATTTTCGGGGATTTTAAAAATTTCAATTTTGTCTATTAAGATTACGACCCAAATTCTTCAATGTCCAGTTATAAAATGCCATTTCTCCTATGATTACTTCTAAACATGTAGTTAGAGAGCGATTGCAAATAATGTGTACGTTATTGTCGGTTTACTTTTAATACTATATGTATTATACACTTGTACAATCGAAGATGCTTGTTTTTGACTGAAAATAACACTGTAGTACTAGCTGAGCGTTTAGCGTCAGCTGCGCGATCTTTAATTCTTTGTCTGTAAGTTTGCAAGTTATCGTTTAATGTTTGCTTCTTTTGGATCGGACTTACGGTTCACAAACCACAAAACGCCACGGCACGACTTAGTATATTTGCTTTACGCATTTTTGGCATCATTATTCGATATTTATCTTACGCTGGTTTCAATATTCTAGAGCGTATCTTACAATTTTTAGGAGTTTATTTGTGCAATTTTTTTTCTGGATTTTTTTGTAACCTATCTACCGCGTAAATCAATGGATGGGTGGATATTTTGCGATCAAAAATGATTAATTTCAAGACATATTTTAATGTTTCGTAATAAATTATTGATTTCTTTTGTAGTGCATATATGTAATATATATATATATATATAATATTAACTCAGTTATACTATAAGACAATTTGTCCAATGTATTTGAAACCTCCCTAATAATTCCTAATTCCTTTTAGTCCATTGTGCATATTAACTGCACTTAGTTATCTCTGCTTTACAAACTGGAATAACAAAAGGGTCCACTGATACAAATCACCTCAGACTCCATACATTATATACAGAATTATGACTCTTGGTACATGATGTAGCTGACTAGTGGGTAGTGCATGAAATTTTAGTAAAAGGAATTCGGTAACTATACTACAGTATTGTCAAATTGGCTTTAATAGTTATCTTCGGAAACACTAAATTGACAACATATTTTGGACATTTCATGAAGTAAAGAAAATAAGAATTCTCAAGATTAACATAATATATGAAATAATACAATGAAATAATATAGTTTTTTTATATAGAGGTTTGTTTTTCGAATTGGCAACACTTTATCCAGAGACAGTCAATTTGACAGCTGACAGCTAATTTATACATAGTTTGGTTTGACATTTCACCATGAATGGACTTACGCCAGAACAACGCTTGCAAATTGTGCAAATTTATTTCAAAAATCGTGGTTCAGTTCACGAAACTTACCGTGCGCTACGCCATTTTACGGTCGACATAATCGTCCATCCGAGCAAGTAATGCTAATAATCATGGATCGTTTTCATACCACGCATACTCTAATTGATAATACGCATCCGAAGAGACCGCACCGAAGAAGCTGTAGCGTAGGAGAACCTGAATGAGTTGATTTGCTATCGTGCACAGCAATTGGAGCTGTGTCCATCCACTTTATGGAAGATTTTGCAGAAAGATCTTGGTTTACGAGCTTATAAGATCCAGCTCGTGCAAGAATCGTGTGTGCCGTACGTTCGGTGAATGGGCCGAAAACGAGATTGCTCTTGATCCTCTTTTTCAACAAAAAATTTTGTTCATCGATGAGGCTCATTTTTGGATAGCAATGTCAACAAGTAAAATTGCCACATTTGAAGGGAAGAAAATCCATTAACCATTATTGAGACGTCATTACATCCACAAATAGTCACTGTATGGTGTGCTTTATAGGCTGGTGGAATCATTAGTCCATATTTCTTCAAAAATGATACCGTCCAGAACGTATAGTCAATAGAGAGTGCTATAAATTCATGATTTTTGACTTTATCGTTCTCAAATTGAATGGCATCAATGTGGAATAGCTGTTGTTTCAACAAAACGGTGCAACATGCCACACAGCGCGCGCCACAATCAGTTATTCGATGAGCGCATAACTTCGCGTAATTGGCCTCCGAGATCGTGTGATTTAACACCTTTGGATTATTTTCTGTCAGAATATGTGAAGTCGATAGTCTACGCCGATAAACCAGAGACGATAAACGAATTGGATGCCAGCATTCGCTATATGCTTATTGCCGATATATGTCCCCCACCTGCTTCAAAAATGGTCGAAAATTAGGCTTCCAGATTGCGCTTTATTCGAGCCATCCGCGGCACCCATATGCGCAAAATCATATTTGAAAACTAATGACATAAAATTATCTTTCCAATAAAGCCAATACCATGGCCATTACCACGATTTCTATGTTTTATTTAATTTTGAAGTTCTAAACCTCTAAAAAAAACATCCGTTATATGACATCAGATTTCATTGAATGAAAAATAGATGAAACTTAATACGAAATTTGTGCAAATAAAGCTCATTGTTCTTAAATGATGAAATTATTTCTATATACCTTATTCTTTTACTGGTTCCGTATCTTAAGTACCTAACACATATACGATTCTAACGTAGTTAAGTTACACTATTCACGATTTAAAAAAACATTCAACACAATTAATAGATAGGTAAATAATACGCGTCTTCTTTCTCTATCACCAGTACATGTCCAGCCCATTGCTATCCATCCCAAGTACCTCATGAGTTTAATAGCCAGGGTTCACGTCTCATCTTCGTATTTAAATACTAAGAGCATGTACCGGTTGTAAACATTAGTCTTCTTAAAATTGTGGTATTTTGACTATGAATATATGTTCTAACTTTCCAAATATTGTCTGACTCGGCTGATCGAGTATAAGGTCGAGAAATCTTCATTCATGTAGATACCAATTTTTTTCCAAAACAATGTTTTACATAAGGGGGTACTAGTTGCAATCTCAGCAACCTCCATATTTTTTATTTTGGAAAATAACATGAAAAACGGAGGTTGAAGAACAATAAATCCTTCTTATTATAAATGAATATCCCTGTAATCTGATTTTAAATACAAAATAAATAATTCCTAAAACAAGCTAGTTTCCACACTGGCAGCCATTTTTATTTCAGATAGCGAAGACTGTCATTATCTGAATTCTAATATTGGTAAAAGCGACTGATTTTGCAACTAACACCGATTTTGAATGACGAATTTACATAAAACAAGCTATGTTTGATTGTTATTATTTTAACACAATATATAAAAATTATATGAGAAGGCAACTTACTGTATTAAAAGTTAGAAAGTAAATAAATAATGGAGGTCGGTGACTTTGCAACTACTGATTTTATATCACTTTTATCTAGTAAGCCCTTCAATTATAAAAAAAATATACATAAAGGTAGAAAGGTTATCCTCGAAAGATTAAATAACGCAAGAAGTGTGCGATTATACATTGATAAAATCTTATAATTACATTTTCGTTTTCATGGTTCAGAGGGAAAAAGAATTTCTCACACCCGACAATATAAATTAAAAGCTATCAAGATTAGAATTTTTACGTCCATTGCTTAAAAACTATCTCAACTATGAGCAAAACTCATTAGAACGGTTCGTTATTATATCGTTATTTCTCGAAATTATTCGTTAAATTTAAACATTTGCGATATTTCATTTTGGAAATCTGCTTTTACTTTGATTCTTGAGATAAATTCAAATATTGAATTCTAATAACTCGTGATTGGCCCGCGTAAACTTTGATGTAACAGTCGTTGTTGATGAGATTATATATTTATACTACTGTAAAACCCATCCAAGGGCGTCGTTAAAGCGTCGCTTTTCTAAAATATATATTTTTCCATATTAATTAAACACCACAACATCAAAAACCAAAAACATTATTTAACAATCAATGTAACATATTCCATTCCAATGAAATGTATTAATTTCCTTACATATGACACATATTAAGATATTGGTATTTTATATATAATGAATTTATTTAATAATCCACAATATACAAGACTCGTCAAAGGATAGGTGAGAAAAAATTAGGGTGGTTTCTGTGAAAAAATGTAATAGTAAAATAATTATTAAGGAGAACACATTCTTATTGTGAAGTTGTAATCATTCAAAACATAGGTCAGTGATATTTTAAATACTAATTAAATGTATTAATTAGAAAGATAACCCGGGCTGGAAAGAGATCCAGGTTCGAATCCTGGTAGGAACAACAATATTTTTCGATAAAATTGATTTTATATGTATATCTTTCTAATTAATACATTTAATTAGTAGTTAAATAATTACCCACCTACAATAGTGTTACAGTGTTCCAATTTGTATTATTTTTTGATAGTTATTGTTTTTTAAAAGTGTGTTGGGTTAAAATTTATTATGTTCAACTAAAACTTTCTGCAAAAATCTTTCACAAACAATGATTATTATTTTAAATGCTTCAGATATTTGTCTACTCAAATTGCCAATACATTTGGACGAATAGAAGGTACACTTTAATTAATATATCGTTAGGAGAACTAATGCACGAGGATCACCACATCGAATTCATTATCCCGACCCTTGGAAAATGCTTCCCTTCTCATAATAACAATCCTGTATTTCGGGGTACTTTGTGCCCGTTTTGGTGCTTTGCTACCCTTCTAGACATTTATACCTCTCAAATTCAATAAAAGCGTAAAAGGTTTTTAATTGATTAGTAATTTGCGAAAGCATTAGTTAAAATAAATTAATATTACAAGGAACAATATGAAAATATCTTCGTACTTGTTTCATTTAACAGAAAAATAAAGTAATTTGATTCAAATTTTTTTATCAGTTCAGTACTTCAAAACTCGACTATAACATCTGTAATGTATAATGTAATTTTATTGCTGGGTCATTGGATTACCGGAAAATTGCTCGCCAACAATTGCTCGCCCACAGTTGCCCGCCCATAATTGGTCACCAAGAAAGATGCTCGCCACACAGTTGCTTGCCAGGCAAGTTGCTCGCCAACAATTGCTTTTTGCCTTTTCTGACCTAACCTCACCTAATCTACAATTGTATATATATATATACAATATATAAGCGGCTGTGATCCTAATATGTCAAGAAAAAAATATCGTGACTGCAAAAAATATAGAAATAATTTTTAACGATTAGAACATTGATCAAATTTATGTGTGGCATAGCTCAAAATTATAATTTTTGAATATTTATACATATTTCACTCATATATGAATTATTGTTTCTTAACGAATATAATGTTTTGGTTATTTTTATTAATATTGTTTTATTTTTATTATTATTTATTCATGTAAAAAGAACTAAAACATCCTGTCATGCAATTGGCGAGCAACTTTCCCGGCGAGCAATCGTGGGCGAGCAACTGTGGTCGAGCAATTGTTGGCGAGTAATTTTCCGCACACCGTGTCAGTGCTATCCACTTGACATTTTTTACCAACTTCTTTCAAGCTACTAACATATTATGTTCTATAATGTAGGTATTTAAAAAAATAATTCAAATACATACATACATTGGATGAGATTGATATATATAAAATATCCATCCAACCGAAATGATGAGATATAATTTTATGAAACATAATATTTTTTTTTTTAAATATTTATCGAACACCAAATAAGACCCCACTTATAAACGTGGCATAATATCAAATTAAGTTATGTTTAATGATTTTTTGAAATCATTGAAGTCTTAGATTTCTTGAATTTTTTTTTTCAATAAATATACATATTAAAAATATTGGGAGATACTCATGGGAGGCACCTGATCACATTAACTGCAAGCTTGGGAAACTAATTTTCATGGAAGTGATCAGCATTTGTACATAAATATTTATTTAATCTCTATGATCTTAATGATTATATAATTTTAATTAATTAAAAATTGTACTTCATCGCGTCCTATCGAGTTACTTCAAACCACAGCATCTGATTTCATCTTAAAAAGTGTTAATTCTTACCGCAGGTTCCGTTGTACAGCAGCAATAGCGGCTCCCGCTGGTCGTGCTCGTTGTCAAGCTGGCACGCGCGCTCCCGCAGCTTGCATTCGTTGGCGTAAGTGCGGCCATCGCTGCCGCACGCGGGTTCCAGCTGCGCGCCGCACGTGGGGCACGAGCACGACGCGCGCCCGGAACGCGCTGAGCACGCGCCGCCGTACGGGCACGTCACATTGGCACAGGGTCCGGCCGTACCTGGAACGTGGCTCTTTGTAAATTATTCGAAATCATTGAAAAAAATATTTATTTTTTGTGATCTTCTAAATTCCAGCTTGTTTAATTGATTGGTTAGGATGTCCACCTTTGAGGAGAGGTTATATTTTCTCATCTGTTCAAGATGCTGTGTGAGAGAAAGATATAAAGTGATGAAGAAATGCATAATGGGGAAGTAATCAGACTATTAGCTATTATATCTGGGACTAAAATTTCAAAAGCTATTTTCAAGCAACATTTAAATACTGAATTATTAGTATCCAGGATAGTTAGTACGCGAGATTATGCCATGATAGAACATCGCAAAACTTTTGGATTATATTTATAGAACAAACATATAATAAATAAATAATTAAAATTTACTGTATTTGAACATTTGTGGATCTTTATAATAATTTTACACAATAAGTATTGTTGTTATAATCTTTACAATGTTAAGATTTCTAAATAAATACATATTTTTTAAATATATATTTTTACACAAAATCATAGCTCGTTTACTGGCAGTTTAGATCATTACGTCACTGATTGCTCCTGAACCTTACGATTGAAGAACCAGAGAATGGAAGAACCATGAATCATAAAAGCTAAGCAAAACATCAAGAGTTATTGGTTAATTAATTTGGGTAAAACCATTGGCTGATTTATTTACAGATGTGCTAAAATTTACATAAATACTTAAATGGTTTTAATATTATATATGTATATATATATGAAACTGGCATCTATTCTGGGTTAAATCGTGTTTTTTTTAGATGTCGGCCAAGAAACCATCTACATAAAATACGATCTAACCCAGAAGATACGCCAGTTTCATACACTAGTGCTCGCAGAAAACTTAAATTATATTATATTTTCTTAGGAAGCAATCACTTTGTGGTTTGATATATAATATTATATTAAATAAAAGAACAATCACTTTGTATTAAACTACGAAATTTAATATACGTCAACCGATTTTGCTTATCTCAAGCTTCATCAGGACGTATTTAAAACTGATCATAAATACAAAAAGAGTGCACTTATATATACATAAAGAGAGAGATAGAATATAAAATTACATGTGAAAGAGAGACAGAATACATATATAGACATTCATTGATTCTAAAAAATACTAAAGATATATTAATGATTAGTTTTATATTACTAATTTGAGCTAATCGCATTCATAATATATTTGTTATTTAATTGTCAAATAGTATTGTTTCCTTCCGAGTATTCATGGAAAGGAAATTTTGTAACATTCCTAGGATAACTTTAAAAATACAAAGAGTAATTTATATATATATATATATATATATAATTAATATTTTTAATACCGTTAAGTTCCTTGATCGTTAAATCGTTATGAATCATCAAACTACTAAAACCTTTACACTCTCGTAAGTACGAAGAGCTGTAAAAAATTTCAACTCATTTCCTTTGCTTCAATATGAATATTTTAGTGGTTTTCATAAATATAATAAAACGTGTGTTTTATTATGAACAGGCCACAAACAATGTTCATAAATAATTGATTTCCTTTCTCGTCATAAAGGTTAGGCAGTCGTGCCTTCATTTAAATGCTAGACTTTGGCTTAAAGGTCAAAATTATTCAAGAAAAGGTTGTTATTGTGGGCTGGGGATAAATTAAGGGCGAAGGATTTACTCTGACGGATGATTATCTAACCTGCCATTTTAAATTCTAAAATATCAAACTCGTTAGTGACAAAGAAAATGGCGAAAAAGAGAAAATATAGCAAGTTTTCTATAAACGAAAATATGTTTCCGAAGTAATAAGCATTATTTATTTTACGTTTAGGAAATTTACGAAAACGTGAAGAAATTTAGAGACAAAATAAACATAAGTTACATACATAAATATTTATGTTGTATATTTGGAAATATTTATCGGATTTATTAAAATTCTATTTGGTTCATTATCTCGTTTGCATACGATAATTAATAATAATAAATTATGTAAAAATATAACCCTTCATTTTTATTTCTATACAATTGAGGTTTTTTATAATTAAAATAAAGAGTTGTATAACACTGATGAACAGATAATAGGTTTTCCTCGACAAAAATAAATAAATTTTATATTTAAATTGTTACTTTATTTGAAGGCGCTATAAACATTTTTGCACATTAAAAAGCCTCGGTTAAAAAAGGTTTTAAAAGTGTATAAAGGTCTGTTAAAATCGTACCGTTTATATAAACTTTTTAGTGTAAATATCGTGCTTTTAAAGGTAATAATATAACACGATTAGAACAATACAAGTTAGAGTGATGTGTTGAAATCGTGCAATCATTTTCGTACATTTATTGAAAACATTCAGCAAAGTTACACAAAAATTTTTAAGCTTAAATAATACATTTCGCTGGCGGGATTTAGCACTTAAAACCTTATTTGAGTTTCTTTTAGCACGCTTTAAATTTTTAATTTTTTTAATTAATTACAAATTTCGTTCTACAAAATTAAAATAGATGGATAGAACATTTTTAATAAATGTCAGAAATAGAAAAAAAATTAAGTACAAATATAATGCATACAGTATTATATTATTGTACCTATCTAAATATGTATATAAATTGGTAAATACTGAATTTTTATCATTTTTATGGAATACTCAGTAAATTTAAACGTAGTAAATTAATTGAAATATTAATTATTAATTTAAACAAATAAATTTATACTAAATACGTAGATTAATTATATGTCAACCGGTTTTAATACCACTGATAATTTTAGGTGCAAAAAAATTCACCGAAATCTTATTAAGCAGAATATCCTGTGGATATATATATATACACATGTGCTCAGTATCCATGAAAAGTAATCGGTTTCTTTAAAATGAATATGATCAAGGATTTTTCCATACATATTTATGCTTTTGTTACTTTTGAAGAGTCGTTTGAACTGTTTCTTTCCATTCTTCTACAATACCATTCCCACCTGCGTCATTTATACCACCCTAATGACGAAACTCATACATATGTGGGTGGTATTTATACGAGTATTTACAAGTGAACACTTCAGAAGCACACAAATAGACAATAAATAATTATAGACTACAAATGTATAACTCTCTAATAAAATTATTACAGTGTAACTCCCTCTCCATGTACAAGAGCTTGTCTTTTTTTTGAGAGAATATGTAATTGTAATAAAAAACATGTAATTTTAATAATAACTTAATTAATAATTCATATTATGAAAAAATTGTAAAAATTTCATATAAATAAAATAAATGTATACACCATATCTAACCTAAATTTAGAATCCCCGTGTATATAGATAAGCAATATAAATTTTCAAACATAAAAATAACATGAACAATAGAAATGACTCCATAATTATTCCACACCCCTGGACAAATATCTTAGATACAGCCATCCACGAAAATACAACCATCCAAAAAAACCATCATTAATAATAAACCAACAAAATCTCCCAATAATAATCAAAGAACTACTTAGCAAGGTAATTACGCGTGCACGTGCTATTAAACAAATAACTAAAGTACAAATCACCTTACATTACCATTAGATACAGTTAATCACGACGTCAACTAATATTAACTACATACTAAGACTTTAACTCACTTTCATTTTGGTTCTTGCTTCGAACGATCGAGTTTACTCGTCAGTTTAGAGCAGGATTCAGGAGAAAAGGCCCTTGAGAATGAGTAATGATATTTACTCGAAACGTCGGAAGTATAAAAGTCTTTCTCAGAACTATTTGACGCGGGTCTCCCAGAAAATAATAATATATATATATATATAAAGTTTAAGGTATATACGCAAATCGACATGTACGCAATAAGGAGAAAAATATGTTAGATAAATGTTATTCCGAGGGTATTTTTGTGAATGGGTTTGTTTATGTATTCTTTTCTGTAGATATAGGCTTTCGTAAGTAGGTAGAATCGCGAAATTTGTAAACTTTCACAATACGCTGTCGTACCTATGTATCTGCCGGGTGTTAAAAAAGGCCGTGTTTAGGTTTCGGATGGAGACGATGAGAATATACACAGTTTTGTTTGCAATTCCGGTGGAGGCGAGCCAGGCAAAATCTATTTGTTGGAGAGTCTTCACGCAAACAAATCTACGCTCGGGCCGAGCCTGCGTCGATAAATCTCGGCGATATTACGGAAACACACGATTGAAAAACAGAATGGAGACAATCTAATAGAGTGGAGGGATATCAAGATTGGAAAGGTACTTTTTTGACGGCTGTGTCGTTTGTATGGGAAGCGAGAGTGTGTGCGAATGGAATGTTAATATTATATTATATACGAGGGAGACTCTTCCCTGCGTTGATTTCTTTGTATCATATTTTGATTTTATATTCGTAGTCGACGGTACAACAAATTCAATTTCACTCGAAAAATAAAACCGTATTTAGACTTCATGAAATATATTTTTGGCACGAAATGCCTTGTGGGCTACACAAATTCATAAGTAATGGAAACATTATTAATTTATCGAAGAATTCAGGCAATATTCATGATATTATACGCACAGCGCTCTTTAAGAAACTTTCTTCCGTATATAATAATATTATTTATATTACATTTTTATAACTTAAAAATATAAAGATTTAAAAAATTATTCAATCATCACAATAGTTTTTATAATAAAATATTATATTTGAAGTTTTAATTTTACTAAATTGAAACTAGAAATGTTTCTACTTAAGAATTAAATTATTTTTAATACAAATTAAATTAATTAACTAAAAAGACATACCAAAAAAAATCTATTTTTCGAAAAAATATTTTAGTTGCTACCGAGATTCGAATCTGGACCTTTTTTATCAGAATTTATTTAATTTTATTGCTTTCTGAAAAATTGCAACTTCACAATAATAATATGTTCTACTTAAAAAGACTCAAGGTGATACTGAGAGCTGGTCACCCTACATTCCAATGATTTTTCTTTAATCATATATTCAAATGAATAATATAATCGTAATAATTAGTGTTACATAAAACGACGTATTTGATTTCTAAACTATTTAATATTTTTGTATTATTAGGAATGGCAATACTTAGTCGGTTCTGTTGACTTCTGATCGGCTCATTTAGTTATTATTTTTTATTGGTTAAAAATGTATTCTTGCTAGAGTAAAATTGATTTATTTAAGTATGTTACTAGAATATATTTCATCAGTGATGCCCCCAAATTATAAATAGAGCATTTGTAGTGGAACGATTTCAAAATAAAAATATAACCTTCACCACATAGATTTAATTTTTACTCCCGAGGTGTAGTGTTTTAAATAGATTGAGAAGCGTACACGGCCATAGCGCAGATTTTCAATACATACGAAAGCTGATTATTTCTCTTCTACCTACAAATCCACTACCCTCATTCTTCGGACGACTGCAGGAGCTGGCTGATCCTCCAGATTTTGTGGCATGTCTCCAATATTTAGATACAACCTCACGAAGGCCTAACATACATTCTAATTAAAGTGCGTTTTAAAATCACATGTCTGACAAATAAAAAATATTTTTATGACAAAGAGAAAAGGTTATAACTTTTTTTACTTTTTGTTAACTAAATAACTAATTTATCGTCACGTCGTTTCTTGCAGGGGTAGAAAGAGAGGATGGAACGTTACACTTTTCTGTCCCGATGTATAAAGTCTTCCAATATCTCGATTTCGATACCATCGATTTCTCCAGATCAGGATGTACTCTACTCCTGTTGCCTGCAGGACACTTACAATTTTTCTTTACTGTCCTCTCCTCTCTTACGTTCCGCATGCAACTCTGTAACCCAAAGCAACACTGTGACCCTTTCTGAATTTTATGGACTTAGCTATAGTCTGATCTACACTCGTCCTGATTTGTTATTTTTTCACTTCCACATAAATTTTCCACACATGTACTTGTGCCTTTCCACCGCTTTCAAACTACTTAGGTCGTTCTTTTTCCGATTCCAGATTTCACTTCCATTCATTAGTTTTTGCACCAAGACTCTATTATGCACCGTTAGTCTAACTTTGGATGATAAATTTCTATTGGCGATTACTGAGTTCAGAGCATCAATCACTTTATTTACCATATTCACTCTCTTCTTAATAACTATTTCAAACTATTATCGTCTATTTCAAGCAAATTCTGTTTGGGACAAATATTTATTTCTGTATAAATATCTTAATTATTGAACTAAAATAACGCTCTGTGCCTTCCCTCCCTTCCCTTCCCCTCCCGGCATCACCACCGACCAGTCGATTGGCACCCTTGAACCAGTACGGTTATACGTGTACAGTAAAGTTTACAATGTTATACTAATCTCGAGATTTTGCATCCATATTTTGTGTCGGAACCTTGACGAAATAGTGAGTTAAACAGTATAGTCCATATCTTCGGAGGTACCAGCAGAATACGAATTGGTGAGTGCCTATTCCTTTC
This sequence comes from Eubasilissa splendida, assembly GCA_031772225.1. Lineage (NCBI taxonomy): Eukaryota > Metazoa > Arthropoda > Insecta > Trichoptera > Phryganeidae > Eubasilissa > Eubasilissa splendida. The sequence continues at coordinate 10,557,163 of CM062848.1, read as the reverse complement.
TGTCCAGAATTCTTCCGGCATCTATGCCTGTATGCAACACATGCCTTACAAGAAATGTCAGTTCAAAATAAAATAAATTTGTTTTATGATAGTACCTACAAATATTTAAGTACTCAGCCTTTCATTTTCAAATATAATAATACATTTTTTATAAAACGAAACAATGTCCATTGCATCAAATTGGTAGCAAGATTAGGTTAACAACTGATAATGAATAGTATTTACGTTCTTTTAGTATAAAAATACCCAGCTAAGCTAAGATAAAGATATATGTAATGCATTGTTGTAAAATTTATGCACAAAATGTTAATAGTATTATCTCTTTAATAATAGATGTAATGCATTAAGTAGTATCTGTTTTTATCGCCAGTTCTCGAGATTGCATAGTACATCACATTATATTGACACAATACAATACAAGAGCTGCACATAAATCATAATTCCATTACATAAATATTCAGGATTGTTCACCTATTGTACGCCTAAAGACGTAAAAAAGTTTCCTGAGTCCAATTTATATAATTTTTTTCTTTGAATTTTTGGGATTAGTTTTTTCAGAAGGTTTTATTGATTTAGCAATAAATCAAAAACGTTTATGTTGAGGTTTAGAGACAATATGCAAAAATCTAATTTACTTCAAATTATCCAAAAACGCGATAAAAAAAATTGTAAATATGGCAAACATTAGTAGTAAAGTAAAATAATTTAAAAAATCGAATAATTTATTTGGGAAATTAGTTTTCTTTTTGCGTACATTTATCAATAAATATGCTTTCAATGGGTAAAAATTTTACAATTTCATATTACCATTCACCAACGAAAAGTCGCACGTTTCGTATTAGTATGTGATTAGTTAGGACTTATCTTCCCTTTTACATTACTGCACCTGTTCTTCTCATTTTCGTTCGCACACCACCGCAAAGCTTTGACAAAAAATGGACTCACCACAAGCCCCATCGTGCGCTAGCTGCAAAGCGCGCCCTTGCTGGCAGGCGGCGCGCCGCAGGTGGCACGCGCTGGCGTGCGTGCTGCCGTCGCGCGAGCAGACCGGCCGCAACACGGGCTCACATTCTGGTCCGCACGAGCACGACGCGGCGCCTGTTCGCCCGATCCAGCACTGCTCGCCAGGACCGCACTGCACGCTCGAGCACGGATTCACTCCTTGATAATGGAAAAAATATATCATCAGTTAAAAATATTAAAGTAATGGTAATGTAAATTTGATTTTTTACCGATATTCAGATATGACTGATTAATCCTCATTATTGGTCGGCGTTTCTATTCTTCAGATGATCTAATGATCAAACTTGCATTGGGAACTTAAACGTCAGCTAATTTTGAAGTACACATAATGTGAGGCAGAATAATTCAAACAATTGATCGGAGATATTCAAGTAGATTGATAATAATGAACGCCAAACTAATATTTTTATTTACCTATATTTAGTAAAACACTTTAAGGTATACACAATGCAAAAGATTAGTATGCTTATTCAGAATTCAGTTACCACCTTACAAGGAAAGACTTGATCTAAATTGATTACTATGGCGTCATTGTATTATAGTTATCACTAAATTAAAAATATACCTAGTGATAGTTGTAATAAAGTCTCGCTGGATCGATAATTTTTGGCTGTTAAAGATTTAACAGATAGTAAGTATATAGTACAGTACAGTAATAGAAAATATCAATTTATAACTTGATAATATTTAATATATATTATACATATGATTTCACATAAATATACATGAACATACATACATTCTTATGTGATTCAGAAAATTATATTTTAAAGTCAAATAACTTTGTTTCCACCACTTTATTAGATATTTAATCTCGATGCTTTCAGAACAATGTTCTCTTTCTCAGGATGAGTTGTATACTATAGATATTGACATTGGGAGATGGTTTGGTTAGGTTAGTATGAATATTAAGTCAAATATAATTAATAGTCGGAAAATAATTGTTAACATTCCTCTGTTGCATATTTTCCCACGTAACCATTCTTCCCCTTTTATTAACCATGTTAACTCCGATTTCAATGAAATTTTGTACACTTCTGATTTAGTATTAAATAAGTTAATGTATCTAAGGGTTTAAAAAATAAATTAAAATAAAACCTGTAGCAGCTTTAAGTTCAAATTTTAATATTTTTTCCTGTTTGAAAAAAGGCAGTTATTGAACAACTGATTCGTTTGACATTTCTTTAGTCAGGAATGCGGTCAGTGATGCCATCAAAATTTAAAAAAAATACCTCAATTCTTTTATGGTTTCCAAAATAATGGGACTAATGTACAAAAAAGTAAACTTTTCAGGAGAGCCGAAAATCCTATCCTATTTACATTTTGGAGCTTGTTACAAACATTTTACCGTTTTCTGTTATTACTTTTGTTGTTATTTTAGATAGTTTTATATTGTTGTTTTATTATGTTGGTGGTTTATTTTTGTTGATGAGAAAAAATGACTACGCCAAAGACAAGTTTCAAAAGCAAAAAAAGTAACTAAGCCTCAGCGGACTGTCTCACCGCTATGGTATATAATGATAGCTCATACCTTGGCCACTTTGTATTAAAATTTTAAGCGATTCTACTTATCGTAGAAATTTGCGGATTGAATTTTATTGTCCAAAAAAAAGTCTAGAATAATAAAATGAAAAATGTTTTTTTTTTCATTTTTCTCGGTAGTGACCCCCAATTCATTAATTATGTCATCACAAAGTAAAAACCTACCTTCAGAACTATTCTTTTAAAAAAATAATTATATTTGTTAAACCCTTATTATCGTTACATTAAAATATATTTTGGGATGATTAGGTATATATTTATGTAGTTATATACACCATTACTCGATTTACATAAAATTATTTATAATAATCTTATCAAATAAATTCCAATATTAGCAGTGTTGTAATATAAAATATAAATAAAATATAATAATATAAGCAGTTATATATATATATAGAAGTAAATTTAAATAGCGTGCCGTAAAATTGTAGGTTGGATGACTGATTCATTATTATATATTTTCATCGCAATTTTGTTCTAATGGAGAAAATTGAAGAAGTCCATGTATTATACTTTTATAATTGTTAACAACATAATTGAAAAAAAAATAATAAGAAAAACATGTTTATAATAATTTGCACAGATAAATCAATACTATTGTGATATGTAATGATGAGTCGTCTAGTTTCAAAACTCCTTGTCCACAAAAAGTATTTATTATAGCACAATAATATTAACATCTTCATTAAATAATGCGGTTAGAAGATTTTGAAATCAAATGCGAATTTCTAATCGAATATTTTCTATTTATTAGGAACATTTAAAAGACGATAAAAAATTCATTAATAACAATAGTTTCTGGAGACAAAGATAAAATGCGGAACTCTAGAATATCTTTAGAAACAAAAGAAATGTGAGCTTAGTAAAATGAATTAATATTGAAAACTACCCACGGTAGTGTAACACCTGAATCGCATGGAAGACTAAGAACTCATAAATAAAGATTTGTTCAGTGATCCGCAAGGGAGCAGAGGAATGGTTAGACTGAAGCTGAGATGACTCGATCGTGTGGTAGAGAACTCTTTACTATCACATCATCAAGTCGCACTCTGGGGGGGATAAACTAGTAGAAAGGTGTTGCAAATATAAATTTTGATAAATTTTGAAAGCAGCCACGACTCTCCCTGAGTTGCAGCGATCCTGCTGACGATGATGATTTTAAATAAAATATATTTCAATAAAAAATTTCAAGTGAAACGTCTTTACCGGCATCAATAAAATAACTCGTTCATGGTGGTGCAAATGCGTCACGGTTATTACGTCATCCAAATCCGCCGCTGGCTATGTTCCCACTCTACTAGTAGTGTGTACAGGCACTTTCTCTGAGCGGCAGCGATTATATCCCGCGATGCTGCGGTGTTTGTCAAGCTACAGTCAGCCGATTCACAAAAGTGAGCACACTCTCAAAAGTCTTTCGATCAATAAAAATTATAATTTTCAAACGATATTTGAGATGAAAATTGAAATGAAATATAAAATAGAAAAACGCTAATAAAATAAATAAAATAAAAATAAAGTTACACATCGAACGTGCGTGCTCGGTAGACACATATTTTTTTCTCTCCATATATTGTGCAGATAGAATATGAAATCTTCGTTATATACTTATACCATGTTGCGAGATGGATAAAAAAAATATTTTATTTGTTTTCCGAATTAATTAAATTTTAAAATTAATTCTCTGACTCAACTCTATGCATAATCATTGCTCACAATGTTCACGATTTTTCTCTAAACCCCTCAGCGTTATGAACCAGGCATGACTTCACAAGTTTCTTTTTCACTTTCGCATCATTTCTCCGCCCCCTGTTTTCGCTATTCAATAAACTTCACGGCTGACGCCGGGGTGATATTGTTATTTCCGGTGCACGTATGGCGCGAACCCTTAATTGTGACAAAATGCCTGAAGTTCTCTCGGCCCCGCGAGACGCGCGGAAAGCACAGCCGTGCGGCCGCCACCCTGTAAATAAGCAGCCCCGGCAACGGGGATGCACTTCTCCTGCGTCGCATTTGCACATGCCCCGGAAGAAATATAGCTCTGTGAATTTTTCAATTTGTCAGTGTATCGGTGCGGAAAAGTAAACAGTCTCCCCGCAGATTAAACGGAAAAGTTTTTATCGCACATACATCTGTTTACTCCGGAACTCTCCGGGTGTTCTCCGATGAAAAAGGAAGACACCACGCGGCACTCCTTGAATGGAATATATTAAATTAAAAACTTTGTAAGAACTCCGTGTGTCGTTTAAGGTAGGTTTCCGAGTAGCCGGATGTGAAAGTAAGGTAGAATAATATTACTTTAAAAAATAAATATACAGGAACATTATCATTATCTAAAATATGAGAAACAATTATTTTTAAGTACCATCCTCGTAAAGTTGCCATCTCTCTGGGTACCATAATTTCCATTTCATTTTGTCATTTAGGTTACATATTTAACTTTAATCATGTACGGACAGAAAACAACTAGCTTACTTATCTTAATTTCACCTGTTACGATTACATACTATTCTACCATAGCAATGTAGCAATTTAATTTTTAATTATCTAGAATTTTTATTTTCTACCAAAATTAGGTGGGCGGAATGTTGACCCAAGTCGTATAGTCCTATACTTCTTACAGTCTATCTAATAAATTAAAATATAGTTTTTCCGCTCTAGCCAACTAATTACTTAGGAATTTTGCCGACGTAGGAACCGATTGAATTTCGACGCTGAGTTGTCAACAAGCTTTTTTTTTAATCAAAATTATCGCCATGTGTACAAATCCGGACCTCGAAGAAGCGGTGTTCTGCACGACCCGGAAGTGCAATGATATCACCGTTCTTCAATACAAAAGTGCGAGTCAAGTGGAGGTGAAAATTGTCGTCCAACCCAGGACTGTGAGCGATATTGAATATTTTAGAAAATAACAAAGTTGCTCTGCACACTAAGTTATCGAATGGCATTATTAGCTCTAAAAAAAATAATTTTGTGACATTCAATGGTCTTGCAGTGGGACCCCTCATATATTGACTTTATTTAGGTAATTTTCGTTTAAAATACATTTACACAAAATGAGTAAGATTAAGAAAGGATTACTTAGGTGGTTTGAAAATATAGAACAGATGAATGAGGTGAGAACGGTAAAAAGATATATGACGCTAGTGTTGATGGCACCAGGAATAGAGGATGTTAGCGGAAGACTTGGCACAACCAGATAAACCAGATACTGGGGATGGTTCTGTTAGAAGCCTCAACAATCGTCGAGCTTGTATGAGAAGATGTATGAATGTGGATGAGGCGAGAATTGTATGTCAGGGCAGAATAGGGAAAACGACGTGATGGTAAGTTAGTTAGTTAGTTGTTACACAAAATCAGGTAATAAAAACTGTAATTTGTAATGTAGACAAAAACTCGATCTCTTAAAAATGAAACTAAATTATGGTAATAGCCGTGCTTGTTAGATATTGTTTTAAAAATAATTTATTTGTATATTACAAATAAAATATTGTATAAACATTTTTTTATTGTTCTATAAAATTTGATGAAAATATTGCCTATCAAATATTTCAGTAATTATAAGTGTTTAATTTTTGTAGCACAATATTGATTTTTAATTTGATAATAAGGGGTTAAATTATTTAAAAAGAAACATATCCATTGTTTAAAATATTTATAATGGTATCAACTTGCCTGCATAAAGCCACAACATTAACTTGCCTGCATAAATCGCGCCCTAATGTAGTATGCTTGTTAAGTTAAACATTATATTAAGAGTCATGAAATATGTAAAAAGTTTAAAAAAAATTTAAAGTCTGAAGAACCTTTATGATCTCATAAGTTTATTAAACACCAGATAATAATAAGATTAAGTATTACATTTTCGCATGGAGAAAAGCCTTATAAATAATCGGTTAATTTTAACTTTATGGTAATAAACACTCGCTTATCTTTCATTCATGTATCCTTTAACATGACAGCTTCTAAAACCCGGAGATAAACTACCCCTGTACGTAACACAGCGTATATGTTGTTTTAAGAAGCTGTGCGTACCTTGGAATTATAATAGCAAACTTTATTAAGGGGATACATAAAAACCCCATTAGATAAGACTACGGCCTGGACCACAAGTGCTGGTAGATCGGGGGTTTGCAGTGTATAGTGGAACGTTTAAGCCATATTAAATAAACATCCCCCTTAATGAGAAACCAACAAACACCCCGCCTAAATCTGTTGGCGGCCGCAGGTAAATCTCTAGAGGGTTGTTCGGGGAGGTCAGCAGCGAAGGGTTGGCCGTTTAAACCCGAAGATCCTCGCCTCAGGACATGAAAGATGAGTTCTGGTTGGACCGATTGCATTCAATCAAAGCGATAGTATAATCGGTAAGAGAGTAAGGATATTTCACGTGAAATATTATTTGTTACAAACTAAATTTCGATGTATTTTATTTGATTTTCCTTCTACGGTTCTACGGTTCGACTTTGAACATAAATGATCCTCGTTGTCTGCAGAACATAATAAAGTATGCAAAATTGTAGGCGTGATTTGGTAAATTTATAAATACCATAATTTAACTATATAGATATCGGTTTTTTAATAGACACGGCATGGCATAATATGGTACAACGTTTGCTAGTTTCAAAATTTTATGGATCACATTCACATGATCATCACTATAATAAAATAAAATTCATGCATTCAATTCAACAATAAGAATATAATAATTATTAATTTAATACATTTTTTAGATATAGCGATAGAAATGCATAAATAAACTGCAACATTTTTATTAAAGAAAGAGTTGTTATTCGAGCAAAGTTTTTCTTATGTTGAGTGATATGTTTTGAAAAATATATTTTTGACTTATCGTTTAGATAAAAGTAATAATATTGTTTTTATTTCGTTAATTTTAATTTTATCCATTATCTTTTGACATTATTATGTGTAAAAAGCAGTATTTATATATCTATTTATTTAAAATAACGTATTCTTATCTATATTGTTATATTATATTGTATTCAGGTATTGTGGACTAAGTCTGTTACACCCTGTAAAAATGGTTTTTTTTTTTGAAAGTTTGATTTTTTACTTTATATCTTTCTAAGTAGTTCATCTAATTTCTTTTAACTTTACTATAACATGATTTATAAGCGTGTCTCATCACTCTAAATGAAAATGACTGTATATTATATAACATACCAATTAGGTGTAGAATATATTTTTTTTAGTATAAATAGTACATATGAAAAATTAAGGTAATTATTTTACTAGACGTGGTCTATTCTAAAGCAATTACCTGTACAGTTTTTAAAAGTCGTAATTGTTTAGAGGTAAGTAAGTATAATGTTAAGTAAGTTATAAAAAGTTATGTGATAAAAGTTTTATCTGAAGTTATAAAATATTATTGAAAAAAAGTTATAAAAATATTATTGTCTCTAATATACAATAGCTGGAGACAAAAATGTGTAGGTAAGTTAGGTAAGCACGAATACAAATTAGATTCATTTTGCTTTCTACCCACATCAAGCAACCACTTTATTATTTTTGGTTTGAAGTCTTTAATCACTTTAAATCCGTTAAGGTCTAGTGGTAATTTGTTTAAATGTTCGCAGAGCACAAAATAAGAAAGTTCGTTGAGCGAATTTGGTATTAAATTTAGGCAATGGAAAGTTTCCTAAGGCTTCGCTCCTAGTTTGCTTTGGATCGGATCGTGAAAGTAAAATTAATTAAAAAAATATATATAGTTTTAAGATTGCTCTGGTAAACAGTTGTCACAGTTGCAGCTTACTCGGTCGATATGAGGAACCCATCGTAAATTCTCTTCAATTGTTAATGCGAGATAAATTATCTCATTCTATTTTTCAATGCTGTCACAGTTACATATTTGATTTGAACGGTTTTAGTTCATTAACATCTTCTTATCAATTTTCCCCCCCCTTGTTATATATAATTTATAAAAGAAATGTTGTTTATAAAACCTCAATAATAACTATGTAAAAGGCAATTGTGTATATATGTAATAAAGTTGATTTAAAAAAAAAAAAAAATTGTTTTTAGAATATTTCATCCTCTATCCCACGTGTACTTATCCATGTGTATCAATGTAGGAACAATGTTACTAAAATGACGCTAGTTGTATAACGTACGTCGTGTCAAAGGTCTCGGTCCGACTAACTTCGGACCCTAATTTGGGATGCAGACTTCCGATACTGTGATATATGGGCGTCCTAAAGTTCCTACTCCTACACGGTAATAGTCCATTAAATGTATATTCTTCGTTCCAGCATGTGTTCACTTCTTGTGCCTTGTAAAGTAACCTATGATTAATTGAATGGATCTGGGATCTTGATAGCACCCCTAAAGATAATTTGGAGCGTTGCTTAATAAAATGAAAAAATAATAATATTAATTTAATATCAGTTTTTGTTTGAATCATTCAAATATTTATATTATTTTACATGTACTATTGAAGACATAACAATTATTTAGTTTCATTTCTATTTATTTATTTCCAATAAATTATATTTATTTCCAATAAAATGATGATCGGGCAAGTTGTTGGATATGGCAAATAAAGAAGATGAATAAGAGAATGTGTCGGAATATGATCAATCACCAAAATTTGTAAAAACACATGTCTCACCTCACACAGAAAAATATAAAAACAGGTGACAGTAAAATGATACATAAATCTTGAAATACTCTTAAGATTTAATCAAATACAGCGTCACATATTCCTGATATATATATTAATAAAGGGTGTCCAGCGGATAATTTTCTAGTTTAATATTAAATTAAAAAAAAATACAAAGCTATTCTGATACTTTATTTATACAAAATGGAGTTTAACGATTCAGATTTTACGTTTTATAAAAAATATCGTCTAAATGCCGTCCATTTCTAACAAGATACTCTTGCAATCGGTCTCTTAAATTTGTGAACACGCGAGAGTAGAGCGTTGGTTCAATGGCAGCAACTTTCCGGCGGATATTTTCTTATAGGGCCTGAATTATTCGAGGATTGTTGCTATAAACTCTCGACTTAAGGTATCCCTACAAAAAAAGTCGCACGGTGTGAGGTCTGGTGACTGAGGTGCCCAGGGTATGTCTCCGTACTTGCTGATTAATTTATTGGGAAAATTCCCCTCCGCTTTTCGATTGAAACTTTAGCTGTCTTGCTGAAATTGTGTTCTTTTATTGAACCCGGGAAACAGCTGCAGTTGCGGTACCAAAAACTTGTCGAACATTTGGCGATACACGTCAGCTGTGACTGTCTCTCGCTGGTTAAAAAAAATAAGGACCAGTTATCCCTCGGGCAGAAATTGTACACCACACTGTTGTTTTTGGACAGTACAAATGTTTTTGATGGCGTTACCTTGGGTTGTCGGGGCACCAGTATTTCATGTTCTGTTTATTAACATAGTCATCTATATGAAAATATGTTTGGTCAGTAAACAATATGTTTTCAAGCGTTCGTGCTGTTCCAAAACATTCCAGCATCGTTCTCGCTAAGGTTTCACGTAAAGAATAGTCATTTTCGTTGAGAAACTGCAGGATTTGAAGTTTGTATTGGTGAAACTGTAGTTTCTTTTTCAAAATAACGTGCACTATTGATTTTTTTATTCCAGTATATGTTGCAATCTTCCTTATCGATTTACGCGGATTGCGAATAATATCACGTCAAACTTGAGCCACATGTTCTGGCGTTACTACTGAAGTTGATGGTCCCGGAGGAGTTTAGTTAACCATTGTCCCTTCTTGTCTGAACTTTTGAACCTAACACCAGATAAGTTGCGTGCTAGTAAGCAAGTACAAAAAGCGCGACGCGCACGAACCAATGAATTACCGGACTTTAAATATTGCTTAACCGCGAACGTGCTGTGCGCTATCTACCAGTAACTCATTGCGACTGGCAAACCCGCAACTCACGCGCATCGATCAATATCCCTCCTATTTACCTCACCCTGATGGTTTACGAGCAATTACAATTTAATCTTGAAATTTTTCCGCTGAACACCCTATATTAATTCCTAATGATGATTGTAAATTTCCCATTTCTACATAACTTAGCAAATATTTAAACATTAAAAAATACATTTTAATTATCTCAATTAATTGTATTTCTTAATTTATTTCTTTCTAAAAGATTCAGGGCTATTCTGTTATGTATATCCAACTTCTCTGATTGATTTTACCACCCAAGCTAGCACCAGATTACCATCCTTTCTCCCACCAGTTTTAATCTTCTTCTACTAATATTATATTATCTTGCATAGTAAACAGTAATATTAGCTTATATTATGTACTTCATTACTGCTTTGTCTGAATATATCTGTGGATTTTTATAATTAGTTTCATATGCTATATATTATGTTAGTTGTATTATGATTATTTATACTATTTAGTTAAGTTAATTCTATTTTCGTAGAACAAACGTAATAAGAATATTTATATGACGTATATTCCATATACGCATTTCTATTTAAAAAAATAAATATATATATATATATTAGGAGAACACATTCTTATTGTGAAGTTGTAATTATTCAAAAAACAGGTCTGTGATATTTTAAATATTAATTAAATATATTAATTAGAAAGATATACATATAAAATCAATTTTACCGAAAAATATTGTTGGTGCGCCACTGGGATTCGAACCTGGATCTCTTTCCAAACCGGGGAAGGTGCATTATCCAACTATGCTACAGCGACAATATTTGAAGCGACAATTTTCGATACTTTTAAAATTAGCAATATTATCTTTGTGGTTAAAATTAATTTTTTTATTTATTATCTTTGTTTTATTAACCACTAAATTGAGTTTAAATACATCTACCAGTTTCTAAAAATACCATTTTCTTAACTTTCCATAACTGAGTTATGACATCCTGAAGAAGAAAATTGTATTTTTCGAAACCGGTAGATGTATTTAAACTCAATTTAGTGGTTAATAAAACAAACATAATACATTTTAAAAAAAAGACAACTTTCGAACCTATATGTTACCTTTTTGATATTAATACATTTAATCGTTCCATTATTTGAAAGAGCCATCTATATTACTTTTACAGAATCTCGAATATCTTTGAGTAAACTCATAGCAGACCCCAGAACTGTCAATTAATTTTTATTAAATTTTGGACACATTGATACAACTTTATTAATAAATGGCTTTTTCAAATAATGGAACAATTAAATGTATTAATATCAAAAAGGTAACATATAGGTTCGAAAATCGTCGCTAAAAATATTGTCTCTATAGCATAATTGGATAATATACCTTCGCTTGTTAGGAACGAGATCCAGGTTCGAATCCCGGTGGCGCAACAACAATATTTTTCGATAAAATTGATTTTATATGTATATATTTCTAATTAATATATTTAATTCATATTTAATATATATATATATATATATATATTATGGCGTTCACGAAGACAAATATTTTAACTTGTATGTATCTATGAGTACTGTTTGCGTTCGAGAATTTAATATCAAAGTATTTTTAAAGAGAATGTGTAAATATAATTTTAAACTACATATTTTTTATGGAGCACATACGAATTTCCTTTTTCGAAATATTCAAGCCAAGTTCTTAAAATACTCAGACTAGATACAACCTTTATTAATATGACACAAAATTATAATCTTTTCCCGTATACTTGTTGACCATCGCAGTCACCATATTGTGGTAATTTCACGAATTTTCTCTTAAAGTTTGTATTTTTTAATACACAACTTTGAATTTAATATGAGATATAAGAAAGACTTTAAATTAAAAACATGAAATTTTTGCTGTACTGTATTGAAATAGGTAATTCAAAATTAAATTCGAAGCGAGATTAAATTTTCAGAATATCAATATTGTTTAATAAATTGAAAAGATTTACATATATTAATATCTGTTAAAATTTTCTTTGAGAGTGGATATTAAAAAATCTACCAAGAATATTAAAACTTTATTTGATTTAAAAGTTAAAATTCATTATTGGGTGAACTATGAGAAATTATGTAAATAATGATTAATGTAGACCTATTTGAATATCAATCAATTTTTTAATAAAATTTGTATACTATTAGTTAAAAATAAATAAAAAATAGAAGAAAAATATTTCTAGAATTATTGATTTTGGATTGAGTTCAAGATTTAGTTACGTTATCGTTGCATATACGAAAATAAAATATACATATACTGCAGTTTATGTGACATTTTTAATAGTCATATACTGATAGATATAGTGTCTCTTCTGGATTAGATCGCATTCTTTGAATTATATATGGTATCCTTGGGGAAATCTAGGCCAACGTTTCGGCATGGCAACACGTGACATTGCCAAGGCGTTGCATAAAAAAATTACTGTAAAACCGTACTTTTTTGCAAGAGATATAAATCATGAATAGTTGAGTTGATTTTTAGCGACATTCAACAAGCAATGAAGCGTGAGCAGGTGCATTTTCGTGGTGCTTTTTCCATGAGTTGTTTCGTCACAAATCCGGAAGTTTTCACTCGAAAACAGCATAGCTCCGTATTGAGCGCACGACCTGGTAGCAAAAACTCATGCTACACTATGCTGCTGAAATCGAATGCTGAAATCATTTGATCGAACTTGACGACCTTTTTAGATCTTGGCCCTTTAGAAAGCTTCCAGTGGGACCATCGGGCCATAGTTTCGACACCATATCCATACACCCATGTTTCATCATCTGTTTGAGTAGTTCTGAATCGTCTTTGACTTCATTCAACAACTCCTAAGCAATGTCCATTTGGCACTGCTTTCGGAATTTGGAACAAATTTTGGTGCCACACGTTTCATGCCTAAAACATTCGAAAAAATTCATCGAAATGGGCCATAAAATATGGCAATATCATCAACAACCTTTCTGATAGTGATTTGGCGGTTGTCCATAATCATTTTTTTCACTTTCTCGTCATTGTTGATGTGCTGGGGCATCCAGGGCGCTCCTCATCTTCAACATCTTTATGGCCCTCTTAGAAACGTTTGTACCACTAAATTGTAAATGCTTGATTTATTTATAGAAGATTCACCCAAAGTAATATTCAACATTTCTAATATGGAACTCCACTTTATTCCATTCTTAAGGGCGAGCTTTCATTTTTCCAGTTTGAAATTCGAGAAATGCTACCCGAATTACACATGCTTTCAAGATGAGATAATTGTAAAATTGTTATAAGTATCAGAGAATTAATTAATGACGTTTTTTATAACACAAATCGTGCGAGAGAGGAAGGTTTGCATAGAAAAAGACAACAATAAAATTGTTGATTTTCTCGTATTCGATAGAAGTGTCAAATATAACTCGTATCTGGAGTCTTTTCCATATTGATATATGGAATGAAATAAAAATAAAATGAATCCATAAAAAAATCAATATTTTATTATATGAATTATATATATGAATGTGTTTTGAAATCAGACAAAGTACCTACATATATTTAGATGATCGCTTAAATCAATGTTCTAAATTTTAAATTTTTATGACAGCTTCAATTTCTTATTTTGTTTAATATTATTGATTTAAAACGCCATATTGACATTTTCGTAAAATGTTTGTTTCATAATTACATACTATTTATGAAATAGACAGCTAGTCTTTAAAATACAACAGTTTAAAATAAAGAATAACTAAATAAAAATAAATTTTCCATATTAAGATAATTTTCTGGCATGCGAAAAATATATATAATGCTTGTATTGTCTTAATTATGGCAAATAAAGTTCAGTTTATTAGATTTAAATGAGTAAAATTCTATCTATTGGAATACTTCAAAAAAATTATAATATAGAAATCCAGATATAAAATAATAATAAAAACCCACATTTTCGTAAAAAACGAGAAAATTTGAATTATAATTAAATGCCTAAAAACAAAATTTAATGCAAATTTCATTTTTGTTTACAAGTAAAAAATCGCCGAGCATACCAAAACATACACAACCTTTTCAACAACCAACAAGAAAGTAAGTATCCGATATGGTGTAACGTTGCAGTTTCACAGCACCTAAGAACTGACGGTTATTTTCTTTACCACACCGTCCACGCGATGGCAATGCTGCGGTCGCGTGCATAAATGAACATACCGTGTTCTTTCTATCAGTCCATGTCAACTTAATATTTAAAAATGTAGCTCTATGTTTTCAGTCTTTTAAAATAAGGGTAAGTTTAATTAGATTAGAGGTTCATATGCTCTTGTGTTTAATTTATATAATCTTGATTGCATTGTAAATATTTTTGTATTTCAGGATTGGAGAATCCATTTTTTTACATGGATAATATTATTGTAACCCCATGGGATGAAATTCGTATGATGACTTTTGTGAGGTCAGAACGCAGTGATGTTCTAAGGATATACAATCCGTATTAAGATGTCGGCTACCCACACGGATATTAGACACAAAAAATGACAGCCATGCAGTTTCACTGGATGCACTGGAGATGCCATGGGTTGTCGAATTTCATTGGAGTTTGTCATATATCAGAAATGAATATCACGCCGGTATCATAACTGCACTATTTCTATATAACTGATCATTCTTCAATACATAGATCAATGTCATTGCTTGGTTTTGATTGATAATTTGTATTATTAATATTATTAGGCACAAGCCTGGAATCATACCTCATGAAACTCATATTTTCTAACCCAGAATTTTTCTATACCGCATGCTGAAGGCGACTATCTTTGTTTCGATTTAATGTAAATTTAGTATGTCAGCAGTAACTTAATTTTATATTTTTTTATACAATAAAATCTTTGTTAAAATCTAAACTTCTTTTAATATCAGAAAGTATTCCCTTTTATTGATCAAATGAGCATTGAGCAAAGAATAGTAAGTAGGTAAATTTCTGAGGCAAGTGTCCACATTCACATGCATCACCACTGACTAGCCGGTGGATATGAACAAGACATAGGTCTCGCACGTCACAATAGCTACTAATGTCAAGATACGTCAGAGAGAAGTGTACCAATACAATAACAAAAAATTGTGACAGTGTGACTTATTCAGCCAGCGAAATTCAAAATTTCCGCGTATTCTTTTATTAAACCTATATTAAAGGGTAAACTTTCGATTATTAAAAAAATGTTACAAATTTCAACTCCATTAAAAGTAAAATAAGAGCGCTTACTGTTAATTTTGTTTTATTTAAACACGAGGATAAAATTGTTTTTTTTTCTAGTGAAACTTTGATGAAAATTTTCTCAATTTCGAATAGTTTTCATAAAGAGTAAGCAAAGCCGGTGAAGTACTCAATAAATATCCTGAGCGTAGTGCTTAAGCGATACTCCAAAGAGAATTTGTACCGTAGTATTATTATTCGGGTACTTGTTCTGGGGTGCATCTGCCCGAATTAGTCCGTTTTCACAGATAATGGACTCCAGAAGCACACGCGCGCCTCAGGACACGTTCAAATGTGTGCTTAGTAACTTCCCTCACTACATTAACCTTCTTCAGTGTGTAGCCTGAAGTACAGAGAACTCCTAGACTATCTGGAAAGTCTGGGCATGCCATGAATGCTGGTTTAATGATAACCGAGCAGTTTCCTCACGGGGCCGTGAATTCAGATAAAATTAAACAAATCACTTAGTTTATCGGTGAAATTAGGTCTAATAAGAAATAAATGAGTGCGCACTTACGTTTACAAACCCTTCGAGAATGTTTTGGTTTTGTAGTCATACGTGCGCAAAATACCATGCAGAAGGATGATTACTGAAAGGTTTACATATGTATGTATCGTCCTGGAACAAATACTTGATAATGGCTTCATATTTATTGATTTGTTATTTCTTTCAAACATCGTAAACAGATCGTGTGTGATAAGGCACCTCGAATACTTTAATAATGTATTCAAATGCCCAGAATCGCATGGCGGCCACATAGAGAGGTTGCGAGAGCGTGCCTGTTTGCGTTCGGCGTCGCGTGCGCGGGCAAGTTTAAACCAGTTTGTGTTTGAACAGCGTTTTGTGTTGACAATATCCTTCGAATAATTAAACATCCGAATTCAGTACAATAACTCATACAGAGTACTGTTCGGATTGGCGCGTTATTGGAGCGTATCTACAATGTTTGCCGAAGGCCGTATACATGGATTCGTTCCGCTTCTGAAATATCGAGTTGCGGGTGTAAAGCTGTGTCTGGAGTTCAGCACCAACTCTTTAGTGCAAGCGGCGCTCTCATGGAAAGCTGGTTTCTTAGCCAGAGAATGGCAACAACTACAGAATAGCTACAGATACAATAATGGCCGTGACTGAAAAGTAGTATTTATATTTTGTTTATATTTATATATATGTGTGAATATTTGTAACTTAAATATGATATTTTGTAACTTAAATATGATATTTTGTATCTTGAATATGATATTTTCTTTATGGCGAATCTGGTTTTCGTAAAAAAAAAACCGATTACTCTGGAATAAACGCATTATTATTATTATAAAAACACACATGTTTGTAGTTAAAAAAAACATTAATTTCAGGTGAAATATTTTTGTCTTGCTTCTATTGGATAATCTTGTAGAATAGTTCTGCCATTTTGTCTTTGTTGGTGGCAATCAGTGTAGTCTAACATCTGCAATAATCTGCAAACCGAAAGTCTGAGAGCTTTATGCCACATATTGAAACATTTAATTCCCATTTCTCATTCGTCCAACGTCCTCATTATATATTGAGGAAATCAAGAGACAATATACAGAATTAATTATCAAAAATAATTTTAAGGAGCAATAATTACTTATTATATTTAAAAAAAAAACATAGAAATCTAAGATGTTCATCTAAAAAATATGAAGAATCCTACAAAATATAAAAAAACGAAATCTATTTAAGTAAGTAAAGTAATTAATTATTATACCGTTAATCTACTATTTTTCAAAATTTACAGTTAAGTAAATTGCTCGCACTATAATGTATTTAAAATTAGAAACCTAAGTATTACGTTTTTTGTATTTTTTCATTAACAAAGTTTCTGGTGTATTGATTTCAATGTCCAAGAATTCAATTCGAAAAAAATTACATCGGGTCGTTGTAATTTGAATTTTTTTTTTTAAATTAAATAATTTAATTAAGAAATTAAAAACACATTATTGCTATGAACATTTAACACTTTATTGTTGTGAAGTTGCAGTTTTTCAGAAAATTGTTCTGGGGTGTTTTTAATACAAATTAATTTAAATCAACTAGAAAGATTTACAGAAAAAATATATTTATCGAAAAAATATTTCAGTTGCTACCGAGATAACATGAATAACAGATGTATCAGTTTGAAAGAGCTACAGAATATAAGTTCAAAAATTAGTAGTAAACCTATTTGGTTGATGTAGCGAAATTGGATAACGCATTGCGCCGGATAGGAAAAGGTTCAGGTTCATGTCCTGGTAACAACTAAAATAATTTTTTTTCTTGGGCATTAACTATGTAACAATTTCTAGACATTTTGTTTTGAAGAGTTTATTTAATTTATATCAAAAATCATTACTTATTTTATATCAAAAATGCTACCGGTTTCGAAACGTCCGTGTCATTTATAAGCGTTGTTTAAACTAACTTAAGAATAGAAATTAGGTGTTGTTAGGTGGGGTAGAAGGGAAGATTTATAGGGTGTGGGGTGGGAGGGGTCACCCTGGTAGTACCCTGTAAATCACCTTTTCTAACGATGTTCCCTTATTTTGACTAGTTGACTCATTTAATTGATGTTAATTGATGAATTATGATTGCGGGCTAAATTACAGTATGTTTTATGATATTTTAATTTAATCAAGTCGAAGTATGTAATGAAAACAACAATTGAATAAAGTTAGATGAAGAACATATTTATATTGTTTGAGTTTTGTGTTAGTGTGTTCAGATGTTCATAGAAGTGACAGAGGTCATAGTAGAAACGAGCAACTTTTTCGATGAAAGTTCCTAAAACTTCCGCACACGTGTTCCGATCTAGACGGTCAAACAGCCCGGAGAAAGCTGAAAACCTCTTCGGGACTTGAAGGAGCTGCCCGAAGCTCTTTAGCTCGGAACAACAGTTATCAAATATAATTTCGTATCATTTGGGGAAACAGAAATGTTATAAGTTGATTATGTATCGCAAATTAAGTTAGACAATCGTATTATTGATGGAAGAATAATATATTGGGTGTACTCGAAATACACGAGGGGCATATTCCAGGACCGGAAATATATTACGAAGTCAAAATCAAATTATTTATATGAAAGGCCAGATATTTCTACTTTTATGTTCTGATGATGACACTTATAAGTAACATCGCTTGTACAAGATTTTTTTACAATTCTGTGTTAAAACTTGCAATTTAATACTTAAGAAGTGAAAAAATAAATTATGTTTTCATAAACATAATATTACATAAAAAATAACGCAAGTGTAGGTACAATATTGAGTTTTGTATCACTTTAAAAAAAAACAAAATCATTCACAGTACAAAAGGTACATTTTATTATGAATCATTAATTGAATAGCACATTAAACTAATTTTTATGATTATTTTAGCTTCATTAATATTTTAGCTTCATTAATATTTTAGCTTCATTAATATTTCATTAATATATATAAAAAAAAAAAAAAAATCATTAATATTTGTACCATTCTTTTGTTTGTGTTTATTATACATTAAAAAGATATAAACTATTTCGTTTATTTTCAAAACTCCAATTTCAGTTTATTAGCAAAGTATTCAACGTCCTGTTAAATTTTTTAAATTATTGTCATATATTAATTTTTTATTTTAAAATATAATTAAATTTAATTTACAGTTTTTTTTTGTTTTTGAGAAACATTGTAATTGAAAGATCACTTTCAATGGGAAAAAATAAATGTTTCACATATAAAACATTTGCAGATGAAATTTGGCTTTTGTTATGTGGGTCATTGTAGTTTAACCGATAAAGCTGTCTACCGGTTACAAAAAGCTCCGGTTTCGAGTCCCGGTGATGAGTATATTTTGTCGATAGATAGATTTTATCTGTATGTAAGTATGTATATAATCTTAATTTGTTATAATGATTTTATAAAATCAAGCTTCTGTTTAATGTTGACTTAAGTGATAAATAAGTTGAAATCACTCAGATCCAATATCAACAGAACTGAGTAAATTTATCATCACGGTACCAATATTTTCAGTTTAATAATAAATCTGAGATATTTCCAGTCCCGTATCTGACCAGTAGCTGAAATGGGATGACAAGGGTTTTTGCCACCCTCCTAATGCACTCAAGTATCACTTAATCACACTACTGCTCCAACCAAGTCTCTATTATCACAGTCTGCTTAAGTTCAACGTAATTAATCAAAGTGGATTACAAAAATTGGAGTTTTCATGGAATATTATAATTAAAAGTCTTTCTACGACCGGTGATCATGAATTTACCGTATTTTTACGAGTGTAAGTCGTACCCGAGTATAAATAGCACTTAACATTTATGGACAAAATTTTTTGAAAAAATGTTTTTATTGAAAAATATTATTACTGAACACTGACCATGTCTGAATCGGCATTTTATTCATAAATTACATCATATTCAATCCCATCCAGCATGTTTGAAATTCCTGTCTTTTTGAACGACTTCACCATGACTTCATAGTGGACGACTTTCAACTTGAACTTCTTTCTGTCTTTGTTTTTCAGACATTATGGGTTAATAATAAAATCTTATTTTGAATTTATAGTTAAACAAGTACAGTGCAATCCGATCGATTATCTATATTTTCAGAGAAATAAGTAAATAAAAATTCAAATACTAAAATTTTGCATAAGTATGAAGTTTGACAGCAGTATATGTAATACGTATACCCAAACGTCACGCTCGATACTAGTGTCTAGTGTCACGTCCGTCCATAGTAGTCGTTTATCATAGATAGGACAGAAAATGAAAATGAAATATGTTTTACAAGTACCTAAATAAAGTGAGAATATAAAAAAAAAAAATGGAAACGAAGTACTCTCTAATACTCTGTGATAACTTTCTTAATTTTTTTTTGTTTATCTAAAATATACGACGTGATTGAAAATAGTTTTTTATATCCATCTGAGAAAGAAGAGTAGATAATATTGTAAATTGATTTCTTAAAATTAAGTCACATACACAACGTTAAAATTGCTCTTTTTATACACTATCGCAGAATTATTGAAGTACTCAACATAATAATATTGTCGTTGAAGACATATTAGCACTAATAAAAACCTTGATATCTATGTAATAATAATTGTTTTAGTGTTAAGCAACTCGGAAGCTCTATTACCCATTTGATGCTTGTTTTCAACCGACTGATTTACAAAGGGGAAAACATAATTAAATTAAACAATGATTCTTATAAAAAAAATTCCAAAGGATTGGATTTTTTAAAGAAGGTGGAGATATGTGAAGAAACCGGAAACCCTCTCCACATAAGACCACGTGGTAGAATTGGACTCTGGTTAGGTGTCACGGTTGCTTTCAGAGAGGATTAATTTGGGTCGTCTTTTACTTAACATATCGGGTTTCCATAGTTACGTGAAAGTGGACCAGTTAAAATATACTTAATTTAGAGTTGATTGAGCTTTACATGAGACAAAAAGACATTATAGGACATAGTAAAATAAACAAAAAATATATTTAAATAATTTTATATGGTTTTAAGGAGAACTCACGCGACATATGTGAAAATAAAACACTTGTTTTTTGATTCTACTTGTTTAATTTTACGCGTTTCGCCTCGTAAGGGAATTATTAAAGTAAATTAAATAAGTAGAATAAAAAATGTGTTTTATTTTCATATATAATGTGATTATGGAATTCTACACACTTACCTCACTAAACTCACGTGGTTAAATACAAAGTTATTGTATAATTTTATTTAAAATGATTAACCACAATAATATTATTATTGCAGTAAATACTAAAAATATTATATATATAATAAATATCTTACTTGATAATATTCAAACTGTGCAATTTATATATAACTATATTAGAATAAGACTTCTATAATCTCAATTACTTTTCGCCAAATTTTGTAATAATTTTATTATTTTTTTCATTGATTAATATGCTAATTAAACTAAAAACACTTTAACATATCGACATCTTAGAAAAACAAGGTTCCAACTAACATTTTGGGCTAATTTGAGTTATTGCGTGAAAAAGATTCCAAATGTATTATTCTTTATCTCTTCCATACACACCAACTTTATTTAATGGATATTAAAGTAAATAGCAAAAGTTGAAAGATCCAACTGTGTCAGTTATTTATTTCAATTCATGGTTCATTATTGTTAATTTACAATCTTTTTTTTTATCTTTAATTTCCCTCATCTCACAGTGGTCATTGATAATACTGAAAATAAATTAAGACCTTAAAACTGATCGTATTTGCATACTCAAAACAAAATATATATGAATATATGTTGAAATTCAATCAACACTTTTGAGCTCATTATCTCAAAACAGTGTCATTGTCAGATGGAATCTTATTATTTTGAGGGGTCGATATGTAGGTAAATTTTTCCGAGTAACAGTCAAAACATATATATGTATAGTGCCTAAGAGGAATCAAAAGTCATAGGAACCCTTTACGGTATTTTTGTTTTTGTAAAGTTATTCTCCAAATTCGTATACACGAGAATCATTATTTTTCAGTTATATTTTTTAAATACAATATTTAGATACATTTCCGAGAAATAAATTTGTTTCGACTATTTTTGTTGACAGGTACTTATAGAATGTGCATCGCGGATTCATGCACTTCGTAGTCCTTGTTATAAACATGTATATTCGTGTAATGTAAGGTTAACCTGCACACTTCGTCATTAGCGGGACACGTCCGATGAAACGAGCGGAACGAGCCGACACAGCCACTTGTTCGTATCTGAATTGCGAGCTATCCGAGCCTAACAAGTAGTTTATTTTCCATGAGCTCACAGGTAACGAGATACCTGCGCCAGAGGGGTTTAACCAATTTCGTTTCAGAAGAATAAGCATTTCGGGGTTATTTAAAAATGCATATTTTGAGACCTAATTATTAGCAGTACCATAAAGCATTCCGGGTTTCATTCTCAGTGTGGTTATTGTTAATGTATCCTAATAAGAACGCATTTTAAAATTTTTGAATTAAACACATTATTTATTAGAAAAGATTATAATACTTTTATTCAGTTGGAAAGTACAAATGTTCCGATTATGTATGGAATGAAATGTCAGACAAATGTGCACCACGGCCCTCCATACAAATTCTTGCTTTTTCGATGAAATTTAAGATAACATTGCATGATTGAGGTGTTATTGCGGCAATACGACGTTGGATCTCCGCCCTACACTCTCTGATTGTTTGTAACTTATTGGCAAACGCATGTGACTTCAAAAATCACAAATCGACCCCTCAGAATAATAAGATTCCATCTGACAATGACACTGTTTTGAGATAATGAGCTCAAAAGTGTCGATTGAATTTCAACATATATTCATGTATATGTTGTCACACTTTGTAACACTTTCTCTCACTGCGTTTATATTTCGAAAGAACGCCCACTATTATGACGCATGGGTGACTTATTGTTCACAATCGAATCAGTTTCCTCAAATTTTTTAATTTATCTTCTAATTGATAGTCATCAACTATCAAGTCTATTTGGAACATAATTTCGACCGAAATGTTTCATTAAAACTTTCTCAATTTTTGTAATGAGTTGTAACAGTAATAACGCGTTGTTCTTTCTATTTACTAATCGCAAAGATGACAAATAAAAATAATAAATTTTGTGAATAGCCTACTATAAAAAATAAAAAAATGGTACGAAATTTAAAAAAGGCGTTCTTATTGTGGGACACCTTTACATTTATGTGATTTTCTCAAGTCTGGGTATTTTTGTGATGTGTTTCATTAGGCAAAGGCATAACGTGAACCTTGGAACATCAAGGTTGTTTTTTTATTTCAAAACTCTGACAAAACATTTCGTTTTAAAACTGGGTTTAAATATGTTTCTTAATAGTTTAGGGTATAACAAGAAAATAAAGTTAAATTTTAGTAGTACTTGTAATAGATATTTTTTTGAAATAAAAACAGTTGATTTTATTACAAATAAAATGTATGAGTTGCATTTTCTAACGTGCCCAAAATCATGTGTGAATTGTTCTCAGAGTGTTCATACGTGTCTAAGTTAAATAATTATTATGAATAAATGTTATTAAAAATTCCAGTCATTTTATCTAATAACTTTTTGAATTTATTTCTTAATAACTCAGCTATATTTTGTATTTACTAATACGCTGTATTTCAAATGAAAATAAAATATTTTTAAATTACTGTATTCGGAAGCATGTTAGTCACGAAGGGGTCAGGCCTGAATTCATTGTGACAGTATTTTGATACTGTGAGTATGGGGCGTTTCAACTATATAACTTTACTTAAAGTTGGGGAATGATAATTGATGATAAGCACGTGCTTAGAAGAAACAGTGTAAATGAGTACAGAAAATAAATATATGTACATACATTCAAATCATCCAGACTAAATGTAGTGTACAAGACGAGCGTATGACCCGCGATGCTCTATGGTGCCGAGTGCTAGACAGTGAAGAAGGCCTACGAACAAAAAATTAGCACCAACGAACTCAAAATGCTCAGATCTGAAGGAATGACAAGATATGTTAATATATTAAATAAAATAACAATCATTTCATATGAAACCACGAAATTTATTATACTTTAACCGGTTTCGCTTATCTCAAGCTTCATCAGGACGTTTTTGAAACTAATCATAAATACAAAAAGAGTGCATTTATATACACATAAAAAGGGAGATAGAATATAAAATTACATGTGAAAGAGAGAGAATGAATACATATACAGATAGACGGAACATTAAGGGAGAGGAAAATATAGCGTTGACGGATATTAAATTGATTTTAAAGAAAACATACCATACTAATGGATAAATAAATTTGATTATTAAGAATTGATGAACCACTATTTATTGCTTTTTTTATTTCAAGGGCTTCTAAATTGTCCAACCGGAGGCCAAACCTGTTTTTATGGAGGATATTGACGCCTGTGGTATTATTAAAAGAATTGTCTTTTTCAATAATATGGTTTGCAAATTATCAGAATGAGTATATCAAAGGAAGTTTAAAGTTAAACCACTCACAGAAAACATAAGAGAAGCCAGGCTAAGATAATATGGTCACGTAATGAAGGGACAGATGATCAAAACTGCTATAAGAGTGTATACTGGCAGAAGACATCGGGAATGAACTGAAGGATGCCCGCATAAGTAAAAAGGAAAGATGATGAAGACATTCGAATCATCCAAGTAAGTAAGCAGTTGAATAAAAATAATAGATACTGGTGAACCTCCTTGAGTATCGGGTTCAATAAATGTTGTTATGGATGCTAGATGTAATTTTATCAAATTGAAAATGCAGTGCAAGAGAGACATCGACCTAAAGGACGCTTTACGAGAATCTGGAGGATTCAACTGACCCAGCGGTGCCAAATCTTGCGATGGCCGCAAATGCCGCTGGAAAATTGCATGTGGAGGTAGTACCTTATGCAAGAAATGGAAGAAAAGAGAAGTAAAATAAGTGAAATAGAAATAAGGATAGAAGATAACTATTTATGCATCTCAATGCGTTGTTCCCATTTCAATATTACTATTTTCTTCCACCAGTCTCACCACAACTGCAGACTGCCCCCGTCCGAAAATTCATTTTTTGCGTACTTTACTTTATTGATCAGTTTAATATCGACTGTTATCGATATTATTGATGAAAGGACAGTAGTATACAGTTTGTTATTTAAAAAAATAATAATTATGTACAACCACAAAGATAATGTAATGAATATTAAAAATAGTATAGTAATTACTATAAAAATCTATTAACGTTTATATGACTCGACTTATACCCCTTTTCACCAGAAACACATGTTTATATTACGGACATGTGTGATTAATACTTATAGGGAAGTGCTCAATTCCGTGAAAGTTTCAAACTGATCGGTACTGAATTGGTCCCGCAAACTAACTTGCTTTCGGTTATCAAAATCATTATTTAAAGTGCCCCATAAAAGCGATATATCGCAAGAAACAAATAGAATGGGGTATCTCACGATCTTGGAAACACCAAACACACTATTAATATTAGTAGAATAGTGGTAACGAAGATACACTGGCAAGGCAGGGGTCCTGTTATCAAGGGTCTGAACATTATTGTTGCGAGTACTCGGCCATATAAGTTATTAACAACCAGGGATGAAATGTGACGAGTACATTTTACCAGTATTGTTAACTTTTTTATTTAATGTGTCATAATAATAAGTGTTAAAATATTGTGGTTATAATTACAAAAATATAATATTTACTTTTTATATTTTTGTTCCATAAATTTATTCAGTATTACACTGGAAATTTTTTAAATCAAATTATTGAATAATTCTTGTACATTAAATTCACGGACATTATGTTTTATTTATCTTTTCATGTTATCCAATTTTAATCAAAACATGTTTTATTTTATTTATTCTATTTTTCCATTTACCATTTTAGTCTTAAAATAAGTATATAAGATATAGGTTACATGTTTTTGTAGTCAATTAAGAATGTAGAACAATGAATCTCGAATAATATATAAATAAACATACGTAAGATAAAATAAAATATACATGTATAATTAATAGTATACATGTGCATATTATGTAACAAGGACTAGATACTAAAATTGTTTTTAAATAAAAAATAAGTAATAATTACATTGTGACGCGTATGGATTTAGATGAAAATGAGTAATATTAATAATTGCCTAATTTAGTTCTATTGAACGGCTGAATGAGAAGAGAATGGTAAGAAAGATATATGACGCAATTGTTGATGGTACCAAAAGTAAAGGACGTCTGTGGAAGACTTGGCACCAGTGATGAGAAAAAATACTACTCTTGATTCACTGGTATATATTGTGATTAGTATTCGATAATATTAGTGATTGAAAACTGTGACTGTGATCACAGTTTCGGATAATATCACAATATGCGAAGTAAATAAATAAAACATAATTTGAGCATATTTATTTATATTATTAAAACTTTATTTGCGTAAAAAACATATTCTAGTATAAATAATTAGTATAAGATTACTGCACATACATACATATTCATACAAAGCAAACTAGCATAAACATTACCAACAATAACAGATTTCAATAGATGGCGCTAATCAAATTACGTTAAATTCGCTAGATGGCGCTGATTCAAGTAATAATGGATTTAAATGGCGGTTAAATGGATTTAAATCCATTATTACTTGAATCAGCGCCATCTAGCGAATTTAACCTCAATAGAAACTTAACAAAAAAAAAACTTAGAATCACGAATCACGATATCCCCAGATACTCAATCACTGATGGTGAGTGTGACTCAAAGATATCAGTGATTGACTCACGGTTCGTGATTTTGAGCTCATCACTACTTGGCACGATAATGTAAACCAGATACTGGAGGATGGATCTGTTAGAAGCATCAACAATCGGCGAGTTGAATGAAATGTATAAATGTGGATGAGGCGAGAATTGTGCGTCAGGACAGAAGAATGTGGCGCTCTATCCTCTTTTCCTATCCCCGCGGTAAAACGGTGTGATGGTAAGCTAGTTAGTTAGCCTAATTTCGTTATGATTTTATATTGAGCGACATTTTAGAATGCGCAGTACCGAAAATTCATTAAAAAAATATTCAGTGCCTTCTGATTCATGCTAGTTAATTGACATCAAGCAAAGCGCACTTTTTGAAAAAAAGGTCATATGGAAATAAGATTATTTTATGTATAATAAATTTTTGTACCATGATTACGGATTCAAGATAACAGATTTTTCACTCTCCACCATGTGAGCATTCCATATATAAGTTTCGACTGGATTAAAACATATGAGATAGTTATCAGACTAGTAACAGAGATCAGTAACTATTTATAATGTTCAGTAGATTACTAAAATAATGCAAGTGTAAAAACATTTATGTACTTGTTAACTAGATAATTTATGAAATTTCATTATTTCATCAAATTAGGTTAACATCACATATGTTTTGTGTTTAATGAACACTTTGCTTTATGGAAAAACAATTCAGATATATATATATAATGACAATTAAGAAGTGTTATATCATCGCCTAGTTTAGCTCTTGCATTCGGTAATCGAAAACACGAAGATCGAAGAAGAGGCGTTAATAAAATATTTTTAATACTAATAATGTGCTGCTCATTTTCAAGAATGTTGTATCTGGAAGTTGGTAGCAACAAACATTTAAAATAAAACCGAATGAATATTAAAATGGTCATCCCTGTTGGAGGGTGCACGGTTGCCGCAAAGTGTGCGGTGGAATTTATTCGCCCGATAACGCCTCCCCAACCCACGGTGTATTCACAAAATTCCAGAGTAATTGTGAAATTTACTCTCATTTGAAATACAATATACCCCGGCATCGGAGTGAATTTATTAAAATTAGTTTCCCTCGGCGGCGTTGGCTAGAAATTCATCTTTGTGAAATGTTTGCACGGCATACCTACCCACTTACGTAAATTTCTTTGGGAGAATGCAAACAATTTGTGTTTGTTTTTACTGGAAATAATATCGTAAAATTTGATACTGGATGTTTTTGAATATTTCCATTACTCGTGACACATACGTTTATTATGATTGGATCATAGTCATGTCACCGTAATTTCGCCAAATGTAAATTTATTTATAACATTAAATTTATTTATTAATTTTATAAATATATAAGTGGCCAGTTGCTGATAAATTTGACAGTTGTATTTTGTATTTTACCAGCTTTCAAAGTTTGATCTTGCGCTCAACCTACTATGTTAGTATGCATATGTGCTGGCGTGCATGTATTTATATATATTATGTTTTTCTGTTCGTATAAATATATTTCAAAATATGCATCTAGAAATATATGTATGTAGGTGCATAGTATGAAAACATAAAATGAAATGTATTGCAATCCTAATTTATTTTTGATATTCATAGACTTCTGAATTAATCGAAACTCGTTGTGCATGCTGCTCATTTGTTTATACTATATGTATTATTACTAAACTAATTGTGATATTCAATAAAATGTGTATAATTTATATACGCGCTTCTGTACTAGTGTAAATTTGTAAGATAATTATTATTTCTTTAATGGTGTTATTATTTTCACAACCATAAAAAAATCTAATTTTCTTAAAATGTTTTTACATTGTACTTTAATGTCATTTTAGTACTGTCTACCAGGGTTATTAACGACCAGTTATTAATCTGTTTATTAAAAATAAAATACGTTCAGTAGTTTGTAAAAAATTAATGAATATTATTTATATTGCAAAATTATAAGAGTTTATTTTTCGTTGTAAAAGCAAGATTACATCTTACTTTTACTGTAGGAAAATTATTGTCTTGATTTTAAGTAGACGAGTGATGTAACAAAGATGAAATTTAACGCGCGAGCCGTACATGTTTCGAGTGAATTACGTCCTCGTAAAATTACTGATAAAAACACACATTATTTTTTCTTCATTCGCGTGACACGTTTTTACACTTCCTCCAAAAACATCAACGGTAATGACTTAATAATGATTAATGGAAATCATATTTACACATTTGTTGTGTTTTGAAGTTTTTACGAATTTTGATGTGGCGTCCTTCCCCGACAACAAATTGAAAATACAAATAAATTCCGCACGAATGAATATAATATATGTGACTGTACTTTGAATTTATTGCGCGTGTGCATTTTATCAACCTAGAGATCCTATCAGAAAATTATTTTGTAAAATGTAAATCTTTTCGCAGGTGACACTGATTCGGACAGGTTTACGAGAGACACGATACAGGAGACATATACTGTTTGGAAGGGTTGTAAAGTAGAATAAATTAATATTGTAGTGCAGTCTCCCCGTCTTCCGGAATCTCTCGAATGGGTTTTATTCCATGCTACAGATATTTGGTTTATTTTATAAAAAAAAATATTGGATTTTTTCAATAAAATTCCATCCTATTTAAAATTGATAACAAATATTATTATTATTATTATTATTTAGACTTTTTTTAAAGATTTTCATATATTTTATATAAAGCAGAATTAAGCAATATTTTCTCATATAATACAACACTTTTTATGACCTGTTCGAGCAATTTCACAAATTAAAATAAACATACACGTTATAATTTTTATTTAAATATTACCGTCTCAAAAAAAAATCTATTAAAAAAACAGTCAATATCAAGACACGAACTGGGAACTTTATATTGCCAGTAGACTGCTTTAACAATTAAATTATAGTTTACATTGTTTAAACATTGTTTTCGATTTCATCTTTTCAGCTTTGATAAAATATAACTTAAATTTGTTATAAAAACAGTTATAAAAGTCAGAGGTTTTCCAAAATATTTTGATTTACAGAAAATTATATTACAATCGCCAAATGACTGCTTCATTAAAAAAAAACTACTTAGATGATTGAGCCAAACTGATAATTATAATGTAAATTTGTCGTAATTATTCGGTAACTCTTTTAATTACCTTATACAAATTAAAAATTGCTATTTTTAAAAGCAATGGCTAAATTATCTCGGAAATAAAGCCACAATTATCAATTGATTGAATTATTTTTGTATATTTACAAAACGATCGAATTAATTTCGCATTTCTGATTTTTATTCAATATTCAATATTGCTTTGTAGTGAATCATCACCCATGGCTTTCAATAGAAGCCAATGAATTGGAAAACAAAATACGGGTCCAATTTCAGTTTTTAATGCTCTTTACTCGTTCGATTTTAAACCTTTATTCAAACACATACATTGAATAGTTTTATTTATCATGAATCACATGCTTCGGCTAGCCAATATTGGTCGATAATATATATTGTCAGTTTATATCAAACAAAAATTTTGACGTTTTTCATTTACATAATCAATAACTATTATATACTGTTGTATTCCGCTATAATTTTGTGGTAATTCATTATAAATATAATTAAAAACAATTCACTTTGTTTAAACACCATTTTATTTGTGATGTATCTATGGGACGAATGTGTGAGCGCTGGGTGGTTGGTACGATAATGAGTATGTGAAAGAGATAAATCTATCGCGTCTCTTGCTTCCGAACCGTTGAATTGTAAGAATCTTATATTGATCTGTACCACGTTGTACCGAAGCATTCAGAATAAATACTTTTATTAACACGAACGGATGTTTATCTGACGACACAATCCCACACACAAAGAGTCAACATCATCATCAGCACGAGTTAAAGATATAACATTTTTGCTATAACCAATCGGTTTCAGAACCACCGTTCATTCTTGAGGATGTACAAGATACAGTACACTCAAAAGAAGGAACGGTGGTTCCGAAACCGGTTGATGATGCATAAATAAAGTGGTGTTTAAACAAAGTGAATTGTATTTTTATTATATTTAACTATTATATCTTCAATACCAGGCATTTATCTAACAAAAATTGTTTTAGTCGTCAAGATGCACGTTGTTGTCGACGTGCACTTATTCTTCCTCGTGCATGCACTCGTTGACGTGCACGTGCATGCACTCGCAGACTTGTATGTGCCTTACTCATAAATATAAACGTGCATTTAGAAATTAACACGTTAGTAGACATACTTGATAAATCCTTATTTCATACACAATTTGATTAGACGCCCAAAATCTCAATCGATAGACGAAATAATAGGAGTGACGTGGAAGAAGATGAAATTGTGATGTATCTATGGGACGAAAGCGAGATCGCGCTCTACGTTGGTAAGATAACGCATGTGAAAGAGATACATGTATCGCGCCGCGGTTTGCGCTGTCTCTCGCCTATGAACCGTTGAACTATAAATTCTTTATCTACACTGAATTATATCAAGGCATTAAGAATAAATACTTGCGTTACAACGCACGAGTATTATTCTGATGATCCAATCCCGCACACGAAAAGGCACTATCATCATCAGAAAGTTAGAGAACGCAGTCGGTCGGATATATAAGATAAACATTACCACGTCTTTATGTTCAAGTTATTACATTCAGTAAAAATAACTGAATTATTAATTATGAACTTCTGTCAATGAATTATAGGTACTTTTATAGATAAATATTATGCTCAATACTAAAACAAAGATTCAATACTTAGTAAACAAACGATAAAAATACTTTTTTAAATTGTCCCCTTATTGATATGTCAGTCTATCTTCCTTATCCGCATCCGCCCGAAAAATGGGGCATGTTTGAAATGATCAATCATCGCTTTTGTAAAACGTAACGAGTACTATGTTTACTGAGTGTGTTATGGCTGTCAAAGTCATTATTGGTATTCTGTATTCTTCGCTAATGCGGAGGCTTTACATTATAGGCGGTGATTGGATTTCGATAGATTGGTATTGTTGCGCGAGTGACTGCGTACTGTATGGTGTAGGCTCACAGCTGATTGCACGCTTTATTGAATTACCAGATAGGCGGTGCGCGCTGTGCAGGAACGAGTGATCGATCTCTTGTTATTAAATATATAAAATTAACATCAAGTATTCTAATTAACTATATTACTCTACTTTGTTATTCGCTGTCATGTATTTTCGTATAATATGATTTCATCAGTCCAGTGAGCTTAAGGGCGGCTTATCAGCCCTTTCATTCCCCTTGAGTATCACTGGTTAACTGCGTTTGCCCAACGATTGTCTGTTCTATGCTGCGATGTGGCCTGCCCATTGCCATTTTATTTTCTTGGCATATTTTTTTATATCGACTACATTTGTTTGTTCTCTTATCAACACGTTTCTTTTTTTGTTTTATTGAAAATAATTAAAATATAATTTAAAATTCATATTGCACTATTGTCATTCCACCTAATGTTTAGTTACTAGTTAAGGTCTTTGAGTATAATAGATTTGTTTATCAAGTTCTATACCTCTTTTTATATTTCTTCGTTTTCATGCCTTATATTTTTTGCTGTAAATGATACAGGGTGAATATTATGTTCCAGGCTGATTTTGTTTGGTCACCATTTTAATTTGGCAAATATTTGTTAGTTTGTATTTGGTAGTCGTAGAGAATAGTTAATTACAATATATTATTGAGTATCTAACGCCTTAATAACGTGTTGAAATTATTGAAACTCAATCAATATTGATGATCTTGACTTTTGGAAAAAAATCATCATGAGCGATGAAGCTCATTTTGACTTAGCGGGTTTTGTTAATAAACAAAAGATCCATTATCAATTGATCCACCAACGACCTTTACACCCATGCAGAGTTACTGTATGGTGCACCATGCGGGCCAGCGGATTCATTGGGCCCTATTTATTTAGGATACAAGAAGAAATACTGTAAAAACTTCTTAGTGGCCGAATTGGGTCGATTGGACCTGCAACATATATCGTTTCAACAGGACGGTGTCACCACACACACAACCAGAGCAACGCTTGAAATTTTGATGAATGAATGAGTAACATCGGTCTGGAACATAATATTCACCCTGTACTTGTGCCATACAAACAATATACATACATACATAATAAATTTAAAGCGTTTAAATAGGATATTAGAAACGAGATAAGTTTTTGGCGAAAAAAAAAATTTGAGGTCCTTATTATCTTCCTCATACAATAAATCTGAATATGTTGCTTATTATTAAATTTAATGTTCTTATGGTGATCACTAAAATGTGGCTCGAAACGTAGGCGACGAGAAATCCTACTCCTAGAAGAATAACTCTGAAACTGTTTTTGATACTCATCCGAGAGCCGTGAAAAAATACGAGGACAATATTATATTTTACATATATTAAATTCTGAATAAGTGAAGTGATTATAGGGTAATACAGCCTCGGCCGTAAACATTATCACTTGGTTCAGATAATATATTAATAATTTAAGTAGTTATTTTGAAATATATCATTTCTGTTGCATTAGTAAAGTGCGAGTGCTTTTTATATCGTTTATATGCAAACAGCTTATACGTTTTTACTGGTTTAAATGAATGCTTAATAACTTCTAATGATTGTCTATTCTAAGTTGAGAAACTGACATTAAAAAAAAAAGTGGTCGGTTAGAAAAAAAATAAAAAAATTATAGAACACACATTATTCAGTTTTGTTGAGTCGTAACTATTCGAAATGTTGTGTAAACAAATAATATTTATTATACCTACTTAGATAACATTTTAGTTTATTTAACCCTCTTCATTCTTATGTCACTCAGTTATACAGTTATTGGTGTTCAATAATTGCATTAGTTAAGGGACCGTCTGACACTCCTCTACGTCATCTCAAATATCTTATAAAATATTGACAACTTCCAAAACCGCAGAGACGAAGTAAGCCAAGTCATTTTCATTTAGTTTTGATTAGAAATTTTAGAAATATTGTCGTAGGGGAAAACATTAAATCAATTCGGATAAAAATATATCTACTTATTTATTTAATAATTATATTTTTACTATATTATATACTAAGTATATAATTAGGTTTTATGTATGTGATAATTACGTAAAGTGATTGAATGGATTTCAAGCAAGCGCGCACGATAATATACACATATAAATTAATTGAATCAACTGGAAAGGTATACAGAAAAAATATTTAATATTAAAATATTAAACAAAATATTTTAGTTACCGATATACGCATTTCACCGGATAGGAAAAGGTCCAGGTTCGTATCTCAAAAAGTTATTTTTCAGTGGACAAAAAAAAAAAACATTTTTCTCCTTTTTTTGTTACTAAAGTTAAACTGAAACTAAATTATATTTTAGGTCATAAATGTACGTATGTATGAACTGGGGCTTAGTTAGTTGCGTATATGAATACAATAATAACTCGAAATTCTTGATTTTTTTGAGTTGTCTTAGTTTTGATCTAGGTATGCCATATATATATATATGTATTATTACAGCATCCTAATATCGCAAGACATACTAATATTACCGCGCCCCCGGGTAAATCATAGAACATGAAATCGAGAAAACTATGTCAAACCTGGAATAGTCGAACAAAAAAACAAACTAAGGGATATGTAGGAACAGTCCTAAAACATTCGTGTGTAATCATATTCATGGATATAAAAATAGCGAGTATTGGATGCGCGAGCATAAATATGCAAATACGAATGTTGTACACCGAGTAAAATATTTTTTTAGTATAATTGCTGCCATTCTGAAGTCACACCACGATATACTATAATTTATTTAAAAATTAATAAAAATGAAGTAAACAAAAGTTTTCGGAATTTAAAATTACGATGATTTTATTTAATATTTTCGATGACTTTCGACAAAAAAAAAAAATAAAACACGCGAACTTTGTTGTTAGAGAAAGAAAAAATTGTATCACAATAATAAATATTGAGCATTTCCACATTGTGTGTTTTAATATATAAATAGATAACTATCTTATGTATTTTTAATGTAGAAATAAGTAAATAGTAGGTATATCTTATAGTACTTTTAAAATTAGCAATATTAACTTTTTGGTTAAAATTCATATTTTTATTTATTATATTTGTTTTATTAACCACTTAATTGAGTTTAAATACATCTACTGGTTTCGAAAAATACCATTTTCTTCTTCAGGATGTCATAACTAGCTAAAACATTTATTATTGTTTTTTTACCAGAATCTATTTTTAAAAAATCTATTTAAAAAAAATATATTTCAGATGTATTTTAATTCAATTAAGTGGTTAATAAAACAAATATAATAAATAAAAAAATATCTTATAGTATTTAATATATCTACATATACAGCTCCACGCCAAATTAATAGACTCTTAGTAAAAAATCATATATAATATTATGTTTCTGAGAAATTGTCGATTTATTTTTAAAGGATTCAAGATGGTTAATTTTTTCTTTCACATTTTAAAATATTTTTTCAACAATAGCATTCTGGAATTTTTTTATAAATTTATGTATGCTTCAATGAAAAGAAAAATTTAAATTTAAAATCTACTTTATCCACTGTATGGTACTAAAATGGTTAACTTCAAATCAAATGCAGCAAATAACTTTGGCACTGCGAAAACTGTTCATGAATGTTGACAGAATAATATATTTAAAAGAAAAAATTAAATATCGAATGATGTTTCTCAGAAATTTATGTTTTTTAGTGATTTTTATAATTTGGCTAAGAGTTGTATATTATTTTTAAAATTCTACTTTAAACTCGTCATGTTCATCTTAAACACCATCTTCCTGAACAGCTCGTGGCTTAATTGTTAGACGAGGCTTCTGTGTCCTTCTTAGTCTTCCACTACCACTGTAACATGCTGCTTGTAACGTATGTAGCAGTTTTATATCACTCTAAGTGTCGAGACTTATCGAGGACATGATTATAGAGGCGCGACTAAGGTGGACCGGACACGTGATACGCATGGGTGATCATAGACTTCCAAAGCGTGTCTGTACGGGGAGGTCATGCCTTCAGGAAACGCTGAATTTGTGTGGAGCACCTGAAGACTGGAAGCAGATAGCTCAAGACTGTGTGAGTTGGAGGAGTATCTGCTCTAGGACTGACGGTGTCGCGACGGCTAAACGAGCTAGAAATGAGCAAATATACTAGGTGACAACGGAACCGATTAGCGCAGCGGGACCGCTTCGTATGTGAAATAAGAAATGGCTAGGGGATCCTCAAACACGAGGCCCAACCAACCAAACTTGCTGGTAGTGTGGATCCATGCTTTCCTCAAAAATAAAGAATGGAGATGATTCGAATGCACTTTTTTATTCCCCAGTCATTTTATCTGACATTTTGAGGAGAATGAAATATAATATATATGTATCGTATAGTTTGAAAAAAAAGTACGTCGCTTACCAGAACTGCACTTGCCCCTGTAAATGATCCTCATTTGCCTCCTGCTCCGACAGGCTTCTTGTCTCAGCTCGCATTCATTGGCGTACGTTCGGCCGTCAGACGCACACACGGGCTCCAAGGCCAGGGGGCACACTTCCCCGCAGCGGCACGTGGGGGCGCGCGCTGCCTCCAGCTGACACACCTGCGGCTCCGCGCACTGGTGACCGTCGCAGGGGTCTGAAACAAAGCCATCATTAGGGTGTATGTCACCACGAATCAAAGTTGGCTCTCGAAACTCGATTCAAGTTCAATACAGATTTAGCGCAGAGCGTGCTGAGTCATCATTGTCGATTGTAATTTCTACGGAAATCAGACTGACCAACTGATGTATATCGACCTCTACCACTAATTCGCTGAGTCTTATGGGATTTCAAACGAAAACACTGAATTTCATGGAGACATTTAGTTATCATTTGAATTTTTTTACATACGTGCAATGACCTTAGACATCGACATTTATAGTAGTAGAACTACTCAAAGGCTCCATGTTTGACATTTATGAATTATGATTATCTAGAGATTGAAAAGGTTCCTACGTGAGTGATTGAAAGTATGTTGAAGAAAATTTATGTATAATCCTATGACAAGTATTATAGCTGTAGAAGAATTCAAATTCGGATTCGTAACGTGTTTTTGAGCAGATTTGAACACATAATGGGGAATTTAAAATGTTAATTATTAAATTTTACATACATACAGAGTTACATAGAATAAACAAATCATTAAAATAACTTTAAATTAAATATCTTCTTCACAGGAGATTCTCTTAGGGATTGTCCCCCGCAATTAATTTTTAATTAATAAATAAATATGATATATATAGAACAGTTTTCATACCTATAAATGAAAAGATAAGTATTAGAGTGTTTTGCCTTTTCTAGTTGGTCGCAAAATTCTACCATAAATTGCGTAAAATATATATTTTTATTTTTAAAAGTGGAGTTATGCATTAAGCAATTTATGGATTGGCATAGCGCGCAGCGTATTCAAATTCGTCACTTTAGCCACTCTGGTCGCTGCAACTACATATGTCGGTGGTGGCGATACGTGCTATTACTTATTTTTTTAGATTTAACTATCGAGTATTAAAAAATCGTTAAAAATTTTTTGGTGACCTTTGATTTATTTTTAACAACCGTAAAATTTATTTTTGAGGTACCACCACATAATTTGATGTAACACCACATCATTTGATCTAGACCTATGAAGTTCAACTAAAGCAGTGAAAATACTGAAAAAAATTAACGGTTAAAATGCGCGATACAATGAAAAGAAAAAATACATGTTTGGTATCATATATTATAGACGCGTATGATACGCGATAATTTAAACGAATTTAATTTGACGAAAAAGATAGCCAGTCAAAATGAGGGTTTTGGTATGTGAACATGTTTTTTAAAAATAAAATTCCTTAATGTTGAATAGTTGAATATAATATACAGCGTATTTTAAAAATAATTTTGCACCGATAACACAAAGATGATATGATGGAAGCATAATATGTATATATATATATGATCGTAATAGTAAACTTTAACAAAAAATTATATTACTAAATTTGTATTGAAGTGAAATTTATGATAATGGTTGTTTAATATGTGATGTCTCCATAATCGATTAATTTGATTAAATGGGTAGTAATTATAGACTGTAGTTCTATAAATAAAGCTTTGAGTAATACAGATGATAAATAATTAAATGCTTTTACGATAAAAACAATAATTAATGAAGCATATTAAATTCATTGAATGGCTAAAACGAAAACAACTGGATTGTTGAAAAACAACGATTACATAAATTTGGTAATTAAATTATTAAATCTGTTTGCAAATGTTTTGATATCAATGGTAAAATAAATAAATAATTTTTTAACATGCATAATAAAGTGAATTAATGGCGCGTCAGCCTGCTGAGGGGTGAGGGAGCCTCGGTTTGAGGGGGTGGATGAAATGCATTTTGCCCAAGGGTGCAATGAATATTGCGCTTGTATGTGCCTCGGCTTTTCTGCACTGTGTACTAGTACAAGTTTATTTTGCTGTAGGATTTACATTGCAAAAAACATTTATTTAATTTAATATTTTAGAAATTACTCACTTAGTTACAAAATTGCAAAAAAGTTTAGATTGCTATAATTAATACTGATTACATTACACAGGTAATAAAGGTAGCTTTCCTAGTGTAATATCTTAATGTAAATTGCATGTACAACAGGCGTATAGTTTAATTTATCTCCCATTAGCGGTCACAATTTATTTTCATGATACTGTAAAATTTGCCGTAAATTTTAAGTCATTTCATTCGCTTTGGAAAAATTGTGTTCGTTTTTTGGAGTCAGTAAAAAATGCACAATATTGTGTCATGAAAAACCACGAGTTTTTAAATTTATATCAACGCCCGTTATTTTCTGAAAAACTTGTTATGCTGATATTTTGTAAAATATTGCAAATAATTTTATAAAATTAATATGTGTATTCTTGAAAAAAATATTCTGCTTATAACATTCAATGTAGTTATATAATACTAAAAATAAAGTAATACTTTTATTCCAGATGTTAAAGTGGGGGTCGCCGTTCCACCAAGATCCATATATAATATTAAATAAAAACACGTTCAGACTTAAACAAATTAATTAAAATATTTGATTTAAGTGAATATTTTATCAAATAAAACAAGATAAAGAGAATAGTATAAAAAATTATTATAAACTAATTTTAACATATTGTACAAAAACAGTAGAATTCTCAGTAATCACTACATTATTTGGAACCGGTGCGTAAGCCAATCTGAGGCTGCCAATGTGTTATGTATATATATTTATACTAAATTATAATTAAATTAAACATTATATATATTTCTATCGGTCGATGTGTTCATGACTGAGCATCGCGGTCTTCTATTCTGCTTCAACAGCGTGAACTGCTTGACTCCACTCTTCGCGATCTTGGGCCTTGTTTGGTGCGACGTCCAGCGAGGCTCCGGTCATTTTTCGGACTTGGTCTGTCTATCTTATTGGAGATTGATCACTCGCCTTGTGCGTTATCCGTGATGTCCATTCTCTCCAAGCTATCTTAATCACTTCTAGCAACATACCTAAAGTATAAAAAAAAATTGTTTTGCATTTTAGATAACATTTCTTTAGTGCGGACTTCCTGAAGAATGGAGACATTCGTTAGTTTCTCAGTCTATGATACGTATAGTACGTAAAACGAAATCTCGAAGGCGTCGAAAATTTTTTTTTGATGAAATTTTTCTTAAAGACCATTCACTTGTCGATGTAGCTTTCTCTTCATCGATTCCTATTGTGTCAGGTCTTATGTTTCTCGATAGGTTGTGCATCTGCTCTACTTCAGCAAACACGCTCATGAATGTGTTGTGCCGGAGGATATGATTCAAACGTTTTCCGCATCTTTCGCTATTGTTTATATAAATAATAATATATCAATATTATATAATATCCCTTTTTTCTTCCATAATTTCATTTTTTTTGTCCAAATTCATAAATCACCTCCAGCATCATATTTTTCAGTCTGTCTTTGTTTGTTTGTTTTCGTTATAAATTTGCTTTAAACAATTGTTAAAACGTTTAAATGTATTTTATTTCTATTTAATATCTGTTTACATGTGTTTTTCCTTTTCCTACCGCAATCTTTGTATTAGAGATATTTTTCTTTGAATTTTTTTTTTCGTTTAGAACACTTTAATTCTATTCGAATAAAAATAGAAGTCTTCAGACCATTTTTATAGCTCTCGCGTCACATTCTTAGAAAAATCTACGGAAACATTTGTTCAAACATATAATCAGGAATACCTCGCCTTAGGGCCGAACCTCTTATCGAAAAATAATTTGGTTTGGCGTATTGATTCAGGCGGGGAGTTCTCCCGCACTCACCTGCCGCTTCCCACAGAGTCATTTCCTTTCAATAGCGGCAAGTTAACGTTATTTGCCGATAATAAAATAAAATAAAAGAGTGACGACTTGTTAAATTCGGCATTCGGCATTCGGGGGCTCTGTTCGGCCGAGGACGACCGGCGCCGAATATTCGAGAGTAACGGGCGAAAATCACTTTGTAGAAAAAAATAAGGGTTGAGATTTAATATTTTTTTTGTTAAATTGATACATTAGTTTGAACATTTCTATTAGCTACATTTTTCCATCAGATGTGGTTTTTAATAAATTATTATATAAACATATTGATTTATTAAAAATATGAAATAGTGTGCATTTTGTTATAAAGTTTGCATAGTATCTAGACTGTTAGTTATGTGTGGCCGACTATTATCTGTTGACTGTGCATTTCGTATTTTTATGTGAAAGATGCATGTAGACAGCTTCACTAAAAACATATCAACTTATTTAAATATGTTTTGAATATTATTGCTGAATTAAGATGTTACAAATTAAAATTTATTTAAAGAAATACCAGTAAAACCTATCGACCACAAAAAAATATTGTAATAAATCTAACTTTGTTTTTGAATGTATAATATAATATTTTTAGCATAATAAGTATGTGTTGAGTATTACAAATGCATTCAATAAGGATCTTCCAGTCTTTAGTGATCTATGGCCCGTGCCCGCGGATGAAATTTCTTTTAAATATTCGTCTCGATAGCGGGTAAAGGTCAGTACAGTACAGTGTCCTATATACCTTTACTGATTTCCGTGAACATGGACCATTACAACTTCCCTTTAACTTGACTTAACAAAAATTACGCCTACAAATAAAACATATTATTTGAATATTAAAGCATTATTTTTCTTAAGATTATGATAAAATAAATACATTTTTGAAATTACCATCCCCAACATTAGCACTTCAGTCACCATATTATTTATTATTGTAAAGTATATAAAATACGTACATAAGTTTACACATTTTTAAGATAAATTGTGAATAAAAA